>OZ035881.1:50421612-50943284 GCA_964034835.1 Muscina levida | reverse complement strand
CAAAAAAGAGCTTTCAAAGCTTTTTACCTTGAACGAAAAGCTGAATATAAATTTGTTGGTTTTAATTTTTTTAAGCGTTAAATGGCTTTATTGAAAACATTTTAAAAATAAAAAAATTCTTCGCTATGTAATTAAATATTACCAACTGGAATTTTGTTGTTGACTGAAATGAAATTTTTAAGCATTTACTTTTATGACATGAGAGTTATTGGAAATAAAACAAATTCAAATCATATTTTCAGGAAGCCAAATCAGCTCCAATCTCCAATCAACAAATGAGCTATATTTTTGCGTTGTGCTGTGAGCGTCTTACTGTTCTTTGTCTCTCCTGTAAAATTTAAAAATATGAAATTAGAGCCTTTGTGTATTAAGCCAGCGATATGATATATCTATTTGTCTACTTGTCAGAAGACCATATTTTCCCCAGTACTTAATCGCCGTTGCCTGTTTTATACTATTCACTCAAAACAAAGTCATAAATTGTTTGTCATTTGTGTACTTAATACTTTCTGTCAGATGAACTGCAATAAATTAATATAAATTTCTTTTCATTTTACTGTTGTAACAAGTATACTTTGAATACTCGCCCATCGTTTATCATTTTTCTTGAGATATTTACATATACGTAGGTTCATGTAAATATACAGAATATGCACATATGCGTTTGTAAATATGTGTGTGTATCTTTCCAATTTGAATGAATGACTAAATATCGGCATGTGAATAACAACACACGACGACAGATAAACTAAGACGGAAATGTCGATTTTTTTGGCTTGGAATTAAAACACTTGCCGACAACAATTTTAGTTGTTGGTATTACATATGAAATTATTACATAGAATATGAAATTATGACAAAAGTTGAAATGATAAAAAATAAGAGTTTAAAAAAAAACAAATATCTAAATCAAATATTATCAGGGCAGCCGGAAATATGCACTAATCGTGTTTTTAGCGCTTAAAATATGCCCTCAAAATAGCAAAATATACCCTCAAAATCATAAAATGTGCCTTCAAACTCAACATAAACATGCTTTACGAAATTTAAGTCACCCAAATGTTCTTCTTTTTCATCGTTTAATGCACTTAGGACCTTTAAAATGCCTTCATAATTGTTGGCGTAGTAATTTACTTATTCAAGCCATGTTCGCAAACGCGTAGTTATAGGTTCTTGATGTAATACAAAGTCTGGAAACATTTGTTTAAAAAGTTCCACTCTACATGGAGTTTTCACAAATACTTTCTTGACATTAGCAATAGCTTTATGAAAGTTTTGATATAAATTCCTAATACATTCACATAGTCGCTGGAGACCACTTGCGTCACTTTGGGATAAAATGCTAATACACTCATACATCTTTATACGGCCCCTCTTTTTACGGCATTTCGCTATAACGGCTTTTTTCAATTCTGGAACACCTTCGCTTTACGGCGCACATGACCTCGCCTATACGGCTAAAAGAAAATAGGGGATTCACCGTTTTTCTACGAAGAGTGAGAGACTAACAAAAGCATTCACTCACAATCGCAGCTGGTGTTGATGCAGCAGCCTCTTGTTTGTGCTGGTCGTGAGTAGAACGTAGTTTTCTTGCACATTTTTCCGTTCTTGAGTGAAAAATAAGAATACGAATTTATTACCTCGCTTTACGGCCAACATTTTGGGAACGTATCTAGGCCGTATATCGAGGAATGGGTGCATAGCTTTTGCAGCTTTTACCATGTATAGAGCTGCATCCGCCACAAAGAGCAAAATAGTATTCCTATTAAAGTTGACATGCAGGTTTTTGCAGATGTAATAAATCATACATTTTTGTATTTATTAATATATAAAAATTTTTTGAAAACCTTTTTGATGATTTGTATGTTTATTGAACAGGAACGCGCGTGAAAAACAAGATTTTTCAAAGTTTTTTAGGAACGAAAAATTAATGTGAAAAATATGAAATATGCTTAAAAAGGCATATTATTTAAAAAATATGCTCTAAAAATTACGAATAATGCTTAAAAAAGGAAAAAGGATCAAAATATGACATTATGGGTAAAATATGCAAAACTATACTCTAACAAATAGGTGTCAAAACACTTGTAAGAGTATGAATCATGAAAATACCTTACCTATTTGTTAATATCTCGTTCTAAAAAAACATGCATTTGCATATTTCGGGTTGTCCTGCTTATTATACTACCCAAAGAGAAAACGTTTGGCCACCATGTCCGTGTAGCGTTATGTGCGGACACCATTAATTTATTATGTGAAATAGATATAGATACCACTGGACTGTTTCAAAATCATTTGAAGAAAAGAAATCATGTAACATTCCCGATTTTTACAAATCTGAAGAGGATTTTGTGCATAACAGTTCTTTTTTAAACGAAAGTTGGAAAGGCGTTAAGCCAATTTAAAATAAACTCAAAATGCATAGCCTTAAAAGACCACATGCTGTCTCTGTGTTTGTTCGGCTCCACGAAAAGCCCCCCAATGAAATAACCCCCAGGAAATAACCCCCAATGAAATAAACCCCAAAAAATTTGAAATAACACCCAAAAACAGTGAATGAAATAACATCCAAAAATAAATGAAATAAACCCCAAACCGAAAACGAAACAACCCCCAATATTTGGGAGTTATTTCATATGAAATAACACCCAATGATGAAAATGAAATAACCCCCAATGAAATAAACCCCATCAGCAACAAAAATGAAATTATGCCCAAAATTCATAAAGGTCAGTTTCACCTAGAATTTCATGAAGTCAATATGGACCATCAGCAAAGTCGCAAAATTATTGAAATGAATCGTGTGGATAGTAGATCATTGTAGCCCTGCTCTATTTTTGCAGTTCGGAAGATAATTTGCCTTTTACGTTTGGCTTTTACACAACCACCTCCAGTTTTCACAAGCAAATCAAACTCTCTGCTTTTATTGAATTCTTCCTTTTGAAGAACTCTCACAAATTTAAAAAAAAATTTCATTCTTAGTGTGTGATAACCGAATTTTGCATTTTGTTGATTTTCTATCCGTCAGTATGAACATAAATGGAAATATCTGTAAACATTCAAAAGATATTCTAATATATTCACAGGCTAAAAGTTTTCTTGTAAAAGGCCTATTTTTATATAATTATATAATTATAACCCCTTAAAGCCAACAACTTTAAAATGAAACAACCCCCGGACAAAAAAATGAAATAACACCCAAATTATACACGATATGAAACAATCCCCAAATTTAAAAAATTGGTTGGGTGTTATTTCATTGGAGATTATTTCATAATTTGAAAACCCCAAATGAAGAATGAAATAATTCCCAAAGAAAAATGAAAAATGCCCCAAAAAAATTGGGAGTTATTTCATATGAAATAACACCCAAAAATGTATGAAAAAAATTTGGGGAATATTTCATTTCTCGTTTGGGCGTTATTTCATTGGGGGGCTTTTCGTGGAGCCGTTTGTTCGACGTACATACAGACATGATTACAATCAGTGCATTTGATCTTACTCCTAATATATTCTTTCCAAATTGGAGAATGCTTAGAAAAACGCTGGTCGGTTTAATTAAAAATGTTTCAAAACTTGAACTAAGTACTTTAAACAGTTATAAATATGAGTGACGATAATTTCACTAATACATATTTCGCCCGATGGCCCTAATTTTCATTAGCATTTTGCACTTGCCATGAAAGCTATCTATCTTAGAAAAACATCGTCACGGCAAAGCTTTATTCACACTCACAATGGACTATAATTATTTTCTCCTAATGACATCTTCAAATATCTTTTCAGCGTTGCTTTTTTGTTTTCTTAGCTCGTGGAGAACTAGGCGAGTATACAAGAAAAGTGGTAATAAATTTATGAAAATAGTGGTTGCGCCGTCTGCCATCCATATAAGTCAATGTAATTTAATGCAATAAAATATTACGGGTACTGATACCACCACCGTATGAACTTACAGTGACACACAGACATCTGCACACAAGACATAGTAAATGCAACCCGAGCAAATACAGTAACAACAGCAAATGTGAAATATTACCGAGAACGCAATCAGCAGCCATCAAAGGACATTATTGCCATTCAAACTACAACTACTACTACAAACACTCAAAAAAGCGGACCTAAAAGCTCCAGGACTAGCGACAAAGACAAACTTATGTTCTGCTCAAGACTGGGTAAGACAATGACAAAGAAGAAGACGATGTTGTCTTCGTCCTGTGAGCTTGCCTTAGTAGTGGTAGCCGAGAAATAAACTAATAAAAAGGACATTCAAGCTAATGGGGGAGAAGGCAATGGAATGAGTATCATGAGGAACATCTACAAACATGATAGTTTTATGGCTCAAATAGTATACTTAGTTATGTTGTTAAAGGACATAAATTAGTTTAAATCAAATAAGATGAGTTTGAGGGAGGTGGTGGCTTCATTGCCAGTTGTAAGACATCCATACACACAAACGTGTCGAGAATTGGCCCGGCATAAGATAACGTATGGCAGCTCGACAATTTATTGGCATTGATGCACGTTTGACGATTCATTTTCAACGGAACCAAATAGAAAAAAAGATCACAGCCGGGTTTAAAAAAACGGAAACGAATCGAATGATACATGAGAAAAACGACCGAAAGGCAATTTATTATCTCCACACTTATTAGACGCTTAACTCTTTAATAGTAATCGTCTAATACGTAACATTTATACATAAACTAAAAATCCTATTTTTTTTGGAAATTTTTATGTAGTCATCAATCTTCATAGAATACATTACATCAAAAATGTTCGTTTATACTAAATACATTTAAATAATCAAAGTACAGGCTGTCTCAAAAGATTGTTTAATTTTGTCAATAAATAGAAAATAAGATGTCTTTCAAAAAAATGTTTATTGATTACACACCATCACAAAATAAAAAAAATTGAGGTACTTGGGGAGTGACCTCGTGCATTTTGTAGTTCTGGTCGAGTGCGACAGGGCCCTGTATACTGAACTTCCCTTACACCGTCAAAATCTTAACTTACGGTTCAAAAACCGGTTTTTCATATCTTTCCTCACTTACGGGCGCATAAATCAGTCTATTCTGGAAATTTGGGACCGTGGCATAGTAGTTGAAACACACGACTACCATGCGGGAGATCCTTATTTCGATTTCCGGCTCCAGTCATCTATATTTTTCTTTCATTGCCGGCCCCTCGAACTTGTCGACAGCAACTTCGCAGTATAAGTGTCGAGTTAATCGGCATGTCCAGCCGAAGCTTCTCAAACAGTGACGTTCGCATTCGTCGATAAACGTGAGAAGCTATTTCATGACTTATTCATGGGATGTTAAGGAAAATTAATTTTTTTTTTATTCTCAAAAATGCAAAATGTTGTGATTTTTTTCACTATTTATTTAGTTTGAAGGAATTTTTAGAGATTATTTTATTAAGATACCCTAATCTTTATTATGTTATTCAGAAAGTTAATTTTATTATATTCACTAAAAATTGTCCGTTAAACAGTTTAGGAGCAGTTCAGTGACAAGCGTTCGCAAAGAAGAATTACACTCTAATAGTACCCGAAACCTGAAAAATGGGCAAAGTGATTACGCTGCTAAAACCTGGCAAAGATCTGAGTAGGGGATAATCATACAGGCCTATTTCTCTTCTCTAGTCAGTAGACCCTTGAGCTTTCTATCCTCCTATCAGCATGGTTTCTGTTAGCAGCACAGTACAACTACTGCTTTACACGCTATTACCACACAAATGAGTTGCGGTCTCAACCAGAACAAGCCCAGTGACAGGATAGTCCTCATGGCGCTTGACTTATCGAAGGCTTTGGATACTTTCAACCACGCCACGCTTTTCGAGGACATCGCCAACACGTCCCTTCCGAACTGTTTGAAACTTTGGACCGTAAATTACATGTGTGCACGCCAGTCGTATGTTGAATTCAGAAACAAGAAGTCCAAGCCCCGAAGAGTTAAACTGGCAGTTCCCCAACCTGGGGTGATATTTACGGCACTATTTAACCTCTACCTATCTGCAATTGCACTATCAACTGACGGCGTTAATATGGTATCCTATGCCGATGATTGTACGATTTTGGCGTCTGGCTGCTCTATTGATGACATATGTGGAAGGTTGAACGTCTACTTAGCTGAAATTGTCAATTTCTTCGCTGCGAAAATATTCGGCCACACTGTTCACTGCATGGACAGCGCAAGTGAAGGAGCAGCTCAACGTGATAGTCGATGGCACAATAGTTCCGACCACCAATTACCCCAAGGTCTTTGGTGTCACATTTGACAGCCTCCTCAGAAAAAACAACAGATATGGCAACTTTTGGAATCCAACAATCTACAAATTCATTGTATAACAGCTGTCTGGCAATAAAATTGTAAGATATCTACAATCATCTAAACTGACAATCTACCTTTCGCAAACATTGTTGCATGCATGCTACATCAAACACTCGCGCTCACTCCTAGGTTTGAAAACGCTTTAACGTGCACTTCAATGTGTACACATATGCTAGTACTTCTTACTGTTTTTTAAGGCTTTTTAAACGATTATTACCTTGATGCAAAACTGTTGTATACCTCAGCACCAATGCTGCCTTTGACTTTTCTCTACACTTTAATCGACCCATAGCAAAACATATAAGCAATGCATGTAACTTTAGCATTTCTTCAGTGTAATGAAGACCTTCTTTTTTACACATTCATTACTTGTCGTCCTGTGATATGTGCTACATTCGTATTTGTAAGTATACACCCTCATGGTGTGGACATATTTATGTCGCTATTGGGAGCATTTCATCCTCATAAATATTATTCATGTGCCACGCGTTTCTTAAGTAGGAGGGTAATAACACCAAGCTCACCCGTACCAGAACCGGTATCACCACCACCACCACCACCGCCATCATCATGTCAGAACAAAATTTTCTTAGCGCTACGAACGATGATTATAGTTAAATGAAGAAGATGAGCAAGGAGACGACAATGAGCTATACGAGAATATGCTGAGCTTTATATATATTGCACACTTACGTACTATTTTTGTGAGCATATCCTTCAATCTTATATGTTTGTTTCCAAAAACGTGTGCGTGTGAGTGTTAAAAGGACGATGGAGCTGTACTAACAAATCTTAACATCTAAGATAACTTTGTTTGATGGTTTCTTCTTTGGGTTATGGTTGTTTTTGTTATTCTATACTTTTTCTCAAGAAATCCTTTTGAAATCTTCATATGTTCCCTGAACATAGACTGTGTGCATGTGCTTATTATATGTGTGTATGTATGTGTTTATATGTTTGTGCGTATCAACTTAAGTTATTGTATTTTTCGCCAGTAAATTGTCAAAATGACAGCTAACAATACATTTCATCAGTGCTGAATTGTGTGTGTTATTTTCCTTTTCATTATTATCTCAATCTATCCACATTTGGGACGGCATTACACTTACAGAAATACATAGAAAAATTTTGGAAAAATTCTAAACTATTTTTGATATAATGCTCAGCTTTTTCTAGCTTTACGAAACTACAAAATAAAAAACGTATGTTCAGTTGCGCTGTGAATACTTTTTCTTTTATCTGACGTTTTTTTAACAAAAAATTTCTTAGTTCCATCAAATGGTTCTCTAATATTCCTATTTCAAAATTCGGCATTACACATAGGTGAGTTTTGAAAAAATTATCCATACACGATAACTGACACTCTTCAGAGGGTTAGATACTTATCGTGATAACAGTTGGCTATTTATACACGATAACTGGCACTCTTCATATATATTTCTAAATAAATTGTAAGAGCGGCAATTAAAAATTACGTAGATGATTACTAAAAGTTTTAGGTGAAGTTTATATGAATTATATGTTTTAGATTATTATCTATATTATATCCAGAGTGTACAAACATTCTCACTTTTTCGAAAAACCGGTTTCTGTTTTATTCGAAATTTACATTATCTAAAAAACTTACTTAAAAAAACTTAATTTCCCTTTACACCCCATGAACAAGGTATGGGATAGCTTCTCGCGTTGTTGTGAATTAACACGCTTTCTATTTTTTAGATTCACAACTAACGGCACCTACTAGTTTATCGACGAATGCATACGTCACTGTTTGAGAAGCTCTTACTAGACACACCGATTGACTCGACACTTACTTCTGCGAAGTTGCTGTCAACAACATTCGAGGGGAGCCGACAATGAAAGAAAAATGTATTGTTTCTTTTTAAGATGACTGGAGCCAGGAGTTGAACCTGTGATCTCCCACATGGTAGTCGCGTGTTCTAACCACTATGCCACGGCCGGTCCCACGCAATTTGCATATCCTATGCTAAAATCAAGGAGTTGAAGAATAAGTTTTGTTTTTTGTTCTTTTTTATTATTTTAACTTTCACCAATCGGACTTCATTTTCAACGATTATTTTCTTTAGTCAAGTCCTTTTTGCAACCGAAACTGATACATTCCAACAAGTCATTGGTGCTACCTTTTTTTGGTCTCCTTTCTGAAATTTACTCGCTCTCTATGTATCTTGTTTTTGTCGACTAATACGCCATCGATAAGTTGTAAAAATTGTTAAGACGTTTCTTCCGAAATTATTTTTTATAGCTTTTTCTGCGATTGCTTTCGAATATCTAATCCATCCCGGTTAGATGTTTCAGTTCGATCAAGACCCGAAGCATAATTTCTTAATTTTGAGTGGCAGCGACATTTCTCGGCGTGTACTTTAAAATTTCAATTCACTTATGGTGCTTGGTGCATATCCAAGAGAAGATCGCGCGCAACTAGTACGAGGCAAAGGGAGTGTAAAAAATTGAGATGCACTTTCTAATTCATGGTCCGACATGGAATCAAGTGACATCACCCTTTTTCCGTATTGTTCAATGAATAATTCTATAGATGTTTGCAGAATCTGTAGGTCACCGGAGCAACTGCGTCAATTCCACAGCAGCATAAAGAAATTCTAAATAATATACTCTATTCGTTTTCATTTCCTAGTATTTGTCCATAAGAGTCTTAATTCTTTTTTTCATTGATATGCGTTTTATGATTGGCATGTTTGTTCGTTGCCATAGTTCTGTAAGCTTATTAATTACAGTTGTAGATAAATTTTTTAATCCTCGATTTCTGGGAACTATTGCAGTTCCTTCGTGCTTCAGAAAGAGCAATTATTCGATAATATTTCGATTTGTGGTAGTTTTGTATCACTGATTTCAATTCTATGGAACTTTATTTTGCTCCTCTATAATTCAACGCGTTTTAATAAACTAATGCCCACATGAGCTGACTTTTCAAATCAATATAACTTGTTTGTTTGTTTAACAATTTTTAAGTTTTAAAAACTCCAAAATCTCCAAATTAAAACAAAGCTCTTTTTAACACTTCTTCAAAGACGCATAGAAATTCATAATCGAACTAAAAATAACGACGTTATGGAAAAACCCCCCGAATCCGGCGTTATTGTCACGCCCACAACAATTATTCTGTCTTGTGCGATTGATTTTTTTCGGTTGAAATTGTATCCCATTCGTTCCATGTCTTCTTCAATAGTTCGTCGCCTTGTTTGTTTTGGTTTTCCACGTCGCCTGCTGCCTTGGGGGTTCTACTCTAAGGCTTGTCCACAGGTTTCTGTTGGTGGCTTTCGAACGAATGTTCAATCCAGTTCCATCGTATCTTCTTGATTTCGTATTATCTCGGAACTTGGTTGCATTTCTGCAGAAATTGTTTGTTGGATGTGGTATTTGGCTACCAGATCTTTAAGACTTCTTAGGCATTTATTGATGAAAGTTTGAAGTTTTTTCATAAGCGCATTCATCAACAACCAGTTTTCACATCCGTATAGAAGCATCGATTTTACGTTGGAATTGAAGATACGTAATTTCGAGTTGGTGTAGATCGAAGAGGATTTCCAAATTTTCCACAGCTGTGCAAAGGCACCTTGAGTTTTAGATATTATACTAAGAATGTCGCCATCTGATGATAGGTGAATGAGTTAACATTCTCTATGGCTGCATCTCTAGCTGTAAATTTGCAGCAGGGTTGATCGCGTTTGTAATACCACGATTTTGCCGTCGATTGCCCATGTTTATACTATGAGGAATAAAATAGGTGACATAAGACAGCCTTGTACTACTCCGGAGATGGTATTGACATCCTCTGATAAGCGACCACTATATAGCGCCCTGCACTTGAAGCCATCGTCTAAGCCTTGATAAGTCTTATTAATTAAGGTGGAATCCCTCGCTGTGCCGAAGCAATTCATATACTGAAAACTTAATTTGCCTTTACACCCCATAAATGAGGTATGCGATAGCTTCTCTCGTTGTTGTGAATTATCACGCTTTCTATTTTTAGATTGACAACTAACGGCACCTACTTGTTTATCGACGAATGTCGAAAATGTTTTCGACAGCAACAGTATACAGTTGAGTCAATCAGCAGCCTATTAAAAGCATTTGAAACAGCTGACGTTCGAATTGGCCTAAACGGTGTAACTCTTTGGAATTGCCCTGACACGTTAAAAAAAACTGATTGGTCATAGTAAACAAATGCAGATTGACCCTTTTTAAGCAAAACCATTGATTAATTTAAGTAACTCTTCAATAACATTCATAAAAAAGAGCATGAATCGCCTCTAATTATACCGAGAATGATGACGTTTTGCATAATTAACTAATTTAAATGCTGAAATGTATATATTTATATGTTTAATTATTTGGATACAAAATTATGCTTTACACGCTAATGAAAGTAGCTACTGAGTACAATCGCATTGTAAGATTATAATTAATACTTTAGCCAATATCCATACCTAGTGATTACATTTTATTTTTTTCGAGTGTAGATTTGATTATAACAGTGACTCTTTTTGATTAAATGTTGCGTGTGATATATGGCACTAACAGACTTCGAGACTATCTTCGACGTTCACACATACGATTAGTATGGTGTATATTATATGTTATACAATACAATTTTATCTGCTTTCAGATACTGCAAAACATTCATGTGCCCGTCCATGTACATTACTATTATGTTTTATTATACTTATATGTATGTATGTATGTTCATACGATACATATGAACAGCATTTACACACACGGTTTAATATACACCCAGTTGATGATGGGTTTCTGTGTTTCCATTGTTGTTATTTGGCTGTTATTTTGGACGTATAAAATGTGTTATCGGAAGACGTTCGTCATTGCTGACAGGGACAGGCCACAGGAATGGCTCGTTGAAGGAAACAGCAGAGCAGCAGCAGCAACGAATACAGAAAACAAAGAGTGTCAGACTAACGGAAAGACTGAGTAACGTATTAAAAAAAACCCTTCCCTGAAACCACCGATCCAGAGCCAACATTCATTAGAAGAGAGCGCTCTAAAGTTGGGCTCCATGTATGTGTATAATCACATATGTACGGTGAACATATGTCCGTCCGAACAAAGTCCATGAAATGTTTAAAAAATATCATTCTATTTGTATTTTCTTCCATCTCTTTTCGTCATTCCCACTCTGTCTGTCAGTCTGCGTTCATTTATAACAAATTGTGGTGTGGTTTTAATGGTTCGCTATTGTATTTTTTTTTCAGTTCTTTCAATTCTGTTGGGTTTGAAAAGTTGTTGACTGTGTCATTACTGACACATCAGCTTTTCTTGCCACCACCGCCAGCACTCAACCTGCCACCACCACAACCAACACCATCATTATTACTATCTCCAACATCAACCGTCCATCCATCCTTGCAACACCACCACCATTAAAGCTTCTCCTTGTTAATTTTTCGGAGGGACTTCTCTCCACCCTTTTTTGTGACGGGCGAACGTGTGGTTTGTTTGTCGGTTGCGCGTCCGGACTGATAGCAAGCAAGCACTTTGAGTTACTATATGTTCAAGACAATAAACTCTAAAGAATGTTGAGTTTGTCTTTTGCAATCAAATTCAATGGCTCGGCAATAAATCACTCATTCTCAAAACATTCATTCAGTGCGAAACGAAATGAAAAGAAAGAAAGACATTCATTCAATTTTATGGATTTCCTTATACAAAAACATTTACAAATAGTATCGCAACGTATCATTTCGCTCGTACCTTCTTTAATTCAGTGTTGAGCTTAAAAATTGTCTTCATGCTGCTTGAAGAGGGGATGAAATATTATCTTTGATTCTCTACGAAACATATTGTGTTGATACGCTTTTCCTGATTGTCAAAATGTGTTGTAGTTATTATCGTCTTCTGTAGTAAGCGGCAAATATTCGATGTGAGTTTGATTCATCAGCCTTATTGGAGGATACAGCACTGGCACTGACGTCAACATGGATTAGAACATATTGCAAAAAACGTTCATCTTCATCACAGATAGTTGTCATTTCTAAGCACATATGTATGTTGGGTTTTGCATAAGACAGTGGTAATATGATAAAAAATTATAAAATTGTTTTATACAAAATTTTCATTATCCATAACAAAAACGACATTAAAACTGTGAAATTTTACATTCCGACAAGGGTTTTAGCTGGATAGCTTCGCAGCGGCAAGGAGCATGGTAGTGAGTGAAACCAGATTACCAAAATTCAAATTGATCATGTTGTGATCGATGGAAGGCTTGCATCCATCTACTAGTGTCCTGGACTTGCCCGTCCCATCTTGCTCAGAGCGAACAATGTACGTAACCAATCACAAAGAATGCTGGACATCCCGAACCTGCAAGATCCAGAGGTAGCCATTGCCTATCCCAACCGTCAGCAAATAGCGCCTTGCATGCCAACTACGGTTACAATCTTGATGTATATGAATAACGGCGCTCAGACAAAGAAGAAAGAATTACTCATTTCCATAGCGTCAGCAAATTGTAACCCGAGCTTTTAGGGAACAGCAAAAGACAGCTATTAAAGCGGAAAAAAGTGAGATGAAGGGACGGAAGAACGAGGATATAGAGAGGTACAGATTTTCAGAGTCTTTTCATTATAACCTCAATCTATGGGATGATGGTATATACCATTTTATACGGGAAAAAGTGTAACGCATTAAAGGATTGGGACCGGCCGTGGCATAGTGGTTAGAACACGCGACTACCATGCGGAAGATCGCAGGTTCAAACCTCGCTCCAGTCATCTTAAAAGAACAAAATAAATACATTTTTCTTTCATTGTCGGCTCCCCTCGAATGTTGTTGACAGCAACTTCGCAGTATTAAGCGTCGATTCAATCGGCGTGTCTAGTAAGAGCTTCTCAAAACAGCGACGTTCGCATTCGTCGATAAACAAGTAGGTGCCGTTAGTTGTGAATCTAAAAATAGAAAGCGTATTAATTCACAACAACGCGCGAAGCTATCCCATACCTCATTCATGGGGTGCAAAGGGAAATTAAGTTTTTTTTTTTATTAAAGGATACGAGTTAGACCCCAAGTATCTTAAGACCAAATTCGTTTCAGGACTTTTTAAGATGATTGAACTAAGTCCGTCTATCTGATTGGCTGGATGGCTTTTGCATTTTCCAAAATAAAGTAATAGAATTGTAAATGAGCAGAATAGCCAAACCCCTTTTGGTACCTCCCATGCAAAATTACATATTTGTGGATAATTAAAATTTTTTTTCATAACTTCCAAACGGACAACTGGAGGACATTTGACATTGGTCAGTTTAATTACCTTGTAATAGTAGACAAACCCTTAAAAACCGAAACCACTTACACGCCCCATACATTTCATGGAAAAAAATAGAAGCAGTGGTCGTACAGCAATGAAATTTTGCAGAAACACTTCTCTGGGCTAAACTAAGATATTTTGAAAAAATCTTGTAAAACCGCCCACTACCACACCCACCAACATTTTTGGACCTAGAGACTTGAAATTCGGGACACTTCTTAATTAAATCCTCCTTATGAAAAAAAATTTAACATATTGGGGATGCCACGCCTACTTTAGATTTTACGCCCATTGAAAGTTGTAGATTTTAGGTGTTTTTCTTTCCTGCCTAGAATCATATGAAAATTTCATATAAGTTAAAAAATTTTAATTTTTATTCAAAAGTTAAACATGTGTTGTCTCCATACAAAAGAAGAGAAAATCCCCAACAACCCTCCGCGAAAGATATAAGCCTTCAAACACACCGAAAATATCGCACAAATTTTGTAGTCAAGTATGCCAAGTTAAAGTGTGTAACACCTAAGTCATTGAAACAAATTGATATAAAATACAGTTATGAACCCTTTTTAATGCTTTTTAATACATATTCGTAAACAAAAATAATGTTTCACTTATTAATAGTTTAAAAGTATACCCAATTTTTTGTCTTATTTAGCATTTGTATGAAATATTGGAAGTGAATTTTGAAATTAAAATCGATGTTACTAAAAGAGACGGTACTTCTCAGCGGCGGAATTTGAGAGGCCTTCCTCATATAATGCATTCCGTGGTCCTTATTTGGAAATAACATTTCAAATAAGGAATACAGAACGCATGATTTTTCATCAGATTTGGGCATTTTATGGACAGACCTGCCAAAGACATGTAAAAAGAAGGCAGAGGGATTTCATACACATCCCCTCTCGCTTCCAAATAACAGGGGTATTGTATGCCTTCTAAATGAAAAGAATTGTTAATACTTTTTCTTTCAACTTTTAAGAAGGCCTGCCAGAGGCCTTTGAAAAGAAGGCAGAGGGATTTCATACACATACCCTCTCGCTTCCAAATATAAGGGGTATTGTATGTCTTCCAAATGGAAAGAATTGTTAATTCCCGTGGAAGGTGTTTTTTTAAACAGTGTATCATTAGTTTCAACCATACAATTCAAATGCATCTTCATAGGCTAGATAGTAGCATGGCTGACTGACAATCACGAGGTAGTGGGTTCAAACTCCAGCAATGTTTACTGTCGTTGGAAAAAAAATTTAAGTAAAGAGAAAAAAAATAGAAGTGAGAAAAAAATATAAAAATAACCGGTGCGCTCTCAAAAAAAAAAAAATAATTTGAGGGCGCACTGTATAGTTTTTTTTTATTTGCAAGTCATTATTTTTTCATGTGTATGCAGGCCTTACATAATACCTTCTTATAGAAAGCTTCCATAGGGCCCTTTTATAGAAAGTTTATATGAGGCCTTCTTATAGGAAGCATCCATAAGGCCTTATTATGGAAACCGGCGACGGAAGGCCTTCTTTTCCAATGTCACGCAATGTAAAAAAAGAAAGGAAGAAAGAAGGTCAAGGAAGGCATACCGGATCCAAAAGAAGGCCTTCAAACTCATGAACGAAGGCCTTCCTTCTCATGATTTCCGCCGCTGGGTTGGCGGTTATTTTTTTTCTTTATTGAAAGTACAGACTCGGACCTTTCATTTCAAAAAGTGAAAAGTTGATATTTTTTAGAATAATTTTTGAAAAAAACAAAAAAAAAGTAAGTGCTATATTTTCACTAAAAAATAAAACAAAGGCTACAGCTATAAACTTACACACAAAAAAAAGTTCTTTATTTGGACAC
Organism: Muscina levida; assembly: GCA_964034835.1. Taxonomy (NCBI): domain Eukaryota; kingdom Metazoa; phylum Arthropoda; class Insecta; order Diptera; family Muscidae; genus Muscina; species Muscina levida. The sequence goes on along the minus strand of OZ035881.1, from coordinate 50,927,822 downwards.
TAATTTTAATCTAACTTCATTGAATAAATTTCCGTTGACTTCTTTTAGTGTTTTTAACTACAAAATTTCACTTTTCATAAAAAACCTTGTTGAATTTTTCTTATCGAAGTATTTCTTTACAAAACCAAATCATTTAAATTTTGAAATTGGAATATGTTTTCCGCCGAAATGCCACTGTGCGCCCCTTCTGGTACCTGCTATAGAAATTACCGAATTCCCCCTCATATTTTTACATACTTATCTTTTCATTTGTCGGCTGTAACCTTTTCTACAGTTTTACTAAATGTCTTTCTGGCCAGACAAGCGAAAGTCGTATGGGTGATGGTATTTATCAGTCAGTTCACCTGACTAAAATCTCTATACTATTCTTGAAGGTAAAGGCTGCACAAATGTTCAGTGAGCTAATAAATATGACTTTCTTAAGTCAAACACTTCCTAATTAATCAAAAGAACCATCATTTGTCACGTATCACATATCGCTGCCGCAGACAACCTTCCAGATCGTCCCATTATTGCCGAATATCCTTCAGCAATTTCTCCCATTGACATTAATCAAAAATACAATTTTACCCGGGATGATCATCTCTAGCTTATGGATACAAGCCACCAAACATTCCTTATTCTAGGGTCCCCTGGTTCCACAGTAGTATCATGTTAAAACGACTTGCCAAAATCGAAGAAATGGGGTTTCCTCAATGGCAGGAGCGCCAAACCAACACACACCTAAGTATTGCATACTGAATGGATTATCCTCTATCCGGGTTCCTTCTGTCGTACTATCAATGGACAGGTCGCATTTATGTATCTATTTCAAAGTTTTTCACACAAATTCTTCAAACAACCCAAGCGAAATTTCGAAGAAGCCTTTTCACAAAAAAAAAATTCAACCGATTTTAAACACTTCGAAATTCGTTGTTAAATATTGCACCACAGATCCACACCATATAGCAATCCTGCTAATTTTACCGCTTTTCGACCTTCGAAAGCATTGTGCATCACTGTATAGGACCCGTAAGCCCATCATTGCAAAATAAAGATAATATTCTTTTTCCGGCGCTATTCATTGTGTTTGTTTATTGTATCGTTTGCTGTCTTCTCTGTTCTTCCTCTTCTGTCTTCCACTTTGACTACATCTACAGTTTTACTTTTTTCATTCGTCATTAGCTTGCCACAAGGATTTCTGGGTTGTTGTTGTGTCTAAGTGTCGAAAGTGCGAAACCACTTTTTCGATTCGCATGCGATTTTGTTGTTGATGATTGTGGTGGTCGTGTTATCATTGTTGAACAATCAATTCGCTGTCATTTTGAGTGATTTACTGTCAATTGATGTGTTTGTTTTGTTCATCCATTTAATTTGATGTTGCCTTGCAAGTATTTTCACAGTAACCCCTCTATGTTGTTATTATATAATTCGTCCACTCTGTTCTTCATCCATTCATTCTTAGTTTTCTTGTGTTAGTGTGACAGAATTATAGGGGTTTTATGTAATTTATGTGATGGGTTTCTTTGTGATATATAAGTATTTCGTTTTCTTTGCCTCTAATAATAACGACAATGGCTATAAACTAAATGAGTTTCTAATGGAGTTTAATTAATTTTTGTTAAAGTTGTCCTTATTTTAGCTGAAACTATACAATTCCCAAATGAAATTTATTGAAAATTAATTGTAATTTAGACAATCCATTCCAATTGAGAATGAAATTAAATTGCTTTAAAATCATATCGTCGGCTAGCCTGCAAGTAGTGTCATGTGTAATTTGGGCATTTTTTTTTTTATTGTACCATTGTGAATCTCTACTGGTCATACATAAGCCTACCAAGACGTTTTGCGATATCTAAATGGGTTTTGAAGATAGCAAAAAGTGCTATGTGTAACCCATATACGAAATATTCCTGCAATAGATGTTATGTGTTTTTTATATGGTAATTATTATTTTTTTATATAGTAAAGGTTATGCTAATATCGGATGGATGTACCTACCAAAATAAAAATAAGGTACTGTGTAGCGCTTTAGCAAACCTTTCTGTATCTACTGGACAAGAGTTGGAGCAAATTATATTAGAAAGAGGCCATACAATGATGGAAGTCGACAGTGTACATTCAACGTTAGAAAATTTGTTTACAGCTCCAATATGTTCGCCACTAGATTATGTTGGTCGCATGAGACAGGCAAGACCAACACATTCATACACAGTAAACTACTTAGAGTATAATTTTCTTAAGGATTACGAACACGTTCCTGGCAACTTTACCTCTATCAGACCTGGTGAACGTGCAGGTGATGCAAAAGTAAACAACATCCGTGGATTGCTTTTTAAAGACAATGAAGTTTATTTCAAGCTGCGCCACACCGATAATTGGGAATTGATGAGCCAAAAAAGCGAACAAGGGTACTTAAAATAAATGAACCAAGAAACTTATATGAATCTCCATTCAAAATTGATGACTCTAAATACAAGAGCCTCCATAGATTAAAGCAATTTATGCACAAAGATTACCACTCCTTTTATGATAATCTTCAACATTAAAATTTATTTGTTTAAGTTTTCTTTGTTTAGTTATCTAAGTTTGTTAATGTTAATGAATTTCATCTTACATATTGTACCACCAATTTTGCTAGCGTTAGGCGTCTTTTAATGGCAAAAATACTTAAATATAATAAAATAAAAAATCTAAACAAAAAGTGTTATGTGTACGAATTCATATGAATATATTTAAAAAAAAAGGTCCTACAAAAAGTGTTATGTGTAGTTTTTCTTAAAAAACCTATAGCACTCCGTAACAGAAATCAATATCGGATATCTTTTAATGCAGTACTCTGGTATTTGTGGTAGACATTCAGTTAAGCCTATGGTTAAAAAAAATATCTTTAATGGACAAAATAAATCAGTTTTTTGCCTCTCCTGAAAACCTGTTCAAAAACACATAACACTACTTGCAGGCTAGCCGACGATATATTCCATTTGAATTTCAAAACTCTCACTTTAAATTCGAAAACATGCAACAATACACTATGCTCATAAAATACTAATTCGCTATTTGATATTACAATGTTATATGAAATCCTTGCAATAAATATCTTTGTACTGCTTTGCAAAGCTTTAAACAATATTAGCTGAGTATCTGCTTATAATTTTTTGAATTCTTTTTATTTTCAATAAATACACATTGATCACACTTTCGCCAGTACGAATCGTAACCTCTTCCCTGTCGGAAATTCAGTTAACTTCAAGCTAACCAATGGTTAGTCAAAGATGAGTCACAAGTGACTCGAAAGCTAACTCGATTTCCTTGTTAAATCCTATTCAGTTTTTTCACATGATGGCATTGCAGTGAGTCAGTACTTACTCACTCCGCATAAGTTTCAGCTAACCACAAGTTAGCTCGTTATAAGTTAGATGGTAGCTCATTAAGAAAAAGTGAACTTTTAACTAGTTTTAAAATTACTAACTCATGATTGATTTTAACGAGTCAGCTTATGGTTAGCTATAAAACTTCAACAACCTAAATTTAATAATAACACCTTTTTCTTGTGCTATTTTCATAAAATATATATTTATTTAATTTTAAAGTGTTTGTTTGTTAGTTTCAGTCGATCGTGTTTTATATATTAAATTTACGTTAAGTGTATCAAATGATACATCAAATTCGGCTTACGATCAGAAAAGTGTTTTTTATTGTTTGCTATTTTTGGTCAAATTCAGTGTGTCACGCACTAGGATGACGCGTTTCGAACTTCATGACGAACTCCAATGGTACATCATCAACTGTATATATATCTACAAATATGTCAAACATGTGCATGCGATGTAGATATCAGCCGAAAATGTCCAGCACATTTTCACCATCAGTTTTGAGTGACCAAAAAGTTAGTTCAAAACTTATCAAGAAGAAGTCAGATGGAATAAAAAAACAAATTACTATATCTGCATCAGTTTTGAGTTACCTAAAAAGTGCGTTGTAAATGAATGAACCAAAAGTCAAATATGATTTTGAGTCAGCTCACAAAATTCCGACAGGGTTGTATTACTAGTATTTAAATGTTTATGTAAATGTTTATGTATAGAAAATTTTACCTTCTATGTTTTAAATTTCAATTGATGAGATATTAATTTCAATTGGCGCGTTTTCAATTTCAAAAAAAGTGCAAGCTCGAGAGCCCCTTTGAAATTTTGTGGCTCTTGGGAAGTTTCAATTTTAATTCAGGTTTTTTACGTTTCAAATGCAAAATTTAGAAAGCAATTGAAGTTTTTCGAATTTCAAAATGTTTAAAATTAAAATAGAATTTTAGAATTCAATGGATTTTTTTTGAATTTCGTATTGGTGGTAGACTGGAATTTTGTATTTGACAATACCATTGTTATACCCAGGGTTCGTATTGGCTCGCTCGCGAGCCGCTCTTTTCCTGAAAATTGGCTCTTATCTTGAGAGCCAAGATCCCAAAACAAGTGCCAGCTCGAGAGCCCATTTGAAATTTTGTGGCTCCTGGCTCACGAGCTAAGTACCAAAGTAATGTACCAAAACTACTTTTTTATCGTAAAAAGTTATTTTTTTTGGCCCAAAAACTCTATTTTTGCACACAGTACTTTTTTTTTGTATCAGATTACTTTTTTGTACCAAAAAGCCAGGATCCCAAATAAAGAGGTGGCACGCGAGCCGAAATTTGTGGCTCCTAGCTCGCGAGCCAAGAGCTCTTTTGTAGTTTTGAGGCTCCTGGCTGGCGAGTCGAAAAGAGCGAGCCAATACGTACTCTGTTTATACCCCTACCCTTATGGGTAAATCCGAAATAATGTATACCAAGGACATAATTTTAGAGTTGTTAAAACCACATATATTTGTTAATGGAAAAGTGGGCTATATATTTAACCTTCAAAATATATAAAGCATAACCATTTTCGGTGATCCATTTATGAATGGCAGGTCCAAAATTGCACCCCTCTCGTGCTTTTATCTGTTTTTGTAAAATATATGGGTTTTAAATGTTCATAAAAATGGTAAAAACCACCAAATTTCCTTTTAATTTTATAAAAAACTTAAAATCTAATCCATTGTCTACAATTAAATGTAAAAAATCCATCGGTAGGTCATTCAGAAGATATAAATAATGTTAAGTAAAGATGGGCATTCGGCATATAACGTCCGCAACGGAAAACAAGTTTTTTTTAATTTAACTGCTTGAATATTTAGTTTTTCCTCAATTGAAGCACGTTCGTAAAGACAGCTAATAGTGCGCTTAAAATATATATATATAAATATGTATTTTTACACCATTCCACAGAAAAATATACATGACAATGTGCGTAACGTCCGCGGAATGAATATTATCAAAATTTTATTTATTGAACACAGCAATTGTAGACTCAAATGAACTGTTTGTGGGATGGGGCATTAGTTCTACAGTTTCAGATAAACCAGTATTTCAGTATTTCATCAACTTCAACATAATTCCAAGCTACTGCCATGTATTGCGGTAAGTCAGCTGTTACAGTGCCGGTACTTTATTGATCTGCATTGTATCAATACAAATGTACATACAATCTTTTCTCATGATCAAACACACATACATTCTCAATTTCAGTTAAATTGGTCAATCCATTCAAACTGTCGAAGTAAGTCCACCCCAGCGCCACCTGTCGAGTCCATTTGTACATAAAATGTTTTCTCTTTATCCAACAAATATACATTCTGAATTTCAGTTAAATTGGTCCATCCACTCAAATTTTCGAAATAAGTCCACTCCAGCGATGCCTACAGGGTCTGTTTATATAATATATATAATTCTTATATATATACCTGTGTTTGTCAATAGATCCTTAACAGACTGGCTGATGTGGATACAATTTTATAGGATAAAGAAGATAGTAGGAAAAAGTGTAACGACCGCAACGCAACGTCCGCAACGGACGAATTTTAAATTTTTGGATGAACCACTAAATGTATAACTCTTATTAAAGACTTTTTAAAATCCTTAAATATTCCTCTTGCCTTTATGTATTTAAATTTTTTTTGTTACTATGCTATATTTGCTAAAATAGATGGAAATACACATTGACATCCAAAACTACTTCCATTTTTTGTAACGACCGCAACGGCACTTTTGACTCGAATATCTTTTTTGTCAAAAGTAGTTAAGCAAACAATTACATGTAATTTTTAAATACTCTCAAATAACTGTTGTTTGCTGAAGTTTATTTATAAATATCTCACTCATAACACAAACAGGATTAATATAACAAAACATAAATGCGTACGAATATAACGTCCGCAACACAGGATTTACCCATATTGATGAAAGCATATATTTTTTGTCAGCGTTCACACTTTCAATACAAATTTCAACAATTTTTATGATTCATTTTAGAATTGGCATTTGCGTATAAGAAAAATATAATTTAAAAGTAGTATAAATGGAAAATATGTCATTAATTGCACAGTAAGTGCAATTCCGTCCCCCTTTCCATACTTCTATCCTCTCCCTCCTACGAAACACACTATTAAAATCGTATTGTGTAAACACATACTATCTCTTTTAAGACGAGTGAGCAATGTCCGTCTGACAGTGGCATGATGAGTAGAACACGTGATGTTGTCAACAAAAACTTGATAGAAGTCGCTGCCCTAAAAGCTGAAGTTGGGGTTCGTCAATACTTACGAGAAGAAAGTATTTCATTGATGGGAAAATAAGTTTTTAGGTTCAGGAAAATTTTTTTTTAATACTATACCCTCCATATTTGCGGTGTTCTATTTTAGGGCCAATGATTTTAGACCAATTAGCCTATATACCTTCTGCCTTAAACTTTGGAGAAAATAATTAATGTATGTGTTAGATCACCTCTTAAACTGAAAGCTCTATCAATGGCTCAACATACCTACTTACTTATTTACTTAGCTGACACTTCTTTGCTGTCCAATTGGACTGTTCGAACTGGAGCATTTTCGTCCATGCGTACAACATGACCTAGCTACGCAACCGCTGCATCTTAATGCATCTTCTCACGTCAATTTCAGTGTACAGCTCGTACAACTCATGATTCATACGACGCCGTTACGATCCCATATATTTTAAGGAGTATTTTTCTCTTGAATACTGCCAGAACTGATTCTTCCGCTTCTGGTATTGCTGAATTTTTGTTCGTCGAGCGAGGGCTCTGTCATTCAATCGCTTGCTTAGTCCGTTGTAGCATTTATTAGCAAGCAGGATTCTTCTCCGGATTTCGAGGCTGACATTATATGATTTGTTGATGGGGAAGCCTAGGTAGATAAAATTATCTATCTCCTCGAAATTATAGTTGTCAGCGTTCACGCAGTTTCCCAAACGAGTAGATTCTTTGTTTGTTGAAACTAATTGCTTCGTTTTGTCCTCGTTCGCTAATTCCTTCTGTATACTTGAGGAGGCTGGAGTCACATCCCGCAGTCGACCGATGATGTCTACGTCATCAGCGTACGCGAGTAGCATGTGGCTTTTGTTGAATATCGTGCCACTCGTGTTTACTGCAGCTATTCTCATTATCATCTCCATTACAATGTTGAAGAGATCGCACGATAGGCCGTCGCCTTGTTTTAGGCCTCGTCTGGTATAGAATGGCTCCGTAAGGTCCTTGCCAATCTTCACTGAAGACTTCATGTCAGCCAGCGTCATTTCGCAAAGGCGTATCAGCTTCGCTGGAATACCAAACTCAGCCATGGCTTCGAGTAATTTCTGCCGTATCGGGCTGTCGAAGGCAGCTTTATAGTCGATGAAAAGATGGTACGTGTCGATCTATTTCTCTTGGGTCTTTTCCAGGATTTGCCGAAGTTTGAATATCTGGTCTGTTGTTGATTTTCCAGGTCTAAAGCCACACTGATAGGACCCGATCAGGTTGGATAACACTGGCTTTAGTCTTTCACATAGCACACTCGACAGGACCTTATATGCGATGGGTAAAAGGCTGATCCCGCGGTAGTTGGAGCACACACTTGGATCATCTTTTTTCAGCACAGGACATAATACGCTTACACTCCAATCGTCGGGCATGCACTCTTTAAGCCAAACCGTGCGCAGGAGCTGGTGGTGGTGATCAGCTCCTTGCCACCGGTCTTGAAGAGCTTTTCCGGAAGTCCGTCGGCACCTGCTGCTTTATTAATTTTCAGCCGCGATATTTGTCTTTTTACCTCGACTTGACTTGATGGTGGGCAATCTAAGCCGTTGACGACCATTGGCGTGATACCTTCACGTGCGCTGCCTTCTGCAACCAGCAGTTGCTGGAAGTGTTCTCTCCATATATGCAGCACACTCTTCGTATCTGTAACCACAATTTCATCTTTGCCCTTATAGGAGGGAAGCCCATTATCGTAGCCTTTTGGTTTTACTTTCTGGTAAAATTTTCCGGCCTCACCTTTGTCCCTGCTCTATATCCTCGTTCTCCCGTTCCTTCATCTAACGTTTTCCGCTTAAATAGCTGTCTCGCCTGTTTTACTGTCTCCTTGTGCCGTTCCATACAAACATAGTATTAAGATAAGTTATTATAAAAGTTTAATTAGAGTCTGGGTATGTGGGAAGTCAACATTGATAAAGGAAAGATCGGTGACGGAACCCACTTGCACGGCGACCAAACAAATTTGGCCTATATGTATATAGAGTTGACAAGATTTGCTCTATATTAGTATAGAGTCCATCTAAGGAATATCAAAGCTGTAAAAACCGTTTGGAAAACACACTAAGAGGTTGAAACTTCTCTACAACGATTTTTGTAGAAGCTGTAGAATAATTTTTATTTTTTTATCATTTGCCAAATCTGCATTAAAATTGAAAAACAAAGTTGGGAAATTTTCTAATAATTAAATAAATAAATACACCTTATTTGAGCAATATACAACCGTTGTGTGTTAATAGCATCAGCATTAGTAGCGATGCTATGCAATTTGCAATAGGCCTTGTCTATCTCGGGAGCGGTGATCCGAGTCTGTATTTGTACTAGATGTTTTATGTCTATGAGATTCGAAATATGCCCAAAACTTCTTCACGAATTTAACCAGTTTGATAATTTTAACAATATCGGAGTTTTTGTTGTCTTGTTTGAATTTTCTGACTGATGTTATTGTAATATTTTGTAGTTATAAAAAAAATCCCTCGAAAAAATTTAAAATATTGCTCAATACCCAAAATTACTAAGATGCTTTCAAATTATATCACTAATATTAGAAATTTAGGTTAAAATTCTTAAAAGTGCATATAAAATATCTCCACCTTCTGTTACTGCCATTGCTGCCGTGACGAAACCAACATACATCCAAATAAATCTCATATAGCCCAGCCCATCCCGCCTCTACAGAAATTCCCATGTGTGTGGTGAATACATGCAGCTAACTTAAATTTACTCTTGAGTTTGCAATTATCGTGACTTGAACTTAGTCGAATAACAAAACAAACACAGAACACTCTACAATACAAGCAGCTGAAAGCTACAGCCAAACATTTGCAAAAGCAGACAGGCAGACGGACACACATTTGAGTGAACGGACAGTAGATACAACAGCACATCCCATTCCAATTCATATCATCCATCTCATCGCATATAGAAGATTGTCCATACTTTGGAAATGACTTTATATGGACAAACAATAATGTTACGTACCGGAATATTATTTTCGATTACATAGAAAAGATGATAAAATAAACAACAACAATATTCAACCTGAATCTCAAACTGAATCTGAGGAAAATATATCGAGTTAGACGGAACGGTATGATAAAATGAAATGCAACGATTCACAAACGAATTAAATCGATTTTTTTTCTTTTTAGGAAAAGGATTATCATGTTCTACAAGTATAGTATATGTGATTGTGAGCAGCATCATATTTTTGTTTGTTTACTTTTGCAATGGATGTCAGTGACAGTTTATTAAATCGATTACTTTACTTTTGCCTTGTATATTTTTTAAGCTTGAGATACTATTTACGTTTTTTGATCTACAGAAAATAATCATGTGTTGTCTGTATGTGTTTGGAAATTTTTTCAGGGCACACTCATGGTATGAGTTCCAGATCTGAGGTAACATTGTAAATGGGTTAATATGATGATATACGAAAAGAAGCTGCGTTGAGCAGCCATGAAATGAATTGAAAGGGGTGGTGCCATTAACTGATGTGAGGAGCTTTCATAAGTTCTATAAATGCAACAGTGGTCATAGTGCTGGTAAAGAATTCCGTGGTATGTCAAATTAGAAAAATAGCATAAGAGAACAGAGATATATTTTTTTTAACGGGTGTATTTTCTTTTTTGCCTATGTAACTTTTAGTTTCAGTGTTATTACGGAAACATTTTAACCAATTTTTACGGAATTTGTTCGTTTTCAATTGAAATTAATTTGAAATTAATACTTAACTTAATTTCCCTTTACACCACATGAACAAGGTATGGGATAGCTTCTCGCGTTGTTATGAATTAACACGCTTTCTATTTTTAGATTCACAACTAACGGCACCTACTTGTTGCAGTCGACAACATTCGAGGGGAGCCGACAATGAAAAATTTTTTTTTCTTTTAAGATGACTGGAGCCAGGAGTTGAACCTGTGATCTCCCGCATGGTAGTCGCGTGTTCTAACCATCATGCCACGGCCGATCCAAAATTAATTTGAAATTAATATAGACTCATAATTCTTAAATAAAACTAATCAACAACATTACTAATTCTTTTTAAAAGTTATATTAATATATTTCCAGATCTGCTTCGGTTTGCAAGATATCCCAAAAAACTTACAATAATGAATATGACTATTGTTTCATAGTTCGGTTGAAGATAATTTACTATTGGCAATTAATGCCATGCATGCAGAAATTTACTATATTAAATTTATCGCACAAGAGTTGTGTTTATAAAACACCCGTAAGACAATATAATTGTGAAAAACAACAACAGTTTACTTACTTAGTTAGTAACCGTATATTATGATTATATGCAGCACGTAGAAAAGTATTGTATGCGCTTCGATGTTTTATGAATTTTTCTCCAGATCGTCACGAAAAGTTTTGTAAGCTACTCAGTATTCTTCTCCGGATTTCGAGGCTGACGATATTAGTTTAATTGATGGCGGAGCCTTTAGGATAAAATCATTTACCACTTTGATATTATAGTTGTCAACGTTCGCGCTGCGTCCCAAACGAGTAGATTCTTTGTTCATTGAAACTAATTACTTCGTTTTGTCCTCACTTACCGTTAACAATTTTGGCTGATTCCTTCTGTATACCCGAGAATGCTGTGTGTACTCATCGACTGCAGCCGGTGATTTTGCTGTTGATGAAGTACGCAAGTAAGTAGCATGTGGCTTTTGTTGAATATCGTGCCACTTGTGTTTATAGCAGCTGTCTTCATTATCATATCTATCAAAATATTGAAAGATGGTCCTTGCCAATTTTCACTTAAATCTTCGAGACAGACAGCGTATCAGCTTCGCTGGAAATTTTATATTCCATGCCATAGCTTCGAGTAATTTCCGCCGGTTTGGCTATCTGAGCGCCGTTTTTCATATCTAAGCACGGTTTTTGCTATGGAATGGTAATATGCTGCAACTGTGTATCAGGAACGTCAGAAGTAGAGCCGCTGTGTCGTAATAGTCTGTAGAACCGGTTGGAGTAGGCAGTGGCTATCTCTAGGGTTTGCAGCTAAGCTTTCAGATTTCCAGCTTTCTTTGCTACTGGTTACGTGCGTTTTTCGCTCTGCTCAATTTTGTGCGCACTTTAGCTGTAACCAGTTAATGATCCGAGCATAATGGATATTAATATTTTTACTAGGGTTCATATTGGATCGCTTGCGAGCTGCTCTTTTCCTGAAAATTGGCTCTTAGATCGCGAGCCAAGAGCCACAAAATTTCAAATGAGCTCTCGGATCGCGAGCCAAAAGACCAAATAAAGAGCTGGCCCGCTAGTCGAGAGCTAAAAAAATTTCAAATGAGCTCTCCGCTCGCGATCCAGGGGCTTTTTTGTAGTTTTGAGGCTCCTGGCTCGCGATCCTAGAGCCGAAAAAAGCGAGCCAATACGTATTCTGAGTTTTGCTAAACTCTGGTTCCACTCACTAACATGTTCCTTCCACTTGCGAAGTTAACTAGCCTAAGCCCGTTGTCGTACGTGTCGGTATGCAGCCTTAATTTACCGATCAATGTTAACATTGATTTCAAGTTGCATTCCCAGATATAAAATTCAAGTTGCATTCCCAACCAAAAAAAAAAAGGTTAGCCGACTGGTTGTGGTCGTCGTGGATGCCATTTTCAAACTATCGTGTTTGGTTTCTCGATTGTTTCGTGGAGCATTTAACACTTAAGGTTCGTGATGATGGTGGGTCAGTCACTGCAGAGCATGCTAGTGTTATAATATGGCAACTATCAAAATAGCTATCCGCCCTATCTATTGACGCAAATTTTTTCTGTATTTGTGAATACATTTTATTAGAGACTATCATTTTGTTTAAGTTGCTGTGAATTTTCTTTGTTTGTGGCAAACGGAAAAAACAACCATTACAACAACTATAATCAATTTTCGGTTCTTACTTAAATTGTTTTTACTATAATTATACCAATCCCTTTTGATTATGATGAATTTAAACGTGTGCACTTTAGCGACAACTAATATTTTTTAGAGCTAAACAAAATACAGTGAAAATAATTAGTATACTTTTTACTTCAGACCAAAAACAGTTTTGAACACCCATGTTCTGGAAAACAATTCGTTTTGGAAACAGACCTAAATCGGTAAAAAGTATAGGTAAAAATACTGATTTCGGTCTGTTATTAAAACAGAATTGTTTTCCAGAACATGGGTGAAAATATACGTTTGGGGTATCCAAATTTCGTTCACTCATCTGAAATTTTTGTTTGTGAGTAATGATTTTTTTTTGCACGTGAAGACCTGAAGACCCGCTTCTGGAAAAGAATCCATCAATGCTTAGCTAATCTCAAAACATCATAGCTTGTGTAAATGGTGGCACTTAGAGGGTTTGAACTGGTCTGCAATTATTTGTATAAGTAGAAGGGAGTAAATGTAAACTCCATCAATATAAAGAGTCATGGCTTCGTATGGGGTATGTTTTACGGTTTGTCGGCTTTCAGCTTCAAGTCTTTAGTTAAGATCAACAATGAAATTATTTACCTTGGATGCAGTTCATTTTCCAGACCAATAAAAACTACCACACGTTGCCACCATTAGCTCGCCATGAGCTAATTCATTTATTAACGAAGCATAGTGACAATGATTGGACAAACCACGGTTATAATATCACAACTTTTAGACTATTTTTCAAACCAATTTGAAATGTACCAGACATTTAGAGAGAAACGGTCAGACTTTCAGGATTTTAATTGATAGTTGATTTCTTTGGTGCTATTGAAACTTTCAATCTCTGGTACCTCTATACTTATACTCTTAGTGTTGTGGAAAACTTTTAATAAAATACTATCTATCAAAGTTTAAAATGGAACATTTCCAATCAACATTTAATTATGTTTTGTTAATAACTCATTCTTATGAAGTAAAATTAAATTTCTGAAAGCACAATTAAATTGGGAACATTTTCAGAAGGAATACCCTTTAAACATTTTAAAGTTACCTCAAGCGGTTTAGAAATGCCGACCATTCAAAATTGATTTTTTTTCAACCTGTAAAACACACAACATTTTCCCGAAAAAGTGTCCATGATTCATTTAGTATTTTCTTTAGTTTTTATTTCCAAGAAACCTATACAAATTTTTAAATTTATTTTAAAGATGAGACTTTGCGATATTTTTGTTAGGTGTAAAATTATGATCATATTAAAATGCAGATTCAAATGTTCTTAAAAAACTGTTAAAAAAGAAATGAATCCATGAAATTTCAATAGGAATTTTTTTTTTTGATTAAATATTTCTACGTTAATAGACAGTGTAATGGTTCGTAACACGCAAAAAAATTAGTAAGAAACCGTCAATATGTACTTGTTTACTTTAATCCCACTTAATTTTTTTAGGTTTTTTTTCGTATTATTTGAAGAAGTGTTTAATCTCGAACAATAGATTAATGTGCCTCAGAATTGAACGAGCTCTACAGAAGGTTATATATTAGTCAATTTGTTTGAAAATATGTTTTTTTTGAGTATATGCTTATCAATAAGTAAGTTTTCATCAAACAATAGCTTTGGTTTATGCATAGACGTGATATTTGCTGACCCAATTAAACAATTCTAACAAAAACATCCTAAAATATATTAGCTGAAAGTGTTTGGAACATTTGCTTTTTATATGGAATACAATTTTTGTCTGGAAATCGTTATTAGATTGCAACAGTACCACCAATCTTAGTCAGTAATTTTAGATGCACCACGAAGTCCTACTGTTCAGCTAGTTACATTATTTATCTATCTATATACATATATAACCAGTACAGAAATTTCAGTCAGTTGAACTGACTGATAAATACCATCACCCAATATAAGATATTGTTTAAGTCTTGAGTTATTGAAATTAACCGATTTGTAATTAAAACCAGTTAGAAAGTTTCAGTCGGGCAACCCAACTTACATTCACCCTTACCCTCAGTAAAACAAGTAATTTTCTATTATATTGATATTACTAGCTGACCCGGCAAACGTTGTTCTGCCATACAACTTCTGACTCCGCGAACTTCGTCTCGCTCCAAGTTAACGCCTTCTTATAAGCTCCAGAGTAATAGTAAAACACATATAGTTAAAATTTTAATGTGACTTAATTGAATTTAATCGAAATCAGTGAAGAGCGGTCTGATAAACAATGTTTTTCGATTTGATTTTCGGCGCTAAAATAAACTGAGAAATTCGAGGTTGATCCCACAAACTTCCAATGATTGGCCTTGCGATTTATTGATTGTCATCGCAAAAGCCAATCGAATGGGGAAATGAGGATGGCGAGAAGCATTTGACGAAAATCTTCCGACAGAAATATTGTAGCCCCCACCAAATCGTTTCGAATCACCTCATAAATCCTTCATCTTTCGGTCAACTGCCTAGAAAACTCGTTGAAGCGCTATCGTGCATTCATCCCAAATGATGATTTTGCATTCTCGCAACAATTTCGCTGTCGCTGAACTTCTGGATATTGTGCCCAATGGCTTGTCAACTGTGAGAAGATTCGTCGCCAACTTCAAAGCGGGGTGTGCAGTTTGACCGTCTTTCAACAAAGTGGCAGCAGCAACAGCTAACGCAATTTGCGATCGATACGCATAAAAATTATTTGAGCTAACCTTTTTATTCGTTTCTTTTCCTGATGACTTGTAAAAAACTCTGTCGTTGTATTTACCATCTTTATTGTTTTGAACACTATAATTGTATCCAATGCAGAAAATATTGCAACTGTTAGATTATTTCTTGTTTTATTGCAGTAAAAATTGCACAACGAATCACCAACGAAATAGATCTTAATGAACTTATGATCTTCGTTTGGTGGTGGTATCACAGCGGCAGCTCGATGATGTATTTGACCTTGAATCTGAATGTGTGGAAGCAATTTCGAGCAAAACGGGAGGAATAGTTTTTTATAATAACACTGACACAAAATCAAACTTTTTCGGAAACACTCGAACGTTGGGCAAAACCTTGCCACAGTTTACACTTTGCTTAAGATATTCCTAGAATATTTAATATCATTGAATATTTTTATTTTTCACTGAGCTAGGGGTTTAATCAGCTCCAGTAATACTATCTGAACTGCATAACTTAATAACGTAACGTTTTTTTTCACTGTTCCACTGTGTAAGGAGACGCCATTACCTTTTAACTCGGATTGTTGCCGGGTTGATCAACAACTTCGCCTCCGAATGACGGGATTTTCCGATTGTAACTTCAATGCATTGCAATGCTGGCATACGACAGACTATGAACCGATATCAACGCAGCGAAGATCTTTGTAGACGATTGTGGAATCGTATTCAAAAGCAGCTCGATTCTAGTCTATATTTACGACTGGTCTTCTTCTAGTAACATTTTGTCGAATTTGAGGTGGTGATTGTGCAGCGCGAAACTGTGCAATATGGGCACGTCTCCCAAAATTTTTTTGGCCGGTTCCTTTTGCGTTTGATTATTACGGACGTTCTGACTAATTATAGCACGTCGCGTACGCCGTCCAAAGTTTGATTGTCTAATAGGAGGCTTTAGTCTAGTAAATAACTCTCCGTAAAAACAACCATGTCCTTTCGAAAAATTTAAATTTGTCGAGTTTTTCCGAGTTTTCCATCAAGAATTTGTCTATTTTCCATTTGGAAAATCATGTCGGAATAATTACACAGTGCAACACACTTTTTCGGGGGTGAACCAAACCAATATCAAACGATAGCATTTGACCTCAGTAACAAAACCCTAAACTCAATTTTCCTCCACTACGTCACAAATTTGTTTTACAGTGGTTTAAAGTTTGATTTTTTTGGTCAAAAGTCGAATCAAAGAATATGAAAAATCATCTGTAAAAATACGTTTGGGACATTTCATGTCTTCGGAGACCTATATTAAAACAATCAGGGGAATATTTTCTCGGAACATTTTAACCCTCTAGCTGCCACCCGTATGGGACATTTTTGGCCCAATTTTAAAAAACGGTTTAAAAGTCAACTTTGGACGGAGGTCAAGGATTAGAATCTTCGATAGAAATATTCTCCGGAAAATTTCACTAAGAGTCACCGAAGACAAATAACCTCTACGAGTCAAAGGTTCCAAAATAAAATCAAAATTAAATGTTAAAAAGTCTATTTTTGAGCAAACAGTTCAACGCACTTTTTCGGAAGTGAACCAAACCAATATTAAACGATAGCATTTGACCTCAGTAACAAAACCCTAAACTCCATTTTTCTCCACTACGTCACAATTTTAGTAAACAGTGGGTTAAAGTTGGACTTTTATAATCAAAAGTCAAATAGAAGAAAATGAAAAATCATGTGTAAAAAAAGGTTTGGTATAGTTCATGTCTGCGGAGACTTGCATTAAAATTTTCAGAGGAACATTTCATCAGAACACTTGAACCCTCCAGCTCCTATCCTTAGGATAAATTTTGAAAAACAGCTTAAAAGTAAAATTTCTCAAAATGTCCAAATGGGTGGCAGATAGAGGGTTAAAATGTTTCGAGGAAATATTCCCCGGAAAATTTTAATGTAGGTCTCCGAAGACATGTACTATCCCAAATCTATTTTTACACATGATTTTTCATTTTCTTTTATTTTACATTTGACTAAAAAAATCTTACTAAACCACTGTACACAAAAATTGTGACGTAGTGGAGCAAAATGGAGTTTAGGGTTTTGTTACTGAGGTCAAATGCTATCGTTTGATATTGGTTTGGTTCACTCCCGAAAAAGTGCGTTGCACTGTTTGCTCAAAAAAAGACTTTTTAACATTTCATTAACATTTCATTTTGATTTTATTTTGTAACCTTTGACTCGTAGAGGTTATTTGTCTTCGGTGACTCTTAGTGAATTTTTCCGGAGAATATTTCTATCGAAGATTCTAATCCTTGACCTCCGTCCAAAGTTGATTTTTAAACAGTTTTTTAAAATTGGGCCAAAAATGTCCCATACGGGTGGGAGCTAGAGGGTTAAAATGTTCGGAGAAAATATTCCCCTGATTGTTTTAATATAGGTCTCCGAAGACATGAAATACCCCAAACGTATTTTTACAGATGATTTTTCATATTCTTTGATTCGACTTTTGACCAAAAAAATCAAACTTTAAACCACTGTAAAAAAAATTTGTGACGTAGTGGAGCAAAATGGAGTTTAGGGTTTTGTTACTGAGGTCAAATGCTATCGTTTGAAATTGGTTTGGTTCACCCCCGACACAATGACCATCAAATTGTGTCATAGTGTTATCTAAAATATTTCGCAGTAACATCGTCAAATCATACGACAAAAAGCTAAATTTCGTCGAAAAAAAATTAAAAATTTTCGAATTTTTCCGGAATTTTAAAACAAAATTTTTCTATTTTTCCATTCGAAAAGTCATTCGCAATTATTGCACACAAAATTCCATACAAAACAAAAACAATTTTCGGTTATTCCAATTTCCCGGCTTTTTCGGAGGATTTTCCCTTCTCCTAGCAATTGCGAACAACTAAAAAAATATCAGCAAAATCGGTCAAGCCGTCCTCAATTGATGAATTACTATATGTATTAATTTTGTCGAAGGCATTAAAATATTTAGATTTTTTTCTGGAATTTTCCGAGTTTTCCACCGAGAATTTTTCTATTTTTCCATTCATGAAGTCATAATTGTTCGAAATTGTTCACATTTACATCGCCCAAAATTACCAAAACATACGATAAGATGCAAAATTTTGTCGAAAAAAATATTTTTTTTGGCATTTTCCATAATTTTCCAACTTAAATTTTATATTTTTTCATTCGAAAACCGACAAAAATTTAATTTCGATTTACCTCAAATCAGGCGATGAAAATTCACATTTTTCGTTTTTTTTTTGGAATATTCCGAGTTTTCCACCGACAATTTTCATATTTTTCTATTCGGAAAGTCATTTCGGAATAATTATCCGAAATTTTTCGCGAGTTACATTGTTCAAAACTATCAAATAGTACGACAAAAAGCAAAATTTCGTCGAAAAATAGTATTAAAATTTTTCGAATTTTCCAACAAAATTTTTTTTATTTTTCCATTCGAAAAATCATTCATAACAATTGCACAAAAAATTCCATACAAAAAAGCAATATTCGGGTTTTCCATATTTCCGGCTTTTCCGAAAGATTTTTCCAAAATTTTCTTTCGTAAAAACCTACTCCTGGCAATTACGAATAACTGAAAAAAAAATTGAGCCAAATCGGTCCAACCGTTCTCGAGTTTTGCGCTTAGCAACACATTTAGCGACTTATTTTTATATTATAGATTACTCGATTTCTAAAGTGGGCGGAGTGGTACATTTGTATGGGAGGTACGAGAAGGGGTGTGGTTAGGCTTCCAGATTTATTCTCCATTACTTTATCCTGTTATAGCTTTACTAATCACAGAATTTGGCCACGATTGCCTTGGGTGTACTGATATTATTAGTACATCCCTAAAGTGGGCGGAAAGGTACATTTGTATGGGAGGTACCATAAGGGGCGTCGCTAGACTTCGAATTTTTTCTCCAAAACTTTGTCCTGTTATAACATAACAAAATACAGAATTTGGGCACGATCGTGTCGAGTGTATTGATATTATTACCCTATTTCTAAAGTGGGCGGAGTGGTACATTTGTATGGGAGGTACCAGAAGGGGCGTGTCTAGACTTCCAGATTTTTTCTCCAAAACTTTATCCTGCTTAAATTTTACCAAATACAGAATTTGGGCACGATCGCGTTAGGTCCTTTAATAATATTAATCGATTATAGCTGTTATAGCTTTACTAAAAATAGAATTTGGGTACGATCACGTTTAATTTATTGATATTATTTCTCCATCTCTATAGTGGGCGGAAAGGTAGATTTGTATGGGAGGTACCAGAAGGGGCGTGGCTAGGCTTTCAAATTTTTTTCCAAAACTTTATCCTGTTATAGCTTTACTAAATACTGAATTTGGGGATGATCCTGTAGGGTGTATTGATATTATTACTCGATATCTAAAGTGTATGATGTATTTGTATGGGAGGTACCAGAAGGGGCGGGGCCATGTAGCCCATTTGCAATACCGTAAGTAGTTTTGAGAAAATAATAACTCGTGCAAAATTTCAAAACATTTGGTTGCGTCTTTCGAAAGTTATCGTGCGAACCAGCCGGACAGCCACCAGACAGACAGACAGACGGACATGGCTCAAACGACTTAAAAAGTCATGAATCGAATTTGGTTCAAAGAAACCTAGGGTCTAAAGTCACTCCTTCTATGTGTTACACTTTTGTGTCGTATCAAATCATATATACCCTCATCCCTAAGGGTGATGGTATAAAAATGGAGGCAAAAATGTATAGTAATTCATCAACTGAGAACGGCTGGGCCGTTTTTGCTCAAACTTTTTTCAGTTGTTCGTTATTGCCAGGAGAAGGTTTATGTGAAAGAAAATTTTGGGAAAATCTTTCGGAAAATTGGAAAAATCGAAAAATGCCTTTTTGTATGGAATTTTGTGTGCAATTGTTACAGAATTGCTTTTCCAATAGAAAAAAGGAAAATTATTGTTGAAAAATGCGAAAAATTCCGGAAAAATTCAAAAAGTTTGAATTTGTCTTTTCGACGAAATACTGCATTTTTTAGTATGATTTAATAAATTTGGATGATGGAACTGTGAAAAATTTCGAATAATTATTCCAAAATGACTTTTCGATGGAAAAATAGAAAACATTTTGGTGGAAAACTCGGAAAATTCTGGAAAAGCTTGGATTTTTTCTACAAAATTTTGCATTGTATCGCTTGATTTGATGAAACTTGCAAATTAAATTTTGTATAAAATTTTGTGTGCAATTGCTTTTCGATTAAAAAAATATATAATTTTCGTTGGAAAAGCACGTAAAATGCCAAAAATTTTAATGTTTGTCGACGAAATTTTGCTTTTTATCGTATATTTTGAAATTCTTGGACGATGTTAATGTGACAAATTTTGAATAGT
Organism: Muscina levida; assembly: GCA_964034835.1. NCBI lineage: Eukaryota > Metazoa > Arthropoda > Insecta > Diptera > Muscidae > Muscina > Muscina levida. Next base: position 50,907,271 of record OZ035881.1, on the reverse strand, counting down.
TATTACGAAATGACTTTTCGATGGAAAAATAGAAAATTCTTAAAGGAAATTTCTGAAAATTTCAGGAATTTTTGCTTTGTATCGCGTAAAGGTGGGAAATTCCTTATGAATCTTCGAAAATTTTGGAATATTGTGAAATTTATCATGATGGAACAATTGCAAAATCTTCTGCATGAACATAAAGTATTGGTCCGATTGTTCGAAACCGCATTGGATACAAAGCATTCGGACGACCACAAACACATTATCAGAGCACCCAAAAGACTCTCTGGGGGCCTTGCAAGACAATTAAATGTTCTTACTATAAATGAAGTCGCGTGATTGTCGAAGAGAATGGGGATTTTGCAGCACGTGTACCAGACTATTGGTCATATGGCGCACTTCAATACCCCGTTGATATTCTGTCGTGGAGAGGAAGATGGTCAATAAAACGAAAATTTTGTTTTCAAGTCGTCACTTCTTTTTCATTGTCCATTTAAGTTCAAATTCGTATTTTAGAAGAAGACACGAACAAAATGATTGTCTCAATGAATTTTTATGCGTATCGATTTATGATTCGGCAAGATGTTGACAATCATCTGTTAAGATATAGCTGGTTATTTCAACAGTTCTGTGTTGACATGTACGTCAAGGTCTCAATTTCATTCGTTTCAATCAGACGCCACATTTCTAAAAGCTTGTCAACGTTTGCATTTCTCGAAAACGCATTGGGACTCAACGCTCATCGAGGCAACCAGCTAATCAAATTCGTACAATGTTTGCGATCATCATAGCCACGTGTTACCCATCGAACCCGAGCGCATTGTGGGACAAATACAAGGACGATATGTGTGAGTCAGTCTCCTTTGAATACCAGCGCCAAATCGTTCAATGCACGATGCATTCAATCGCGAATTGCAACGAGAGCAATAGTTTGATCGAGATGAGCTGACTGAAAGATTCCGAACAAATGTGCCGCTGTTGAATGCCGAGCAAACGAACGTGTACGATTCGCTGATGACGATGGAACGGGAGGAATTTACTTTCTCGATGTTCCCGTTGGGGCAGACAAGACATTTGTAATTGCTTTGATTCTGGCAATAATACGATCAAGATCGCAAATTGCGTCCTCTGCCACATTGTTGAAAGGCGGTCGATCTGCATATTCCGTTTTGAAATTTTTGATGAATCTTCTCACGGTTGATAAGCCAACGTGCACAATATCTAAGATATCGGCGACAGCGAAATTGTTGGGAGAATGCAAACTCATCATTTGGGATGAATGCACGATGGCGCATTAACGAGCTTTGGAGGCAGTTGACTGAACGATGAAGGATTTATGAGGTGATTTGAGACGTTTTGTTGGGGCTATGATATTGTTGCCTGGAGATTTTTGTCAAACGCATTCCGTCATTCCAAAATCTTCTGCTGCGAGTTTACATCGTCAAAGGAGGAACTCATCACCAAAGTTTTTCCCGACATTGCACATAATTATAAAAATCTAGATTGGATAAGTGAACGGGTCATACTAGCAGCGAATGTTGTTATTCAAAGTCGAATCGATGGAGAACTGCAGTCATACAAAGAATGACCAACTATCCGACAGAATTTTTGAACTCCATAGATGTGCCAGAAACTCCGCCGCATAATTTACAGCTGAAGGTGGGAGCGATCATAACCATGTGTGGAATCTGAATCATCCGAAATTGTGCAACGGTACGCGGTTGTCCGTCAAGAAACTGATGTACAATGTGATCAAAGCAAAGATCATCAAATGCAAATTCAAAGAGGAAGTCCTTATACCCCGAATTCTTATTATTCCAACCGATCATCCCTACGATTTCTGGCGAATTCAATACCCCATTCGGTTAGATTTTGCGATGACAATCAATAAATCGCAAGGCCAATCGTTGGAAGTTTGTGGTATGTATCTCGAATTTTCCGGCTTTTCACATGGTTAGCTGTTTGTTGCCTGTTCGCGTGTTGGCAATCCGTATCGCTGTTTGTTTTTGCGCCGGAACACAAATCGAAAGAGATTGTTTATAAGATCGCTCTTCACTGATTTCGATTAAATTCCGAAGTTTTATGGCAGAACAACGTTTGCCGGGTCAGCTAGTAAAATATAAGTTTGAGATCAAGTGATTATCTACTTTTACAAAGGTTTATTTTTGTCTATTTTTAGTTTGGAGGCACGGTGCAGTGATGCTTAAACAATATCATTAGGCAATTCCAACTAATTTTCAAACTAAATTCATGTGCATTAATATATTCTTTTAAAAATCAACAATACAAATGACTCTCCTTTGCTTTGTGTTGTAAAGCTCTAAGCTTCCATCCATCATCTTGTTCTTCTAAGTGATCATTCAGCTCAATTAAACAGTTTATTTTTCAAAATACCATTGATATTGATAGGCCCACTGTTTCTTATGGAAATGATAACTTCTGACATTGGTAAGTGCATTTGGCACAATTACATTTTTGAGTAGTCATGTTCACATTGTATTCATTTCATTGGACATTGTTATATATATCTGCATTTTTATATCCTTCACTGAAGGATTTTTCCTATCCATTTTCCAATTTTACCTCTCACACACAACAACAACAATCAGAGCGCCAGAAAAAAAGATGAAAATTTATTCCATTTCATTGTCGTGAGTTATCAAAGATGGTCAAATAGCCATGGAGATGATTCCAAGTATTGTTATATCGATTGCTGTGGTACAACAACAACAACACCAGCAGATACTTTCCTACGACTTTTGGTCATGATATGAAAAGGTTGGTCGCTTGTTATGTTATAAAATACAATATTTTGTTGTCGTTATCTCTGAGAAATCTATAACGAAAACAGCACACAAAAAAAAAACAAAATTTTCTACTTCAAATTTTGTGAATGTTACTATTGTTGTTTCTACTCGGTCGGGTCACATCCATATGAAGAAATCCATGACTTTTTTTCTGGCCAACAAAACAGAACATTTTATGTTTTTGAAAGACGATTTATTGTTAATCATAACATAAATGCAATTCCTGTGCATACCTTTATGAGAGAATATAAATATGATTTCATGCAGAAAATCGTAAATGTACGACTACGAAAAGTCATTTTACATGAACCGAAAACGTTTTTGACATAAAGTCAAATTTCGAACATTTTAGAGAATTTGTATACAAACATCAATTGTGTCTTATGACATTTTGTTGCATGTAAATGACGAAAATCTTGTGACGTTATTTGCATGATGCAACGCACGGCATTCAAAGTCACTGAGTACAGCACTCCTCCATTAGCATGGATTTGTGCAATGTGGGGACTCAATGTGTTTCTGATTTCTTGATATGGTCACAGCATGAGTGTGATTATTGACTTGTGGATGTTTACACTGCAATTAGCTTCAGGGCTTTGTGTTTTTTTTTGGCATAATATGCAGATATTTGTGCATATAGGTACATATTAAAGCATTATACATAGCATGCTATGGCGTGATTGACTTTCCTTTTGTGCTGAAAAAGCTTGAGGGTTTCTTAAGTTAAGATATCGAATATATTTTTTGTGTTGTTTTTTTTAACTATTGAAGTATGCCAAGTTAAGATATTATGCTGTATCTTAAATGTGACAATTTCGTACTTAGAAGCAGGGGGATTTAATAAATGCCGTATTTTTTTACACTAGACTTGAAAGGTAGAATTAGGGTTCAAAGAGAAATTTAAAAAAAATAAAATCGAAAATAACTCAATGTCAGCCAGTCAGACGGACATGTCTCAATAGTCTTAAAAAGTTCTTAACTACATTTCGTCTTAAGATACTTGAAGTCGAACTCGTCATCTTTATCAGATGATAAATATCCTAACTTCTTAGGGTGATAGTAAGAAGATAGATATAATTCCCTGCTGTATTGGCTAAATCAATATGTGGTATTGGCTGGAAAGAACAAGATCTTTAAGTTTGCTAAAAATAACCACTTTTTGCGAAGATTTATTTTTATTTTTTATTTTTCAACTAAGCGGATATGTTTTTACTGGGGAATGGGACTTTGCTCAGAGGTGGAAAGTTACTGATTGTTACTCACTTGGGAGTGACCAGAATCGATTCCTTTGTGGCACTGTCCAAGCAGCTAACTACTTCCGGTCTTAGACCAAGTATTCCCCGGGCAATGACTTCAAAGCAACCGCTTAGAAGTTAGCTAAAGTTAGAAGGCATTACAACCATGTATCCTGAATGGTCAAAGAGACGTCTCAGGAAAGTAGGCTTGAACCGCTGAAGCATGGTTGCATCGTGGGATTGGACGTGCAGATAGCAGCCGTATTACCAATCTAGGAGACGAGGGTTAGCAACCCACATCTTCCGAAAACTAAATTGCGAAAATCCATAGCGTCTGTTCCATATTGGGCGGCTTCCTGGTCAGCGTCTGCCTCAGAAATGTTTCCTGGCAGTAGGAATAAAATACAGAACCTGGTGGGCTGGGCTTGCCACCCGCCACCAGTATAATGGCAGTGAATAAAATGAGAAATAAGAGAAAAAGAAACCCCCAAAATGTTGACGACCACCGCAAACGTTTTAAGGACCATGATTTGAGAATATGCACTTGGAATGTTAGAACTCTTTACCGACCAGGTGCCTCTATTCAACTGGCGGATGTCCTCGAAGAGTATAAGGCTGACATTACTGCTATACAGGAAATTCGGTGGACTGGATATGGATGCTCGCGGATGAGGATGTGTGACGTGTACTACAGCTGCCACGCGGAAAAGCATGAGATTGGTTGTGGATTTGTGGTCGGCAAGAGACTACGACACCTGGTCTCTAGGTTTACTCCTGTCAGTGAACGAATCGCCACCATAAGACTAAAGGCAAAATTTTTCTACATCACCCTGATATGTGCTCATGCTCCGACTGAAGAGAAAAGTGACGAGGTCAAAGACGAATTCTACGCCCAACTTGAAGAAACATATGACCGTAGCCCGGGCCATGTGGTTAAAATCGTGCTGGGAGATTTTAATGCCAAAACAGGCCGGGAGAATGTATTTAGCCCAACAGTCGGAAAATTTAGTCTGCATACTTACACATCGCCAAACGGAATCAGGCTGATTGATTTCTCTGCAGCAAGGAACATGGTAATTAGCAGCACACGATTTGACCACAAAAACATTCACAACGTGGATATCTCCCGATCAAGTAACTAGGAACCAAATTGATCACGTGGTAATCGATGGAAGGCACGCGTCAAGTGTCTTAGACGTACGAGTGATCAGAGGTGCGAACATCAACTCGGATCACCACCTCACTGCAGTGAAGGTGCGTACTAGGCTAAGCAGAGCGAAAACCCTGCGTAACCAGGCACAGAGAAAGCTGGACATCGCTAAACTGCAGACCGCGGAGATAGCCAACGCCTATTCTGACCAACTCACTCAACTACTTCTTGATGCTCCAACTCCCGAAAATACAAGCGCGCAATGGCAACATATTGCCCACTCGATGGAAAGGACTGCGCGGTCCGTACTGGGGTATGTGAAGCCCTCTAACGATAATGCCTGGTACGATGACGAATGCCGCGATGCCACCCGGGAACAAGATGCTGCATACAGGGCCAAACTGCAGCCAATGGCAAAGCGAGCTGTTCATGAAATGTATAGGGAGAAGAGGCGGGAGGCCACTCGACTCTTCACGCGAAAAAAAAACGAGAGCTTAAGGAGCCGAATAATGTGTGTATTCAAGTTTACAAGAACAGTGGTGGATCCCGAAAATTCTATCAGAAGATAAAAGGAAAGGTATATGGAACAGGTCTTCCCTCCTGTAAAGACAAGGATGGTCATCTCGTTACTGACTCCGAGAGCGTACTGAGAATATATAAAGACCACTTCTGCAGCCTATTGATGTGTGAAAACTTGACGGAAGAAGACAGTGCACCAATCCGAGATGATAACATCGAGTGTCCACCTCCGAGCCAAGCTGAAATAACAACTGCCATATCCTGCCTAAAGAACAACAAGGCCGCTGGGACTGATGGTCTTCCAGCTGAGTTGTTTAAGGCGGGTGGAGATGATCTTGTTTTAAGCATGCAACAGTTCATAGAGAACATTTGGCTTCAGGAGAGCATGCCAGAGGATTGGAATCTCAGTGTGCTATGTCCAATCTACAAAAAAGGTGACCGTAGTGAGTGTAAAAACTATCGTGGAATTAGCCTCTTACCGATTGCGTAAAAGGTCCTGTCTAGCATACTGTGTGAACGTCTAAATCCAATTGTGGAAAACCTGATTGGACCTTATCAGTGCAGCTTTAGACCAGGCAAATCCACGACGGATCAGATATTTACACTACGACAGATTCTTAAGAAAACCTATGAGAAGCAAATCGACACTTACCACCTCTTTGTCGATTACAAAGCTGCCTTTGATAGTCCCATCAGGCATCGACTATACGAAGCCATGTCTGAGTTCGGTATTCCTGCGAAGATAATTCGTCTCTGCCGGTGTACCCTTACGAATACCAAATCCTCTGTTCGGATTGGCAAGGATCTATCCGCACCATTCGATATGACGAGAGGTCTTAGACAGGGTGACGGTTTGTCATGTATGCTGTTCAATATAGTGATGGAGAAGGTGTTAAGGAAAGCAGCGGTTAACATGTCTGGCACAATATTTAATAAGAGCCACATGCTGCTCGCATATGCCGATGATATCGACATTATCGGTTGAACGATGCGAGAGGTAACAGCTGTTTTCTCAACAGTTGAAAGGGAGTCAGCGAAAATGGGTTTGGCAGTGAATGAGGACAAGTCGAAGTTAATGGTATCATCGAACAAAGTGTCCACCCGTTGGGGACGCAGCGTGAACGTTGAAAACTATTGCTTTGAGGTAGTGGATGAATTTATCCACCTTGGAGCCGCCATGAACAAAAACAACAGTGTCATCCTCGAAATAAAACGGAGAATAGTGCTTGCCAACAGGTGTGTACCAGGTACTAATTTTACCGGTCCTGTTGTACGCCTCCGAATCTTGGGTGCTTACACAGGCAGATGCAGCTCATCTGGCGGTGTTTGAGAGAAAAATACTCCGAAAAATATATGGACCCATTTGCATAAACGGCGAGTTTAGGATTCGGATGAACCATGAGCTGTACGAGTTATACCACGACATTGATGTCGTCAAGCGAATCAAAGTGCAACGATTACGCTGGCTAGGCCATGTCGTGAGAATGGATGAGGAAACTCCAGCGCGAAAGGTATTTTATCAAGACCTCGAAGGACGGCGCAAAAGAGGGAGACCGCGACTACGTTGGAAGGACCAGGTGGAGGAATCACTGACGCAGCTTGGTAGGACTGACTGGAGACGGTGCGCACAAGATCGAAGCGAATGGAAATCTTTGATCATTTCGGCCTCTGACTTAGGCACTAAGATATAAATATAGTATATATGTGTCAAGTTGTTTCAAAGGCTAATAATAATAATAATATGTTTTTACGGTACGAGGAATCGACCTGCATCATTACAATTTTGATTTAGTCTCACATTTGGTAGACACTTACTTCCAGCTGGTTGGTTGCTTTCTTCAACCAACGCATTGTAAACACTTTATTTCTTCCTTAATAACTTAACATTTCCCTAATATTCCAATTATATTCATATATTTCTTTCTTAAAAGACAGGATTCGGTTCGAGCAATTCATCACCGTAAAAGATGTTAAATTCTGCGTACCTTAAAGAAAAACTTGCAAAATAAAAATGCTTCAATACCTCATTAATAATATCTCGTATGAAATATAAGAATCCAATTTAAAACTATCTATAATTTATAGGGTCAAGAGTGTCATCAACGTAGCATCAGCTACACCAGTCGACTGCGTCCACCTTCTGTGGCCAGACACCATCTCCGTTAATGCAAAAAGAAAAGCTCAACTCAAATGATGCCACTGTCGGCGATGATGATGTTGCTCCGGAGAAGGGTATAAAGGAAAATGAGATGAACATTTTCCCAATATTTTACGACACATTCAATGCCAGTGTAAATTATGACAATAATGAACGACATCGAATGCATAAAGTGTAAAAGTGAAGTGAATGCGAATTGCTGAAATGGACAACGAACTCTATGCGAGGCAGAAAGGACAATCACAATCCAATCCAAATTATCCTCATATGTGAGCATGACTGCAGTCGAAATCACACTGGTTTATGGCAAATGCATCAAAATGCATTTATGACATAAATTTCAACTGTCCCCATGCTCCTCCATTACAGCCTCAAAGTGTTGCATGCTGCTGTACATTTGAGTTGCATTGATGCCGCTGATGGTGGCATCCGCCAGCAACGGCAAAAAAACGTAGAAAATGCGATTGGAAATGTGCATAAAATGCGACAACCATTTACTACGGTTTTATTTCATTATCGAAAATTTGCACAATTTGCAATATTCGGAATTGTGTGATCCTTTTTCTGGTCCCACTTTTGAGCCGCATGAAAAACGATGCTTCGCTGCTTTTTTGTTGTTGCCTTTTCGAATTGCATGTCCGTCTGTTGTGGATTTGAGCCATTTTTATCCAGTCGTAACCAGAGATTCATTCGACTGATGATGCACTTCATTTTTACGCACAATTTTAATAGTGGCAGTTGCAGTGGCAGCATTTGCCTGTGAAATGAGAGCAGACATTGAAGGGTATTAACAGTCATTATTCAATGATATCGCATTGTAACAGCAACAAAAATTCGCCACAATGTTACACTGATAAAATGGCTTGGCAACAAAAAACTTTTATTCTAATTGCTGGTCTATTGAAATGTGACAAAAAATATTGAAGAAACTTGATGTCAAACGAAAGATAATTCCTTATGTGGCCATCAAAATGTAGCAATTAATTTGACCAATTTACATTTCCTGAGGTATTTTAAGTAGAGTAACCTAAAGCATTCCATCATAGAATATATTGAATATATCACATTGCTCCAGGTGGACCATTTTCAATAATTTTGTATGTGATTTCATTCAAATAGCATTTTATTCTAAATTCTCTTGATTTTGTAACTTTAAGATATACTAACCAGAACATTTACGATTCTCGATGAGGTCTCTGCGTTCCCTGTGATCTCCCGTGTGGTCTATAACGACACATTTTTACTAATCGAGTCGGTGCAGATAAAATATAAATTTTCCGTACAACATAATAATTAAAACGTTCACTTAATTCACAACATTTGCCTATACCTGTTTAATTAACATTATTTCATACATATATATTTCATACTAGCTGGCCCGGCAGAGATGTAAGAGATGTTGAGCGAAGTTGACATTTAACGATTGGTTTAATACATTGACTTCTGAAATATTTCTATTTAAAGGGCGAGGATTTCCCGGACAAATTCTGTACTTTATATATCTAAAAGATTATTATATATTATTGTAAGAATTGAAAAACTGGAATCAGCAGTGTCGTCCATGATTTGATGGAAACTTACTTATTGATAGTCATATATTCTAAAATCAAATTTTTAAGCCTATTGACTGACATATAACATTCTGCGTTATTGATCTGGGGATTGTACTTTTAGGTGTTTGGTCAGAGGTATTTGGTCTGAGCTATAGTTGCGCTTTCCCCCTTTTTATCCCAACAACGCTATTATCCGTTTGGTCTGGGTGATAGCAGCGGTTTTCCCCATTTTCGTGTTTGTTCCCTAAAAGTTCGAAATGCGAAAAACCACTTTGTGAAGCTCTCAAATTCTATAGAAGTGCGCCAATATAAATGTTCGCCATTCTACCTTAAGCCGTTTTGCGGTCTGGGTGACCATCTACTGGCCATTCACTGAAATTTTGGTACAAATCGGTTCATCCGTTCTGGCAATTAGTGGTGACATCAAAATGTACATTTATTTTTATATATAATATATAGGCTTCTCAATAATCTTGATGTTAAAAAAATGTTTTGATGTAATGAATCAATGGTGACTAAATGACATTCCAAAAATGAAGTGTATCATAAGCTAAATCCAAAATTTTCTAATGGCCAAAAATGCAAACTTAAAAAGTTTGAGTAAAATCAGACAATCGATATAAATTTTATACAAAAAAATATTTCTTATTATAAAACAAATATACATTCTTAATTTCAGACAAATTGTAGATTCGTTAACATTTTCATTAAAATTTTACAGCAGCACCTACCGGGTTCATTTATGCAAAAACTATGTTCTAATGATCACACATACACACATATACACTAGACCTGGCGTTAAAAAGTTTTTTTGGAACCTTGAGTGTGGGTAGCGATTAAAGTATCCGATTTGATGCCAAAATTGATATAGCAAATTTTCAGGCTGATCGGATGGTGCCAACCCGTGCCCCAATGAGGTCAAAGGTTTAAAAAAACCACCAAAACACGCTTTCTATTGCATTTTATTATTATTTTTTGAATAAAATTACTAAAAATTATTAGTTTTATTTTAAATCAGTGAAGATTTTGTATATACTGGGAAGTCCTTACGTTAGCCCTCTACAATGTGCAACAAGTACTGTTTATCGTCTTCTTAGCATGTTAAGCATTTGTAAGAGTCAGTTATTAGTCTGATTATTTTTTCGACGGCATTCACAACAGTAATGCTTTTGACGATCAGCTTCCCTTTAAAAAAAGCTTGGCCTAAGAAATTTGATGGATTAAAGCGTAAGAAATCTCCAAACAAGTAAAAAAATATTTTGTTTTCGTAGTCAGAAAAGAGCTCAAATACTTGGATGTGAATAATTTGAAATTATTAACATCATCACCGATATAATGGTCTTTATCAGACTTATACCATCTTTTCTTTTATTTCTGAGTCTACATGTAAATACCACTGGCGGTTCCGAATTGTTTCCAATAGCACTGTATATATTTTAAGTATCAAAACAGCCAATAATCCTCTTTATTAGTCGCATATTACTACATATTTGGATTATAGAGACTTACTGAAAAAATTCACATATTACGAGTTCCATTCAACTGAATCGCAGAAATTTTAAAGTGTGTGTGAAAAATATACATTTTTAAACAATAAATGTACTTGTACATGAAACTTGCATGTGACGTCACTCCAGGTGCACGAAATGTGAAACTGGGAATGCTGCCACCAAGAAAAATAAATGCAAGTTGTAGAAGTTCTCTACATATGTACTTTCGCTTAATATTTATGACAAAAGGGCCGTTTTTTGCAGCAGTTGTATCAAAACATTTAATTGCTAATGAATTCAGAATATCAATATTAGCAAATAGGCGTAGACTGATTGAGCTACTGTAAAACCAGTTAAATCCTTAATGTTGGGGATATCAACTTTATCTATTCCAGCAATTGCGTCTCGTGGCATGATGGTTAGAAAACAGGACTACCATGCGGGAGATCTCAGGTTCGATTCCCGCCTACCTTTTTTCTTTCACAGCCGGCCCCCACGATATTGTCGACAGCAACGTCGCAGTATAAGTGTGGAGTCACTCGGCATGTCTAGTAAAAGCTTCTCAAAAAGTGACGTTCGCATTCGCCAATAAACTAGTAGGTGCCGTTAGCTGCGAATCTAAAAATAGAAGGCGTTTTAATTCCCAACAACGCGGGAAGCTGTCCTATACCTTATTCATGGGGTGTAAAGGGAAATTAAGTTTGTTTAGTAAGTGGGAAGTAGCTTTTCGTCCCAATGCAAAACTAATGTTTTAGGGATCTACAAAATATAAAAAAATTACATTGAAATTTTCAATACTTTCTTTGCCATGACGCCGACGGTGTTTTTAACGTTGCTCATGAAAACTTGTGCAATTCAGAAGTAGATCCTCAATATTGTGAACTAACGCTTTAGAAGTTTCACTGATGAAGTTTATATCTAATGGAGATGACATATTGCCGGCATCCATACAAGCTAGCAATCTGTCGTCTATAAAATTTTTCTTTCCACGTTTTTGAATCGGCATATTTCAGCAACTTGGAATGTTATCAATCTGTTTTTCATCCATCGTCTGCATATCATCTCCCAATTCATCACTCTCAAATTCAAAATTTTTCAAAGTTAAGTCTGAACATGAAACAACCAACGTGTGGCCAAGTACTACATTAGAATATAGTAATTAAACCAAGTTCGGTTTTTTCTTCATCATCTATCATTCATCTTACTCTCATTGTGTCTTTCTTTTTTCTTCATTTGTGACATTGTGATCGACACAAGTCATGCTACCAACACCCACAATTTTTCGCTGCTTTATTAAGAAATCTCTATCTTGCTATATACTAATAATCTTGAGAACGTCCACGTGGGCAAAGTCAAATAAATTCTTTTGAATTATACTTCGTTTCGGAGATTTCATAATGTTTAATGACTTTTGCAGCACGTGTACTTTGGTCTGGAGTTAGGATTCTAGTTTTATCACAAAAAGGAAATATTTCATTTAACACCAATCTTGCACTCTCTTTAACTGTTTTACATTTATATAATAAATTATAATATAATTACATTTACATTTATACTATAAATTATTATATAAATCATATATATGTATTTGATTCTTGTCGCATAGTGTACTTCAGAGTTCATGAAACTGATAACTAATTTACAATTTATAAATGATGTTCTAATTTATAGTATTTTTATATTATATTTCTCATTAAAACAATTGATAAAATTTAAAATAAACAGTATTTTGGTGGTTTTTCAAAATGTTGACCTTTGACCTCATTGGGGCAAGTGTTGGCATCATCCGATCAACCTGAAAATTTGCTACATCGATTTTGGCATCAAATCGCATATTTTAATCGCTACCCACATTTAAAATTCCAAAAAATAAAAAACCCCATATTAGCTGCGCCAGGTCTAATATACACAAATATTTAAACTAAATTCCAGTTAAATTGGTCCTTTTTAACTTGTCCATTTGTACATAAAATGTTTTCTCATGATCAAACGAATATCCGTTCTAAAATTCATTCGCTTTGGTACATGCATTCAAATTTTCGATATAAATCCACTCTTGCGCCACCTGGAGTAGATTTTTTTATTTACAAACCATCTTCTGAAAATATGGAATCGAATGAAGAAAATATCAGCCAAATCGCTCAAGCCTTTCTCAAGTGATGGGTTTACATCAGCTATGTCCACTGCTTGAGCTCGCGAGCGAAAATAGCTTTTTGTGCTTTTACATGTACACATACTGAGGTTAGTGCTTTCATTCATACACATACAAATCAGAAAGCGAATTACAGTATTGCTTAAAATGTTTAATAACGTTTGGCAAAATGATATTTTGTTTACGCAAAATAGCGTTGGCGAGCCAGTATGATTTGTTATGCCAACGCAATGTTAAGCGTTACCACAAATTTAATGTCGAAAGGCATTACAGGTCTTGCCATAAAAAATATTTCGATATTATTTATTTTGGAAGTAAGGGTAGAGATATGGCAAACATTTTAGAAAAAGTACCATTATCAAAGAACACAATTACCCGAAGGACAAAACAAACTACTGCGATCCTTTAAAATGTGTATAATTTCAGAAATTTTCGGAAGTCTCAATTTTTATTTTAATCAAAAATAATATGTAATTTGTATGCAAAGATATTTAATGTCAGTTGTGACGAAGTGAAATGAGAGTAAGAGCTTTAACGCATACCCAACACTCTCGAACAAATAGCATACATTGGCGTTGGGCATAGCTGGTTTACTACGTGGACCATTTCATTTTTATAAATATACTAGTGGGCCCGGCAATGCTTCGCTATTGCATATTAAGTTATAATACATTTCACATTACTTACTGCCCTAAGTGCTATGAAAACGCAAATTTATATATTTGCAGGCCTACCAAGTACTTTTTAAACGGTTCTTAAGCTCGAAAATAGTATGTTGAGTTTAGTATTTGTAAATAATTTCAAGTAACTCCTTAACATGGAAGTTAACCAAGGAATTTGTATTGTTTTAAATGCTAACTATCTTAGGCTCTATGACGATCGTAAAAAGTTTATCAGCAAATTCACATTTTTGTTTTCTGTATGTAGGTTGAAAAACAAACTTTTTTTCACAACAAAAACAAACAGACAGTCCACTAAATATCTAAAATAAATTTTATCTGTAGTACTGGGAACTGTTTATGGACTAACTATATCTCTTAGGGCGTAAAAAACACTTTTGGCAGCAATCTCCGCCCATTGACCGCAAATGAAAATTTCGTTTAAAGATTCATGCATTAATTGTCAAGAACTGTATGTGTATCAAACTTTAAGTATTTTTCCATATAAAACATTTTGCTCTTTCTTCTATTAGCTGCTCAGATGGATTATTATGTTCACCGTTAACATGACAAAGGGGTCCATCATTTTGAAAAAAAAATTTTAAGATTTGTAGACGTTGTTTTTCTGTAGTCTTTGCATGGTTATTTTACAAAGTCTTTAGTATGAAAGCTAGATTTACACTTATACCTATCAGAAATTATACAATTCGCTCTCCTGAAAAGTAATTAAAACATACATACCTGTAAAGTAAATTAAAAACATCTGAAATTTTCATGCGTCCGAGCGCGAGCTAGGACTTGATGTTAGACACAAAGTTTATTGGTGGAATTTTCTAACAATTCATCGTAGATTCCGATTTTGGTTACGATTTTTGCGAATAAAAAACTGGCCTACCTTATTATTCATATCTCTAGGCGAACTGCAATATACTGTTAAATTTTGACAGTTATAACTGTTTACTTTAAAAGGGGTGTGGCACAGCCCACTTCCACTCTTACTGTAATTCATACTGCAACAACAAAATATATACCAAATCTCATATTCATACCTCTGATAGTTCATGAGATATAGCCCTTTTGATTTTCGAGTTGTATGGGTGGTGCCACGCCCCTTTATCCAATCGCAACCTATTATAGCCAGAGACTATCAACAGGTCAATTTTCGTATCAATCGGTCTATTAGAAAAGTCTGCAAAGCGATTTTTTAAAAGGGGGCGTGGCACCGCCCACTTCCACCCTGGCTGTAATTAATACGGCTCCAACAAAATATTTACCAAATCTCATCTTCATACCTCTGATAGTTCATGAGATACAGCCCTTTTGATTTTCAAGTTGTATGGGCGGTGCCACGCCCCTTTATCCAATCACAGCCTATTATAGCCACGGACTATCAACAGGTCAACAGTACCACTTGGTAAAATTTTCGTATCAATCGGTCTATTAGAAAAGCCGTTAGAGCGATTTTTGGAAAGGGGGCGTGGCACCGCCCACTACCACCTTGGCTGAAATTAATACTGCTTCAACAACATATATACCAAATCTCATCTTCATACCTCTGATAGTTCATCAGATACAGCTCTTTTGATTTTCAAGTTGTATGGGCCGAATTGTAAATCTAAACCATCCGGGGCACCACCCAAACGCATACAAAAAAATGTATGCAAATCGGTCCAGCCGTTTAGGAGGAGTTCAGTCACAACACACGTACGGTAGAATTTTATATATAAAGATAAGATATTTCATGTTAAAAACTATTTATACGTAATGTAATCATGGGAGATTGATAACGAAATAATATTTTAAAAATTAAGCATATCATAAAATAAACACCAACTACGGGGTCCAAACATGCATACAAAGTTTTCTCATGTCCAAAAATAGACACATTTTGAGTTTGAGTAAAATTGGACCATTAATATACATTTTCGAAGTAAGTCTAGCACCACCTATCCAGGTTCATTTATAAAAAAAAATTGTTATCATGATCAAACAAATATACATTCTAAATTTGGATCAAAATTTCGGTATAAATCCACCACTGCACAACTTAGCGATATATAAATATTTTAAAACATGTTATCATACCTAGCCGGTACGATGAATGACAGTTACAAAAACCGTGACACGAGATTTTTATATGTTACAAGACAGATGTTCTTGTAGAATTTACCAAAGATTTAATACTGAATTCCGAAAATATTGTTTTTACTTGATTACCTAAAATTATATCCCAAAACTTATGAGTTTATGGCACATAAAGTTTAGTCGCGCTGTAGACGAATTGGTACGAATGGAGTTCTCTAGCGATTTTACTTTGAAAAATTAAATTCAAGCTTCGTTGCTAGTATTACCCATTAATTTATCCAATCAAGATTTTTATAATTTTGTGCAATGCCGGGGAACGCTTTGGTGATGAGATGCTCCTTCGACGATGTTAACTCGCAAAAATTTTCAGGGAACGATATCATTTTAGTCAAACATCAATAGGAATTTTGCCATTGTCAAGCCCCAGCAGATGTTTTGAGAATTCAGCAGTTGATGGGTGGTTCTGCAATGCGACTCTCATGTTCGTGATCAATTTCAAGTTCTTGACATTGACGTAAATTTCAAGTATTCTTAAGTAAATAGCCAGCATTAGAATTCGTGATGACGGGAATCGCCGAAGAGCACTATCATAGCCCACCAAATCGTCTCAATTCATCACGTAAATCCTTCATCGTTCGGTCATCTACTTTTAAAGCTAGTTTATGCGCCATGCCGCATTCAAATGCTGATTTTGAATTCTCGTATCAATTTTGCGGTCGCCGAATTCATGGTCATTGTACACTTTGGCTTGTCAAACGTGAGAAGGTTCATCGGCAGCTTCAATGCGGAAATTGCAGTTCGATGGTCGTGGCAGCAATGCCAGAAGCTGTAGCGGCCAACGCAATTTTCTTGACGGAATTGTTGCTGGAATCAAAGAAAATCCTCCCGCTATATCGTCAACAAACTTCATCAGCGAATCCTACATGTTCTTCTGCTCGGCATTCAACAGCAGCACATTTATTCGGACTCTTTCGGCCAGCTCTTGTTGATTGTAGTCTTGCTTCCGTTGCAATTCGCATCGTGCATCAAATGATTTAGAGCTGGCATACCCAATGTACACAGCAGACTGCTGAACATAAACACGCTAATGTCTTCGATCAGAACTTCAAGAAAAAATTCGAAGGTGTTGTGCAAAATGTCGTTAGTCATCTCTTCTTTGTATTTGTCCCACAATACGGTCGGGTTTGAAGGTGACATGTGACTCCGATGATCGCAAACAATGTACGGATGTAATTCGCTGAAGCAGAAACAGTCATATCGGCGTTGAATCCAAATTATAGTGCTTAAATACTTGAATTTTTCAGAAACCCGGTTTCCGGTTTATTCGAAAAATGCCTTTTTCCATGGTTTAGAATTAAGGTATCAATTTGACTACAAATTGACCTCCCTTCTACCATTGGGGTCTTAGCATAGGAAATAAAGGCACAAAGTTTTTCATATGAATATCGACGGCTTCGCACTCACTTCGAGGGGAGATCCCAATCTATTTAAAAATTAGATCTCAGCTGTAACTGGGTGATTTCCCAACTATTGTATGGTAATCATAACATAAGCTCCTTTTTGCGATCGGACACTTAGTTTAGTAGATAACTGCATTTAAACTTGTTCATCTAAATATGGACGGCTTCCTAGCCATCACAAAATGAGTTCCCAACTATATCTTAGTAACATAGTCCTTTTTCGCGATTGGTTGCTTAGTTTAGGAGATAGCGAACAATTGAAAGTTTTTTTTTTATATGAATACGGAAGTCATCCCACCCATTTAAAGATGAGAGGAAACAGTCATCTAACAGAATTTTCCAAACAAATTTTCGTATTGCATAAGTAAATTTTATTGAAAGCATTCTTTGAGATTTGCCTGAAGAGTGTCGGGTAAGCATAAACAACCTTCTTTACCGATTTACCTATAATTGACCTAGCAATGTTCTGTGAAATTCTGCTTTTTGGAAAACGACATCAAAAAACAGGTTAAACCGGGTATTCGAAATGGGCATTTTTTAAGAAACTGGTATACGGTTTCGGAGAAAAAACCGTTAGACGGTTTTCGGTTTTGAACACTCTAGTCCCAATGTATATTATTTCGAGCAAAGTTAAGACGTTGGCAAGCCTCCCGAAATGCGGCGCAGTACGCAGGGAGTTGAAGCATAGCAAATATAGAAGCATACACCTGACTAATTATTGCATGAGGTATTACACAATCTAAAATTTTATCGTCTAATAGGAGTTATTAATCAAACAAAAAACTTCATAATAAAAATAAAACAACTCCAATAAACTTATTTTTGGAATTAAAATTTTTTGGCATGGTGACTTTAAATGAAGTATTTAAAAAGCCTGGAGGTTGTTTAAAACGTCATCGCGGGTGCAACAAAATTGGCTCTACATGTCTATGTTACAATAAAACAAGTAAGTAAAACCCTCACCCTCAGTAAAACATAAAATTTTCTATTATATTGATATTATTATTCGATTTCTAAAGTGGGCGGAGTGGTACATTTGTATGGGAGGAACCAGAATGGGCGCCGCTAGACTGCCAGTTTTTTTCTCCAAAACTTTATCCTGTTATCTATCTATAATATAAAAATAAGTCGCTGAATGTGTTGCTAAGCGCAAAACTCGAGAACGGTTGGACCGATTTGGCTCAATTTTGGAAAACCTTCCGGAAAAATAAAAAAATTTTGTTGGAAAATTCCGGAAAAATTCGATAAATTTTCATACTATTTTTCAATGAAATTTAGCTTTTTGTTGTACGATTTGATAGTTTTGATCGAAGAAACTTGCGCAAAATTTCGGATAATTATTCCGAAATGACTTTCCGAATGGAAAAATAAATAAATTCTCGGTGGAAAACTCGGAAAATTCCAAAAAAAATCGATAAATTTGCATTTTTCGGCAAAATATTGCATTTCATCGCCTGATTTGAGGTAAATCGCATATTAAATTTTTGTCGGTTTTCGAATAGAAAAATAGAAAGTTTTAGTTGGAAAATACCAAAAAAAAGTTTTTTTTTCGACAAAATTTTGCATCTTATCGTCTGTTTTTGTAATTTTTGGCGATGTAAATGTGAACAATTTCGACAATTATGACTTTTGAAATTTAAAAATGGATAAATTCTTGGTGGAAAACTCGGAAAATTCCAGAAAAAAATTGGATGATTTGGATGCCTTCGACGAAATCGTCCATTGTATCGCTTGATTTGATGATTTCAGACGACGTAAAGGTGAAAAATTTGTTGTGTTGCTGAAAAATTTCGGATTATTGTGAAATATAGTGTGAAAAATGTATAGTAATTGATCAAGAAGAACGTTGTCCCAGTTTGCTCAATTTTTTTTAAATTTTTCATATGCCAAAAAATTTTGGGAAAATCCCTAGGAAACGCCGGGAAAATTGTGTGCAATTGTTACGAAATGGCTTTTCGAATGCAAAAATAGAAAATTATTAGCGAAATACTCGGAAAATTTAACGGGATAAATTTCTATATATATAAAAATGGTGTAATAGTAATTCATCAATTGAGAACGGCTGGGCCGATTTTGCTCAATATTTTTTTCAGTTGTTTGTAATTGCCAAGAGAATGTTTATGTGAAGGAAAATTTGGGAAAAATCCTTCGGAAAAGTCGGAAAATAGGGAAACTCGAAAACTGCCTTTGTGTATGGAATTCTTACGGAATGGATTTTCGAATCGAAAAATTAAAAATTTTTGTTGATAAATTCAAAAAATTACGGAAAAATTAAAAAAATTTAAATTTTTTTTCGACGAAATTTTGCATTTTGGATAATTATTCCGAAACAACTTTTCGAATGGAAAAATAGAAAAATTCTTGGTGGAACGACTTGGATTTTTGCACCGAAATTTAGCATTATATTACTTGATTTGATGAAAATCGCAAATTGAATTTTCGTATAAAATTTTGTAAGCCATTGTTCCGTAGTGGCTTTTCGAATGGAACAATGTTTGTTGGAAAAATACGGAAAAATTAAATAAAAATTTAATTTTCTTTTTCGACGTAATTTTTTATTTTAATGTTTTATTTGATAATTTTGGACGATGTTAATATGGAAAATTTCGGATAATTATTCAAAAATGACTTTTCGAATGGAAAAATAGATCGTCCTTTCGAATTCAAGCGAATTAAATAAACCATTCGATTGGCTTTTGTGATGACAATCAATAAATCGCAAAGCCAATTGTTGGAAGTTTGTGGGATCAATCTCGAATTCCCCTGCTTTACGCACGGTCAGCTGTACGTTTCCTGTTTGCGTGTCGGCAAACCGTCTTGAATGTTTGTTTTTGCGCCGGAAAACAAATCGAAATACATTGTTTATCAGATCGCTCTTCACTAATTTCGAAAAAATTCAAATAAATTACATTAACATTTTAACTATCTGTATTAATATTACCCTGGAGCTTATATGAAGGCGTTTACTTTGGAGCGAGACAAAGTTCGCAGGGTACGAAGTTGTATGGTAGAACAACGTTTGCCGGGTCAGCTAGTAGATTAATAAAATACGGAATTTGGGCACGATCGTGTCTAGTGTATTGATATTATTTCTTCATCTCCAAAGTGGGTGGACTGGTACATTTGTATTGGAGGTATCAGAAGGGGCGTCGCTAGACTTCTAATTTTTTCTTAAAAACTTTATCCTGTTGAAGCTTAACCAAATACAGAATTTGGATACAATCGCGTTTGGTTTATTAATATTATTACTCGTTTTCTGAAGTAGGTAGGTCTAAACTTTCAGATTTTTTCTCCAAAATTCCCGTTAGGATCCCGTCGGGTGTATTGATATTATTACTCAATTTCTAAAGTGGGTGGAATGATGATTTTTGTATGGGAGTTACCAGAAGGGGCGGGGCCATGGAGCTCATTTGCAATACCGTAAGTAGTTTTGGGAAAATATTATCTCGCGCAAAATTTCAAAACATTTGGTTGCGTCTTTCGAAAGTTATCGTGCACACCAGCCAGACAGACGGACGTGGCTTAAACGATTTAAAAAGTCATGAATCGAATTTGATTCAAAGAAGCCTAGGGTGTGACTCCTTCTATGTGTTACACTTTTAGGTCGTATCAAATGATACATACCCTCGTACCCGTTGGGTGAGGGTATAATAAAAAACAAAATACTGGTTATTGCAAAACATTTATTTTGTTATGGCTTTAAGCTTCAAAATACATTAAGTTAATTAAATAATGACACTTGAAAATAACTGAAAAAAAAACAAAATATTCCAAGATAATTTCAAATTTGCAGTGATCGCGGGTGCAAAAATTGTACCACTTCTTTAAATAATCAAACTTCAAATAATAACACTATGTGACAGTCATTTGGAATAAAACATAACCTTGTATACCAAAGTTTCCTAAAACTCTAAATCTTGACTTAACACCCCTAACATTTTTGATTGAAATTTACAACAGTTGCATCACTTTAAATTGTTTTATGTCCATGAAATGACTGACACAAATTTTCCATTCCCAATTTAGCAAAATAGTTTGCTAAAACCTGAGCCAAACTTAGCTCACCATTGAGCTTGTTTCACAAAAAAACTTGTACCATAAATCAAAAAATTTAGTGTGCTATTGAACTCAACATGTCTGAGGGATAAAGAGCTGCTGATCAAACCTCATGTAGTTTTAAATGTCAAGTGTAATGATGAAATTGATTGCAATTATAGTTATAAATTTAAATATATTGCCATCGCATTTTTACCATGAACTAAATAATGCGCTCTATTTTAACTTTTTTTTTGAGTATCACAAATTACTTAAAATTTCCGTCTTTTTACCAATACTTATGTTGCTTAAGCTTCCAAAGCAATTTTTCCAAGTGCATATTTTCCAAAAGTTCAACATCACATGGAACATCATCATTATTTGAGAATAAAATTGATTGTTGTCCCCATAGATTTCCTACAGATGGCACCAAATCGGAATGGACGGGAGAATGCACTACTCCAACAACGGGCGCGCATTCACACATACACACACTTTCCAACTGACAACAGAGATTGGTGAAAATTCTATAAAATTAAGTGGAAATTGGTGGTGGGTGTGTCTGAAATATTGATGCAACTCAATTGTCCCTTTTTCGAAATCGTACATTTACCACTTCTACCATTGACGCTGAGATCGCATAACCCAATGCCGCGACAAGTACAACACCAGAGTCATGTTGTCACAGCAAATTCAGTAGTGATGTATGTGTGGAATATGACCATGTGTGTGTGTGCTTATGTAATGTTGTTGTAGTCATACGTTTATATCCTTAATTATGATTATTGTTATTTTTTCGCTCGAAATGTCGCATTTACTGCTGTCGTTGTTGCTGTCGATGGTGTTGATGTTGGCCACTTGCACTGGAAACCCATTTACAATAGCAACAAAAACAGACCTTTAAAGTGCAATGGAAGAGGGAGTGAATTGGAGATTCGCAAAACAAAATTTTCCCATTGTGGCTGGCTGAAGTTACTTGAGTACATTTTTTGTAACATTCAGTTAAATATGTTATAGAATATGATAGATATTGAACGTATTTTGATGTAAGTCGAAATGATATGGTTAGATTTATTTTAGATGATTTAAAATAAATCTACAATTGCTATTAAAAAGATTTCTCGGTATTTGTCTATATCACATCTGTCGTTTTGAGTATACTTATTTTTATATCCGGGCCCTGCGGGTATGAGGGTATATATCATTTGATACGACCCAAAAGTGTAATACATAGAAGGAGTCACTTTAGACCCTATGTTTCTTTGAACCAAATTCGATTCATGACTTTTTGAATCGTTTGAGCCATGTCCGTCTGTCTGGCTGGTGCCACGATAATTTTCGAAAGACGCAACAAAATGTTTTAAAATCTTGCACGAGTTAATATTTCGCCAAAACTTCTACGGTATTGGAAATGGGTTACATGGCCCCGCCCCTTCTAGTACCTCCCATACAAATACAATATTCCGCCCAATTTAGAAATCGAGTAATAATATCAATACACCCAACGGGATCGTACCCAAATTCTGTATTTAGTAAAGCTATAACAGGATAACGTTTTAGAAAAAAACGTGGAAGGCTAGCCACGCCCTTTATGGTACCTCCCATACACATGTACCATTCCGTCCACTTTAGAAATCGAGTAATAATATCAATATAATAGAAAATTTTATGTTTTACTGAGGGTGAGGATGTATATAAATCGGGTTGCCTGACTGAAACTTTCTTACTGGTTAAAAATGATTAAGTTCAAGTATCATTAATGCAGTATCAAGTTGAATACACCACAAACTTGATGTGTCTTCTATGTACCAATTTAATCCTAAGTATATATATTTTTGTCAAAGGACGTGTATTGTATTTTTGTAAACCGTTATGGCAAAAGTTAATATGTCGGATTTTTTTTTAAATTATTTTTTTTTGATATTTCACTTCCTGTAGAAAAATGTAAATTGAACATATTGACTTTTGTCATATTAGTATAGATACACACTAACACAGTACAACACATGATTTTGGGACTCAATTCTGAGAACTGCACTTGAAAGTAGCCCAAAAAAAAAGTTCTGCATAATAATTAAATATCGATCTGATGTTATTAAGTATCGTATAGGGGAATTTTTCACGTTTTAGGCTCTTTTGTTATAATGTTATATGGTGGCGTATGATTATCTCAAGTAATACTCCACGTAAATCATACGCCTCGTAGTACAATATATTTATACCCTTCACCATGCGCAGCCGCAGTTTAAGAGATATCGAGCTGAAATTTGGAATGCATGCTTCTATAATCAAAGCGGAGGTTAAGGTCTAAAATGAGTCCCTGCGACAACAGCCGTAGTTTAAGGGAAATTAAGCTGAAATTTTGTATGTGAGCTTCCCTATACTAAGCGGAGGTTGAGTAGTATGATGCTTCTATAATCAAAGCGGAGGTTAAGGTCTAAGATGAGTCCGATCGGGCTAAAATTTGGTATGTAAGCTTCTGTCCAGAAGCAGAGGTTAAGTTCTAAGATAAGCATGATCGGTTTCAAACTACTCACACATCCCACACAACTTCCCATTTTTGGGGAGTTACAAAATTCATAAAAATAAGCTCCAACTCACCAACTCATAAACTTATCGGAAAATCGAATAAATTCGATACAAAATTATTGACAAAATGGATGTGTGAATTTAAAAGTAACGTCCACTTCTTACTAACTTTGCTGTTTTGTGGTAAAAAGTTTAATAAAATATAATTTTAGTTCAAATAACCAGTTTTACCAAACTTTGTACAAATGGTGAAGGGTATCTGAGCTTAGGCATAGCCGAAGATAACCGCCTTACTAGTTTTATTGTAACTGCTACAAAAGTTCAAAATAATTTTATGAATGAAAAAGTGAAACTGTTGCTTATGTAGAGAAACGTTATATGAACAAATTAAAGGAATTGTAATTCTTAATCTTTTTAAATTTGTTTCAGCAAAATCGGACTTCTCGAGTTATGTCAAACAAATAAGCCTAAAACGTGACAAATTCCCCTATACGATACTTACTTACATCAAATCGATATTAAATTGTTATGGCATGTAACTTGACAAAACGAATGATGCAGAACTTCTTTTATTGGGGAGTCCCACATCAATGAGCTGAAAAATGTTGTACTGTATGTAATAGAATGAGGTTTAATGCAAGACTGACCGGCGCTAGGCCTACCGCTTTAGGCTGGAGCAAACGGGTAATGGTGTACAAAACCTAGAGTAGAAAGTTATTGAAACTAAATGACAAATTAAAATATCTGTTTGTTATCATGATTTGGATGTATTCTATCGAATTCCCCATTTCGCAAAAAACTCTCTCCATTTCATCAGTTATTCATTCTACCGATGGTAGAATATATATGGTTTATTCGCCCTGGGTCTAAGTGTCCGATCGCAAGAAAACAAACATCCCAATTTTAAGGTATGGCATAGCTTCTCGCGTTGTTGTGAATTGACACGCTTTCCATTTTCGGATTCACAACTAACGGCATCTACTAGTTTATCGACGAATACCAGCGTCACTGTTAGACAAGATTTTACTAGACCTGCCGGTTGACTCGACACTATACTGCCAAGGAGACCGGTAATGAAAGAAAAATTTTGATTACTGGAGACAGGAATCGAACCGGCGATCTACCGCATGGTAGTCTCGTGTTCTAACCATTATGCCATGGCCAGTCCGATCGCAAGACGGTGATGTGTTTATGATCAACATGCAATAGAAAATTACCAAGATACAGTAAATATCTCATCTGGAAATAGATTGGTATCTCACCTTGAAATGGCTTGGAATTCGCCGATATTCATATGGAAATTGGTCTCCTATGCTAAGCGTCCAATTGCAAAATAAAGTTTTATTTTTGATGATGTCGATACCTTAATTGTAAACCATGCTTAGTGAAAAGGTAAGTTCTAGAAGACGCGATTTAAGTTTGTGAGTAATAAAGATTCCACTTACATTTTAAGTTTAAATGTCCTAATAACTTCGGTTTGAATTTACTGATCATCCTAATATTTAAAGGTGCCCGGACATAACTCGGAGGGCATGCAACCCACCGCATTCGTCTCATGCTGCAGAGGGACAGATTAAGTATGCAACGAGACTAACTACGGCGTATCCGGGGGGATACGGCAATAACAATATTTCAAATTGTTCTCTTCATTAGTTACAATACTAAATACAACAGCAAAATCGGTCAAAATCACCATTGGGGCTTATGTCCGCAAATTGGTATCGGACATAATCCCCAATGAAATTGGGTGTAATGTCCGGGAAGTTGTCCGGGACCATATTTAAATGCGATATCAATTGAAGCAATTAATTGAAAACATGTTAAGATGACTCAGTAAAGTATCGATTTTCATTTGTGGTCATATAAAATTTTAAATTAGGATTTATTTTACAATTTCCGAAAAACCAAACGAAATAGGTTAACCCGGTTTTTTTTACTTAATCAGGTATTCGAAAACCGAATTGTTGTAAGTATTTTTTTTTAATAAACCCGAAATCGTTTTTCTGAACAAGTCAAGTATTTGAACCCAGAAACTGAGCCCCAATATCGGATAACAAAACTGCCCAAGAAATCTCAAATTAATGCCAGAATTCAACAATAGCTTTGATTTTTTTTGTTTTCAAATTAAATTTCCTTCTTTTTCTCTAAAAGCTTTTGATAAGTACCATCCAATTCGGAAAATGTCATCCCTGTAGCCTCTCTCTGCACACATTATATTGACTGCAGCTCGTTATGATGCCATAAATTTTCCAATTTGACGTCGCATTAAAATGTTGTTGCAATTGATGATGTTGTTGCCGTTACTAGTACTGATGCTGTTGGCGACCACTCTTCGTTCTGTCCGTCCATCCGTCCGTAAAAATATTACCGTGCACAGAGTTGCATTGCACTGGCATTGTTGTGCATTATTATTATTTTCGCCAACTCTTTTTTTTTGTCGCGCTGTTATGACACTCAGATGTCGCGCTATCGTTGATGTTCACCATTTTACAGAGTTCAGCCTTTTTGGCGATGTTTTCCTGCTTCTGGGTGGTTCACTACTCGGTCCACCGTCATCACCATCAATGGAATATCTGTGTAGTTGTGCATAAGTCCGTGATGTTTTTCATCGGTGTGTTTCTATCTTATGTTGTTATTGTTGTAGACGTATCACTCGATATTTACAACTCACTTCATACTCATGCGTTGCCGCTCAATTATCTGCAGCTCCATAAATCGTTTTGAAATCCATTCACATATAATTTTTTCCAGCGCGTTATTGTAGATGGTATACGGCGCTAAGTTGATTGTGCAGCGTAATGATGAACTATTTTCACGTTTTGGTTGTTTTCTTGGAACAGTGAATACTTTAAAGTGATTAAAGGTTTGATGGATATGGATTTGCGAGAAACAACAACAAAATGTGTTTGTAGCCTTCAATATTATTTCTGTTATTTATTACACGACCTTCAGAAGCCTTCACCAATATATAGATTTGTTGTTGTCTCAAACTAATATTTAGTGAAATATTTGGTAGAAGACTAATTTAATATGTACGATGTAAAATTTCTATCAGACCATAATTTTGGCGTCTGCATACATTTTAATATAGAGCTAAGGTTAAACAAAGGTTATATAGTTGTCAAGTACAAAAGTTAGACTATGTATATATTTGCATTAAATCGAAGTTGCTGTAAGGGATGCGATGAACGTATCTAGAGCAAAATTTAACTTAATTATATTCTAATGCAACAAATCAAATCGTTTTTAATCACGAGACTATATACCTGAATACAAATCACAATCAATTCATTAATTCCTATCACAGTTAGAGTGTTCAAATACCTCATTTTTTCAAAAACCCGATTTACGAGTTATTCTAAAAATTGATTTTTTAGAAAACTCGGATTTCGAATACAGCATTTGAAACAAAACCGGTTTAACCGGGTTTTTTCGGTTTTTTTTTTTTAAAGTTTAAAATAAAAATATAATTTGGTTTAAAAAAATGCATTTATTTACAAAAAATAAGAAATGTGTTGTTTTATTTTGTGTTTTTGCTTCTTAATAAATTTGGAATCTATCATTTTATATTTTAAAGTAGTATTTTTGGAAAGGAATAAATTTTTAGAATATTTTTAATTTTGTGTTTTAAAACAGTATTTAAGAAATAGCATGCAATTTAAGTGTTCAGTTTGGAGTCTATTCTTCTGTTTCGTTTTTATAAAGCTTGATACAGAAAACACGCACTCACTAATTGTGGAAGTCGGATTTATTGGCAAAAGCGCGTTTAGAAGGATGTTGAGCTTTTTTGTCCTTTTATTAAATCTATCGAAATAGTTGAAATCATCATATAGTTTTGTGTACTTGCAGTGAAACACTGGTGGATTTTAGATGTTATTTATTGTCCTGTTTAAATCGTTGCAAAGACTACCTTCAGGGAATTCCTTCATCTCACAATCTGAACTGTTACTAGACTCTGCCGTTGTTGGGGAAATTGCAGGATAAAGTCTTTTAAAAAGTTCGTTCGCATATTCCATCGTTTCCGCCTTTTTAAAATACTTGTAGCTTGTAGGATATTTTCCGAAGCTAAGATATATAATTAGGCTTTTCAATGTTTGTATTCTTCTTTCCTTAAATCTGGCTACTATTTTGTCTCGCAGCACCCGAGAATATGTGGAGTCCATATTTTTGAGCTGTTTCAGTATAAACGCATATGCGTCGATTAGAGTCGCTGAATCATTTGATAATCTTTTTATTGCGAGCGCTAAAGGCTGAAGCGCTGGGATTAAATCTCTCAAAATTGTTATTTCTTGTAAGCGCATGGTTGACACATGGGTTAACCCATTAGTGACGACTGTTACCATATGGTAATGTCGACAGCATTAGATATTGCTCGCAATAAAATAATCATAAGAATAAATGTCAAGAATTTTCTTTTTTTATTTCATCAAAGCATGCTTTGATCTTTCATTCTTCATTTACCGCTATGCGATTAGACGTCAGTAGCGAGCGTGGAGGATCATTTCAAATAGGTGTTTTTCACATGTGCGCAAAACAGCAATATGGAGGGATATAAAAAGTCACTCCATATAAAGAATATTTTTTGGTTGTTTAAAGACTGATATATTACAAGACTTTAAGTTTTTGTTATTTGAGATGAATATGAAATATCATATTAACGTATTGCATGAATTATTTTGTACTTGGTTCTTTTTATTTGCCTGTTTTGCAGCTGTTACCATAGAATCACAGTCATCATAACACCAGTAAATATGGAATTTTTTTTGAAATTTTTCATCTTACTTATATATGTAGTACTGACAAAAACTTTAAAAAATGCCCATTATTTCTCTCGTCATTAAAGGGTAAATTAGGAGCTCCACATCGACAATGAGCTTAGTTCTTTATTGTGCTCCTGGAAAACATAGCTCTGCAATTTTCTTTGTGTTTCGCTCGACTTGTTAAGACATGTTTAATGAGCTCGTATGATTTTTCGACATCCACTATTTCACCGCATTCATCATCATCATCACTATCACCGTCGGCGGGATCCACTTTGACTTGTTGATCCACTTGTAAAAAGTTTTTTCTAAATTAATTTGAAATTAAATTTTAAAATTTTACAAAGCTTTTAAAAACGTTCTCGTTTACAAAATGTAGAAAGTTTTTTCTAAATTAAATTCAAATTCAATTTTAAAATTTTTACTTTTTCAATAACTCCTTTTAGAGTTGTTACAAAGCAATTTAAAAAAAACGAGTACCCGAAGGAAAAAACTCGGTTAAACCGGTTATTTGAAAATTGCACTTTTGCAAAAACCGGCATACGGCTTTAAATAAAAAAAACCAGTTTACGGTTTTTCGGTTTCGGATTTGAACACCCTAATCACAGTCTAGAATAAATAGGTATGACAACTTTTACATCTTTATTGTGACTTTAGTAATATTATCATATTTCAAGTCATTGGTAGAACCAGTACAGAAATTACAGAATTCCAAAAAAGTAGGAGTTTGTATGGGATGTAGGAGTAGTTGTACTATGGCTGAATCGCGGGGACAGACCCCCAAAAAGGTAACATTTGTGTGCGAGTAGGGATGAGTTTTGGACCGATCTTAAAACTTAACCTCCGCTAACATGATACACGCTTCCATTCCAAATTTCGGCTTGATGTCTTTTAAGTTACGGCTGTAGTTCAGACAGACGAATATCTTTAAATCGTCTAAGAATTTGACACTAATCAATCAATCATATATATATATATATATATATATTAGACCTGGCGTTAAAAAGTTTTTTTCGAATCTTGAGTGTGGGTAGCGATTAAAATATGAGAATTGATGTCAAAATTGATATAGCAAATTTTCAGGCTGATCGGATGGTGCCAACCCGTGCCCCAATGAGGTCAAAGGTCAAAATTTTTAAAAACCTCCAAAAAACTCTTTTTATTGCATTTTATTAGTTTTTTTAAATAAAATTACTATAGATATAATTTTTTATTTCCTTAATTTTCGTTAAAAGGGTTTATTAGTTTTATTTTAAATCAGTGAAGATTTTGTATGGACTGGGAGGTCCTTACATTAGCCCTCTACAATGTGCAGCAAGTACTGTTTATCGTTTTCGTTGTGTGTTAAGCATTTGTAAGAGTCAGTTATAAGTCTGACTATTTTTTCGACGGCATTCACAACAGTAATGCTTTTGACGATCAGCTTCCCTTTAAAAAAAGCTTGGCCTAAGAAATTTGATGGATTAATGCGTAAGAAATCTCCCAACGAGTAAAAGAATATTTTGTTTACATAGTCAGAAAAGAGCCCAAAAACTTGGATGTGAATAATTTGAAATTAATAACATCATCACCGAGATAATGGTCTTTATTAGACTTAGACCATTTTTTCTTTTATTTCTGAGTCCACATTTGGGTCAAAAAAGGCCACTTCGGTAAATACCACTGGTGGTTCCGAATTTTTTCCAATAGCACTGTATATATTTTAGGTATCAAAACAGCAAATAATCCTCTTTATTAGTTGCATATTACTATTTGGACTATAGAGACTTACTAAAAAATTCACATAGTACGAGTTCCATTCAACTGAATCGCAGAAATTTTAAAGTGTGTGTGAAAAATATACATTTTTAAACCGTAGGTGTCCTTGTACATGAAACTTGTATGTGACGTCACTCCAGGTGCACGAAATGTGAAACTGGGAATGCTACCATCAAGAAATATAAATGCAATTTGCAGAAGTTCTCTATTATCATGTCGAATATGTAAACCAAGTTCGGTTTTTTCTTCATAATTTTCTTTTCGAAGTTTTTTATCTTCCTATCATTGTGTCTTTCTTTTTTCTTCATTTGTGACATTGTGATCGACACAAGCCATGCTACCAACACCCCCATTTTTTCGCTGCTTTATTAAGAAATCTCTATCTTGCTATATACTAATTAGCTTGAGAACGTCCAGGTGGGCAAAGTCAAATATATTGTTTTTAATTATACTTTGTTCCGGAGATTTCATAATGTTTAATGACTTTTGCAGCACATGTACTTTGGTCTGGAGTTAGGATTCTAGCTTTATCACAAAAAGGAAATATTTCATTTAACACCAATCTTGCACTTTCTTTAACTGTTTTACATTTTTATAATAAATTATAACTAGTGGGCCCGGCAATGCTTCGCTATTGCACATTAACTTGTAATATATTTCACATTTAGGTCTACAAAGTACTTTGAAAACGTTCATCAGCAAAGTCATATCTATAGTGCTTACATGTAGATTAAGTTTTTTCTGATGTAGGGCGAAAAGCCACTTCTTCCAAAAATCGGAAACAGACATTCCGCTAATTTTAATAATTTTTATTTTGATCTGTAGTAGCGGATACTAACTATCTTTTTGGGCATAAAAAACATTTTGTTATACCTTCTCCGCCTATTGACCGCAAATGAAAATTCCGTCTGAAGCTTCATGCCTTTAGCCATAAAAACTTCTTTTGTCATGTCTTCTTATCACACGAATCAAGAATATTCCGGAATACTATTTTTGTATTGAACTCGTATTACCATTTTTTTGAGATAATTCGGTCACCAATGTTTGGCTTAACAAAGTGATGGTCTCACGCGCTGTATGGCATATTACACCGTCGTGTTGGAACCATTTCTCGTTCAAATAATGTGCAATGACATGATAAATAAAAAAAATCACTTGATCGTCCACTGGCTCAAATTCTTCCACCAGTTAGATCTTATATAGATGCAGGCCAAGATCTTTCTTCAGCATTTGCATAGACCGAGTTGCTGAGAATGGCGTCGGTTTGATAAATTCGAGTCCCCTGTCACACTTACGGCTAAAACGTCGATGGCTTCTATTAGCTGCTCAGATGGATTATTATATGCACCCTCAACTTCACAAAGCGCTCCATAAGTTTGGCGAACAGAACGTGCATTTTGAAAATAAATTTGCAAGATTTGCAAACGTTGTTCTTGTGTAGTTTTTACATGGTGATTTTCCAAAGTATACTAAAAGAAGTTCTATACGTCAAAAAAAATTACCCCATATATAGGTTATTTATAAATATTTGCTTATGTTACCTCTGACATACTTTAAAAATGTTAATTGTGCCCCAATAAAACAAAAGGTGTTTTCCAGTATAACTACAATGAATATTGCATTTTTTTCTGAAAAGTAACTGGTGTACGGACCATTATTTGATAAAGTTTAAATATTTAACTATTGAAGTGCGTGGCAGCGCCTCGGCACTTTTTACTTATTAA
This sequence comes from Muscina levida, assembly GCA_964034835.1. Lineage (NCBI taxonomy): Eukaryota > Metazoa > Arthropoda > Insecta > Diptera > Muscidae > Muscina > Muscina levida. The sequence continues at coordinate 50,875,215 of OZ035881.1, read as the reverse complement.
GTTCCAAATAGCCTATTCATTAGGGCGGAACAATTTGTTCGCGTCTAAAAAAACGTGGTAATCGTATACCAGTATCGCAATGTACGATGAATTCTTAGACAATTTCGCTTAGAAACTATATGTCTACAATCAATTCCTAGTTCGCGCTGAGAAGCATGAAGATTTCAGGTTTAGGTATATTTTTAGCAATTTTTCAGTTACGTCAGACGTACCATCCCGATGTTTGGAGACCAAGACGAAGAGAATAGTATATTTTTGACATTGTTTTGGATCCCGCCCAATATTCTGAAAAATGATTTTTAAAAATTTAATTTCCGTATGCCAACTCTCAGAGGTCATAACTTTTTAACCAATACATAGATTTGCTTCTGTAATACCTCATTTACTTTGCTGGGAAATTAGTTTTACGCAGAAGGTCTCGAAAAATATATATCTGAAGTTTTCGGTTTGTGCTCATTTAAAAACCAAAAAAAATTACTTCTTGTAAGCGCGGAATACCTTGTGTTATCGAATATTGCCATTTTCACTCCCTAAATGTAGAAAAATCCAAACAATGTGTAGCCTATGTTACTCGCGGGGTTATTCGGAAGATTCCCTGAAAATTTCATCAAAATCGGTCCAGCCGTTTTCGAGTCCATACGTCACATATATACACACATCGTCTTTTATATATATAGAAGATAGATATAATTACATTTACATTTATACTATAAATTATATATATGTATTTGATTCTTGTCGTATAGTGAACTTCAGAGTTAATGAAACTGATAACTAATTTACAATTTATAAATGATGTTCTACTTTATAGTATTTTTATATTATATTTTTCATTAAAACAATTGATAAAATGTAAAAAAACAGTATTTTGGGTGGTTTTTAAAAAATTTGACCTTTGACCTCATTGGGGCACGTGTTGACACCATCCGATCAACCTGAAAATTTGCTATATCGATTTTGGCATCAAATCGCATATTTTAATCGCTACCCACATTAAAAATTCCAAAAAATAAAAAACCCCATATTAGCTGCGCCAGGTCTAATATATATATATATTGCCATTCCTACCATGCATCCCTATGGGCATTACAATTTATTGGATAAAATGTATATGCCCTTCGTTCCGTGAGTGCGCGTGTTGTAGGGTGTCGAAAGATATGCATGTAAAAAAAAGACGGTGAATTAGGTCATATGTTGTTGAAGTACCAGAAGGAGTGTAGCGATTGTTTTGGTTATCTGGAGTTTCACCTACTTTTATGAGGTTATTTAACTAACAAAGTTTAAATATCTGGAGTTTCACCTACTTTTATGAGTTTATTAAACTGACAAAGTTTAAATACCCTTCAGATTCTCGTTTGGAAGTTATCAGAGTAAAATACTTTATTAAAAACTGGTCATTTTGTGTGGGTGGGGCTATTTTGCCTATTTACAATCCCATAGTCTGATTTAGAAAGCTATTTACGCAGGTAAATTGTTCGTGTAGAACAGTTATATGGAAATAACTTAATCATACAATACGACTTTTGTATTATGGTACTAGAGCCCCTACTTGTTTCCTTTAACGAGTTACACTATTTCTCGTAACAAATGATATATGAGGAGGTACTTTTCGAAACTTGATGATTCCACTTTTGATCTGTTTTTAATTTTTTTTTGTTTGGTAGTATTGAATTGGCTAATATAAATGTTTCGTACATTAAACTTAATCAAACAACCAAAAGTATTGATTTGACTGAAAACAATCAATGAGCTCGTTATCTACCTGTAACTTACAAACTCTTTTGATAATTCAATTAAAGCACACCCAGAACTAACGCCTTTGTCCTTTTAATGACACTCTCAAAGAAGGAAAACTGAAAACTTTTTGACACGACTATTACATTATTTACTGTGTACAGGAGGAGTCTATCCCCAAGACGCAGATACATACATCTATTGACACTGATGCTGCTGAGATTTTAAACTTTGCCGTTCCTTTCGATGAAACTAGAGTTGCTGCTGCTGCTCGAATTTCATAATATTTTCAGATATTTTATAGAAATGTCAGATACAAAAATATAACTTACCGTTTAATGCTGCAGCACAAACATCAGCAATATGGATGGGTATGTTGCAGCAACAATAGTGCTCTCAGCAACAACAATAGTAAATTTATAATTTCACCAAAAAAGAAAACAACAGCGCAAAAAATTAAAAACTAGAATAAAATATGGAATGGTCCAGTGGTAGCAGCAGAAAGTAAAGTCTCTTAGATGAGTATAGGGCTTCAGAAAAATGAAAAGGAGCACTCATACACACACATAGATTTACGAAATAAGGACAAAGAAATTGTGTGAACTAAAGTTGTGTTTAGTTGTTGCAGCATGATGATGACGATGCTGCTCACTCGCCTGCCTGCAACTGCCTTTTTAAACACTGGCTGTCGGAAATAAATCATCGCGACAAAACTGCAATGCTTCCTCCCAAGACTGCACGGAGAGCACCCAAAACGCTAAACACTTAACTTCCAGATATTCTACACTTCCATCCAACATCAGACTCACCTAAAACTTTAGTCGTAGAGCGACTTATAATAATGCTACACTAAATGCAGTGCAGTCGAGATAATATTTTTGGAAACAAATCTTGTACTGAAGAAACTATTTTAACAGCCTAAATCAAGCTTTCCCAAATGAGGGGCTTAGAGAACTTCCTGGGAGTCGTGGAGATTTTTAAAGATGCGAGAAGTTATTTCGACAACTGTATATACTGTTGAAAGGTTTGAGATTTTTCTATTTACTGGTTTCTTACCACTCACTAATAAAATCATCTCCCCTAAAAGTCGAAAATAACCAAACATGAATAAAGTGGGGTTTTGGTGAATCTGCAGATTTTACAGATATTAAAACTCAATTTCCCCTTACACCCCATGAATGAGGACTGGGATAGCTTCTCGCGTTGTTGTGAATTAACACGCTTTCTTTTTTTAGATTCACAACTAACGGCACCTACTTGTTTATGGCTCTATGAAAAATGCCCCAAATGCAAAATTCCCCAAAAAAAAAAAAAAACCAAAAATTACCCAAAAAAAATGTCCATACAAAATTGGGGAATTTTTCATATGAAAAATCCCCCATACATTTTGGGGAACTTTTTATTTATTTTAGGTAAAATTTCGTTTTTAATTTTGGGTCATTTTTCATATGCAAAATAACCCAAATTTACAGGTCTGAAAAATACCCCAATTTTTTTTTCATATAATAAAAATTTAAAAAGCATGGTGCAGATGATAAAGAAATGGGGGAGGCGAACGCCCCCCCCCCCACACTTTATTTTTCGATTTATGAAATATGACAGAGAGATAGTTACGGTACTGGGGGGCACGCCCCCGCCGTTCGTCTTTTAATAATGCTAAAGAGAGGGTAGCAAAAGTAATAACGACGTATGCGGCGGGGGCGTTGTTTTTTGGGGCATTTTTCATAGAGCCCTTGTTTATCGACGAATGCGAACGTCACTGTTTTTGAAGCTCTTACTAGACATGCCGATTAACTCGACACTAATACTGCGAAGTTGCTGTCGACAATATTCGAGGGGAGCCGACAATGAAAGAAAATTTTCATTTTTTAAGATGACTGGAGCCAGTAGTTGAACCTGTGATCTCCCGCATGGTAGTCGCGTGTTCTAACCACTATGCCACGGCCGGTCAGATATTGTCCAAATATTGTCCAGAGTTTAATAGATTTTTTACTACGCGAGTTGTTCACATGTACTACTTATCCAATGTTATGTTTGTAAATTAAATTTTAGCAAATTCAAGGCCTTTACACTATGTGGATTATAGAGCAGGGTTGTGTCTTCTGGTAAGGATCAATTTAAAAATTTCTGAATAATCATGACCTTAAACTTACAACCTATGAAATAGGCATGGCGTTATTGAAGGAGAATCCGAGCGACAGCTATTTGAAGAGGTTTTACTAGACTTTTACTACTAAGTTGCTGTCGCAACATCGACGGGACCACCAATGAAAGTGATGTAGATGGCTTTCCTGTCTTTGAACCCTGGTGTACTGCATAATAGTCGCGTATTCTATTCATCACACCATCTCAAATATCAGTTGATATATGTACATTTGTCGGTTAGGTAAATCCTGTCGTAGGGATGTTACGTTTGGATTATTATTGTATCATAAGGTAATGAAAATATTTTTTTTTATGTAATTTTTATTTTAATGTTAATTGAACGTTGACTTACAAATCAAAATGGTACACGTTGGGCTCCCCAACCTTATATAAAAATAAGCAATTTCCCAATAATTTAGTTCCATGAAAGACATATTTGCTATTCCAATACAAATAACCATATGCCCAAAGATATTGTATTGAACCTTTTACATTTGTTGGCAACTTATTTCATATCATAATTAAATCATAATAGCATGCATAGGGTTAAGCACTTATCAGTCAGTTCACCTGATTGAAATTTCTGTACTGGTTTTATTATTAATTTGGCCAAAATTAACTACACTTAACTACACAATTCGGCAAATAGCGCAAATTATTTGTAGCGCATTTTAGTGAGTGGTTGCTTCTTCCATTGAGCTCGTTCCATTTGACGCTATAAGGAAAAACTTTTATTTCGCTAGATGCCTTCTGGTTATTTGATGTTCAACTATTGTTGGTGCTGTTGTTGTTGAATGCAACATTGGGGCAGGGCAGAGTTGAAACATAGAACAAATGATGACGACGATGACGATGATGACATCGTCGTGCCCGTCCTTAAAGACAATACAACGGCAGCACCATTTGCTGATGACATTGTAGTGGACGACTACGAATCCACCATCAAACTCCATGTGCGGATGAATAAGGGGACGACGGTGCAGATGTGTTATGGAAGAGTAACGCTGCACTGCAAAAGAAATTTTAGCGCACATTTATGACAATTGTTCTCAAATACGGAAAACTAAGCTTTGTATAACCAATGCTGCTGTAAGGACAAGAACAAAATTTCTTAGTAAATGACATTTGCAGCACATGTTGTGTTTCTCATTCTACTATCATTCCAGGCCATGATTGGTGCTTTTACTTTGTATGTATTTCTTTTCTTTTTTGATAAAATGCATTACATACGACATACATACGTTTGGTTCATGATGATGATGAATGTTTTGCAGGGAGTGACATCTAACCTGGTCCAGCAAAGGGGCGTTTGCAGCAGTGAATGATTATAAATATTAAATAGATCAGGCGCCAGGGCTCTAACCGCTATTTATTTCCCCCTTTGTATCTGATTCTAATGAATTTTTATGCTTTTTGTACTTTCATAATCAATTGCAGACATTGCATTTTAGTTGTTGTTTGCACTGAAGCCATTGTTGTTGTTGCGACTGTCCTCGATATGTCCGCAAGCTAACCAAACATTTATCAACCGCTTGACCGCAGTGACTGAACAACAAGGGGCGACAAAGAGGGATGAAAAAAGTGATTGGTACAATCCAAATATTCAACGGGAGTTGCTTCCTTCGTTGTGCATCACAGATTAAGGACTGTAGTGTGAGGTGTAATTTTTTAAAATTGTTCCCACAGACATTGACGCGAGGACGTTTTTGAAGGACACCATAATTAAACAAATGAATTTGTATGTGGAAGCAAAACCTACATCGACTTTGTCGCCTATATGGATAAGGTTAGAATGTAAATAAAAAAATTACTCTGTTTAAAGATATATGGCAAAGTTCAGTTAAACGTGGAGAAACGTAACTTAGCAAAAAATTACAAAAAATTAAAGGAGTGTGAGAGAGTGATTCCTCAATTCGTAAACTAATTAGCTCCTTCCTAATAGTTTTCAAAATATAAAGTATTGATCGACTAATCGGTTAATTTTTACATACATAAACTTAAAAAAAACGTAATTTCCCTTTACACCCCCTGAATGAGGTATGGGATAGGTTGCTCGCGTTGTTGTTAATTAACACGCTTTCTATTTTAGATTCACAACAAACAGCACCTACTGTTTATTGATTGAATGCGAACGTCACTGTTTGAGAAGCTTTTACTAGACGTGCCGATTGACTCGACACTAATACTGCGATGTTGCTGTCGACAACATCGAGGGGGCCGGCACTGAAAGAAAAATGTAGATGACTGGAGTCGAGATTCGAACCCGGGATCCGGGATGGCACGGCCGGTCCCACAACATACATTCTTCTTCTTCTTTACTGGCAGCAACAACAGAAGTTCACGCAGAAAAGCATTCCAAGCGCTTCGGTCTTTTGCGCTCCGTAGATAGTTCGTCATCCATCGGAGTTTTGGTCGCCCCCTGCTGCGCCGCCCATCGAGTTTATTGCCGAAGACTTTTCGAGTCGGAGCGTTTTCGTCCATTCGTACAACGTGTCCAAGCCAGCGCATTTGGTCTATTTGAACGCGCTTGACCACGTCGAGCGGTGGCCTAATAAGCCACTCTCCTTAAACAAAATTTATTATGAAAACACAACATACAACATTATATAATATTCAACGGAGGAATGCCAGTGAAAATTGATGTAAATTTGATCGAAAAATGATTTGGAAGTTCAATATTATGTTGGAGGGCTGAAATAATCGTCCGATTTTCTAAAATATAACTTATCTTTGCAGTGCATTGCAACTGACAAAATTTCAAACAACAGATGTAGAAAATACATTGATTAAAGTAAGGAATGTCCCAAAAAAAAAGCTTTATTTGAACCTAAACATATTAGTCCAATTTAGTAATTTATATTCATCCAAACACCATAAAATATTTGACATTATTTTTTGTTTGTTTTCTGCTCAGACCCTTTACTAAATTCCGTACAACGCTGTTTTTGATTTTTTTGTTACGTTCTCTTCTAAGTACTTATTATTATCGCCCAATATCGCTCAATAGGCCGCAACTTAGAATTGCCTATTTTTAACATGCCTTTAAAATGTACATTTAGCATTGAGGCCTATCTTGTTATCGACAAATTTCTTTAAGTTCACCCATAGACATTTTTATACCTTCACCCATAATAGAAGCTGTCTAGCGACATGTCGCAAAACCGTAAAATATTGACTAATTTGTTAGTCAGAACTACGTGTTCGATACTTTTTCGTAAGTTAACCTTCAAAAACCTCTTACAGTGGTAAAATTTGACTAAATTCAGTGTACATTTGCGATTGCAGTTCGTAATAAGTTCACTGGGAATTTTGTAAATACGCCTAATATTGAGAACCTGGAGCTTAATTGTGTAAAGGTGAAAGTTTTTTCGAAAAATATTTATGTTTTTTGTTCATATGACTGAAATTTGGGTAAGAACGGAGAACTGTTTACCGTGCCTGAAAGATGACAAATGTCGGGTTCTTAGTAAGTCCTAATGTTCGATTAAGGAATTGTATTTTTGTATTATGTTGACGTGTATGGGCTGCACCGCAATTCTTTTTGTCAATTTGCTTTCAAATAGCCTGATTACATCAGGACGATCAAATTGTTATTATGGCTGTTATAATGGTATCTTTTAAATGGGGCGTTGCACATCCCATTTCATTCTGGCTGTATGTCATACTGTACCAACAACACATACCAAATGTCTTCTATATAGCTCTTCCGGTCATTTTCTTGTTGGATTGCGAAATTTTCTGCCAAATGTATCCACACAAATTTTAAAAGCGATTGGACAAAAAGTCCTCCAGATATTGCGGTTTCATAAAAAGGGTCCAAAGGAACCACTTGATATAAAAAAAAATCATTTTCTCCACCGACCACATAGCTACATTTTGTGAACATTTCGAAAAGATAGGTCAAGCCGTTTTCGAGTCTATACGGTACTAAAATATGCGAATGATCAAACACAAACTATTTTTCATATAAAGGGTGGTTAAATTTTAAAGGCCGATGTGAATTTTGAATAAAATTCACATTATTTAAACAATTATTGTCATTTATTTTTATTATGATAATATTGGTATGGTTCAATTATATATGGAACAAAATATCGGCCAAATGGCGACATCGGCGGCACACCTCCGTCCGACGGTCTAAGTTTACCGATGACGACGAGGCATAATTGAGGTTCTATGCCGTTAATGTGCCGAATTATCTCAACATTTAGCTCTTTTATTTTTGCTTATCGACGTACACCTTTTCTTTCAAATAACCCCAAAGAAAGAAGTCCAACGGTGTTAAATCACATGTAATTGGCGGCCAATAGATATCGCCACCATGTGAGATAACACGGCCAATAAATTTTTCGCGCAAAAGAGCCATTGTTTCGTTAGCTGTGTGGCAAGTTCCACCGTCCTGTTGAAACCACATATCGTCCAGATCCATATCTTCCAATTCGGGCCATAAAAAGTTCTTTATCAACTCACGATAGCGAACACCATTCACAGTAACTGCCTAACCGCCCTCATTTTGGAAAAAATACGGTTCGATGATGCCGTCAGCCCACAGACCGCAACAAACAGTCACTCTTTGTAGATGCATTGGTTTTTCGAAAATCACTCTAGGATTATCATTCGCCCAAATGGGACAATTCTGCTTATTGACGAATCCACTGAGGTGAAAATATGCCTCATCACTGAAGATGATTTTCTTCGAAAATTTATCATACACTGTTGCGATTTCTTGCCACCAGCGACGTTTGGAATGGTCAAGAGGCTTTAGTTTTTGAGTCAATTGCACCTTATAAGCGTATAAATGCTAGTCTTTATGTATAATTTTCATCAACGACGAGCGTGAGAGCTGCAATTATTTGACCCGACGACGAGTTGAGGTGAACGTTCACTATAGTGAACAGCAGCAATATTTTCTGCAGTACGAGCTGTACGCTCATGCACCAGTTTTTTCACATCTCCTGCTGACCCGGTTTGCTTAAATGGTTGCACGATTTTTCCGATTGTAGTCACATTTGGACGATTAAATTAGCCGAAAATTTAACCACCCTTTATATAGATTACACCTTTGACCTCTTTGGGGCACGGCTAAAAGTTGTCCGATTTTGCTCAAATTTTGACCATATCCGTTTTATAATAACTGACACTATATTCCGCATGGGCATTACAGAAAATCCAATGTTGAATTTTCGCTGCTCAAAAAGTTAAGATTCCTAAGGTTTTATCTTCTATTACTACATTAATTATCTGACCAAATTTCACTATCCCCCAGATGCCGGATTGGCAGTTATGTGAGAAATACTAATTTACCAACAATAGGTCATTTTGTATGGGATCTACCAGAAGAGGTGTGGCGAAGGTTGTGGTTTTTTGAGGGTTTATCTATTAATATAATGTAATTGAACTGACCAAATTTAATGGCGCCCAGCTGTCCGTTTTAAAGCAATTGGAAAATTATTATCTTACAAAAATAGGCCATTTTGTATGGGAGGTACCAGAGGGCGTGGGGCTATTCTGCCTTTTTACAATCTCATTACTTCATTTTAAAAAATATTAATACTGGTTTATAAGGGTTATTTATGGTTTACTCGAGATATTCTGCTCACCATCCATCAAGCCATACAGACGGACATGGCTCAATCGTCTTTAACAGTCCTGGAACGATTTTGGTCTTAATATACTTGGGGTCTAACTCTTCTCCTTTAATGCGATACACTTTTCTCATAACAAAAGAAATGACCCCCTAAGGGTTATGGTATAAAAATTTCGAACCGTTATGTTTGTGTTGCTATATGTCATATGTTTAAAAATGGATAATTTTTTTTGTGGGACAGTACTAATTTGTTTTTTTTTTATGGTAGTTTCCACGAAAATTTTCGATAGAATGTCAGGGTTTTTTTAGACTCTACATTTTGGTTTTCCAATTTTGAAATAACATATTATAAAACAACCAAAGTTATTACAAAATGTACCCTATTGTACCCTTTATGTATGACAAATGGACAAGTTTTATAGTAATCTATGAACCGAATTATTTATTAACTGTATGAACTAAACTGAACTGCACTGAACACTACTAAAACTACTGGAAAAAAACGCAAACCATACCCCCGGCATACTAGTTAAAACATCTAATTATCTGTGAAAGGTGTATTTGAGATATTTTAATTACTTAACAATATGGAGACAAAAGCACTAATCAAAATATTTTCCAATTTTATATATTTCAACGTTTTGCTCTAACATTTAATATTTACCAACAACTTCAAGTCGAATTCTGCATATGTTGACTTAAAATGCAACGACAAGTGAAGTTATCCAAAAATGTATCCGTTTTTCACAACGCTCAGAATCATGGACTTTAGTGACGAAGTTCAGTGCATTCATGCCTTCACGCATGAACTAAATAAAAGGACATGAGTTGCGACAGAGTGGCTACCATTTAAAATTCCAATCAAAGCGGACTTACAATCAACGGCACTAACGAGTTATTTCAGAAACCTGTTACAGTTTATCCTTTTGCAAAGAAAATAAAACTATGATAAAACATCCAAAAGAAACCAAAATATAGCAAAGGCGAGTAACGTTTTTATCCTTTGCAAAAGTCCAACTCAATTCATTTTAATTAAAACCAATTTTCCACTTTGGACATAGTCGGCACGCACTGATTTCTACCCTTAACAATGCAACAGCAACAGAGTGATGCAGACCCGTCACCCATCACCAACACCAGCTCCATTGTGTGTGAGTCCTTTGAAAAAGGGCTACATTTGATTATCCTGTTTTTTCTTGTGGATGCATTTCTCTTCTATTTGTTGAGGAATGACTGAAGTGGAGAGTGGGACGAATGTTTTTGATGGTCACAGCATAAAGCACCATTGAAGTTGATTGTACATTTGAAGTTGCTCTTTTACTCCGTTTTCTTGTCAGGTGATGCAACTGTTGCAATGAGTTCATTGAAGCTGATTTTCTACTCTACTGTGTGCTTTGAAATCTCTTGGATTCCAGTATTTTCCCTTACACTTTTTACACTTCTGATTGTTTTCGTTGCATCTGATGCGTAATTGATTCTTTTCCATTTTGAAGGCAAATTGAGATTTGTAAAATGCTAAAATGTGTTTTTGAAAATTCATATTATATGCAAAGCTATTAAACGTCGCAACAATTGTAATCTTCTGCGCAAACATTGTAACTAATATTTTTCGTATATATTTATATAGATAATTGAAAATATCATTAAGATGCTAAAAAATTTGAAAGGCAATAGAATGAGAACATGTTAAGAGAATTTGTTTAAGTATTGACAATAAATTGCACAAATATGAAAAAGTAATTTCTGTTTAATATTATGTTCAAAACATTGTAACTAATTTGGGAGATACTTCTAATTCTACTTGCAAAATTTATTCTAATTGGCCTGACCGATTGTGATAAATTTGTGAGGGTTAGATCAAAAAATTGGATTTTGATCATATTAAACTCGGCGAGTAAAGTAGTATGAAACATAATAAGAATAGTGAAACCGGTTAGAAAGTTTAAGTCGGGCAACCCGACCCTCATATACCCTCACATTCAGTAAAACAAAAAAATTTTCTATTATATTGATATTATTACTCCATCTCTAAAGTGAGCGGAGTGGTACATTTGTATGGGAGGTACCAGAAGGGGCGTATTTAGACTTCCAGATTTTTTCTCCAAAACTTTAACCTGCTTGAATTTTATGAAGGTGTATTAATTAGGTTAGGTAGGGCGTTCGGTGTATTAATAATATTAATCGATTTGTAAAGTGGGGTTAACCAGATGTGTATGGGAGGTACCAGATGGGGCGTGGGTAGACTCCAGTTTTTTCTTTCTCAAAAACTGTATCGCTCTATAGCTTTACTAAATAAAGAATTTGGGTATGATCGCGTTGGTTTTATTGCTTAATTCTTCATAGCTAAAGTGGGCGAAAAGGTACATTTGTATGGGAGGTGCCAGAAGGGGCGTGGCTACACTACCAATTTTTTTCCCAAAACTTTATCCTGTTCAAACTTTACTAAGTACAGAATTTGGGTACGATCCCGTTGAGTGTATTGATATTATTACTCCCTCTCTAAAGTAGGCGGAGTGGTGCATTTGTATAGGAGGTACCAGAAGGGGCGTGGCTAGACTTCCAATTTTTTTCCAAAACGTTATCCTGTTTTAGCTTTATTAAGTACAGAATTTAGATACGATACTGTTGGGTGTATTAATATTATTACTCGATTTTTGAAGTGGGCGGAATGATGTATTTGTATGGGAGGTACCAGAAGGGGTGGGGCCATGTAGCCCATTTGCAATACCGTAAGTAGTTTTGGGGAAATATTAACTCGTGCAAACTTTCAAAACATTTGGTTGCGTCTTTCGAAAGTTATTGTGCGCAACAGCCGGACAGACGGACGGACATTACCCAGACGACTTAAAAAGTCGTGAATCAAATTTGGTTCAAAGACACCTAGGGTATAAAGTGACTCCTTCTATATGTTACACTTTTGGGTCGTATGAAATGATATATACCCTCATCCCTAAGGGACGGTGCAGACGGCGACTTGAAGTTACGCGTAAATATTTATATGTCCGTCCCACACTGGCGAAAAATCGTCTCTTGTTGTTATATAATTTTGGATTTTTTTTTTATCGGATACGGGTATATTGACACAAATGCTCATGCTGAAAGCTGAAGTGTGTTGTAGGTAATTTGAAAATTTTTGGGTATCTAATGAGTCTGGGGGCTACACAGTGGCCCGAAAAAGTTCGTTGGAATATTTTAGATTAAATAGGTGCGCTATAAAATGTACAAATATGTTGCTCCATAGCAATATATCTATAGATATATGCTTTTGAATTCTAAACATTAATATAATGTGGTGTACTTTGGTAGGTGCTGCCGAGCACAACAAAATATTGATTTACGTGTAAAAAAAACACGGATAAATATTAACCGATTTTAAGTTTCTCAGAGGATTTGGAAAGAAGTGACTTTTCAACGATATATATAGTTTGTTTTGTCAAAGTACAACAAAATCACTGTATGATTACAAAAAAAAGTAAAAATATAGCAATTTTAAAATATGAAATCGGCCGTCCTTCCGCTGGAAATACCCAAAAAGACTTAGACACGCTAAACACGATTGGGAGCCGTTGGGGGTGTAAAGTGCATCTTGCATCTCAAGCCGACTCACAACCTCCTCGTGGTGCCACCAAGGCAACTTTGATCGTAATATTTTTATTATGAATAGCGGCAGCTAGTTAAGTTTCAAAAAGTTTATTGTTTTATACTGCGATTTATTTTTTTAATCGCATCACCATTCGCCCACTTTAAATAAATCAGCTTGTTCCACACATGACCATATGCTTCCCAATTACATGTTACCTACATTTCTCCAACCTTTCGTCCAGCCGAATGCTTCTAATAAAAAAACGCAAAGGCAAACACTCATTCTTCACTGTCACCACTGTGACCTTTGGTTGCAGCTTGCAATCCCTAAGCCCTGCAAATAAAAAAAAAAACAACAAAACTGCAGGAAAATATGATTTGTGAAGACATTTTTTCCAACAAATGATTTGGACAATTTTCCTTTTGCTCTGTTTTGAAAACATTTACTAAATATGTATTTTTGGCCCTCTCGCTCCGACTCGCTTTGGAATGATAGTTACTTCATGCAATTCTTGCAACTGCCTCGTGCCACGAATGTGTCGTCTTTGGTAGTAAAACTTTCCTATTTTATTGTTTTGCCCTTCACAGCGTTATTTAAAGCAGTTCTGCTTTCGGGGCGACTGTGTCCACTCCAAAGTTGGGCATAAACCAACTCAAGGATACAAAACATTTGTCTTCCATTTCTTTTTCATTATGACAGAAGAGAAAGATGAAATATTCGTTTGAATAGGTTTTTAAGTGAAGTTATAAATCAAATCGAAAATATTCTTAAGACATTTCTGCTTCTGCTGTTCGTTTTATTTCTTATTTGGCCGAAGTCAACATTTGGCCATTGTATGATTAAGAAATTGTTTTAGATTTTTGGAGAAACATGTATATAATGATCGGAGGAGTAAAACATTGTGTGACATTCATAGCGACTGTAATGGCGATGCAAATTTATTTAACATTAGTCAAGCATAATAGAATTTAGCTAGTTTAAAGACTGCTAAAGCGTGTGAAAGCAACAGTTGAGTGGAGGAAAACGGTTCATATCCAAATAATCTTCTTTCCGCTGCATCTAGGTGTTCATTTTGTTCTACTCAACTATGGGACATATTGCATAGTTTAAAAAAACATGAGAATAGTTTTCATTAGTTTACTGAAAAAAAAAACATTAAATAATAATTTAAATATCCTCTAAAGATTCCTATCCCAAAATCTGGGAAAAATCCCAGGCCGATATCAATGTTAGCGGCCTGTGGCAAACTCTTAGAGAAGATTTTGCTAGGCAGGCTATGTCTGGCAGCAGACGATTTGGGAATCCCTAGCGAAAACAAATTCGGTTTTAAAAGAGGGCATTCCACATCTCATGCTTTAATGGCACTGGGACCCATGTCTCCAGGGCATTAAACAGACGAAATCTAAGCATAGCTGTCAGCTTTTGATATTGCTATGGCTTTCGACTCCGTCTGGCATGAAGGGGTTGTTTATAAGATTCTTTCATTATGTTTTGATAGAAATAGGCGACTTCTTCAAAAACCGGACCTTCATAGTCCATGTTGGGGAAGTTTTCTTGAGCGCAAGAAATGTTATAGCGGGCGTACCTCAGAGCTCTTGCTTTATAACATCTTTGTTAGTGACATTCCGCTACCCCGCCGACTTTTTGCTCCTGTATGCTGATAACATTCTTGTCGTAAGATCCGGTACTTGTGTCAGTGCGGTGAATTCAAGGCTGAACTCTTTCTTAGAAGTATTATCAGGCTACTTCCTAAGTTGGAAGCTCAGACGGGGACTTTCTGATCAAGTAAGACTGCTACTGATCTACAAATAGATCATCAGGCCCATTATTGCGTACGTGTTTTCTGTCCGGTTTTAATTTCATCTACCTAGGCTCCAACAACAACAAAAGAAATAATGTCAGCCTCGAAATCCGAAGTAGAATCCTGCTTGTCAATAAATGCTATTACGGACTAAGCCAGCAATTCAATGACAGAGCCCTCTCTCGACGAACAAAAATCCAGCTATACCAGATACTGGTTCTACCTGTATTGATGTACGATTCAGAATCTTGGGTTGTGACACAAGCACATGAATCGGTTTTGGCTGTATTCGAGAGAAAAATACTGGGCCCATCATCGTTAACGGAGAGTATCGGCGTCATATGAATCATGAGCTGTACGAGCTGAACACAGACGTATTAAGGTACAGCGGTTGCGTTGGCTACGTTATGTTGTACACTTAGACGAAAATGCTCCAGCTCGAAAAGTCTTCGACAATGAACTCTATGGACGGCGCAGAAGAGGGCGACCAAGACTCCGTTGGAAAGACCAGGATACTGAGAACCTTACAGAACTTGGTTTGACTAATTGAGAATAAGCGCAGAAGATCGAGGCGCTTATAATATTTTTCTACGTGCGGTATATAATCCAGTGAGATTGCAAAGAAGTGACAGCTAAGTAAGTAAGTAAGTTTCTGTCTGGTTTGGAAACTCATCCCCTCGAGCGCTTACGGGTTTGGAAGGCTTGTATATTGTCAAGTTGTCTAGGATTTAGGCCGACTAGACACGAGGATGGGACTTTTCGAAGGCCCTTTCGTAGATCGATCTACAATTTGATAGAATTAGATAGACTTGACGTATTTCTACTAAAAAAAGGAAGCATTGCAATTTTTAGGTAGAAGTTCTAATTTGGTTAGAAACTGTTTAGAGCCCGACAGACACCTCGCGGGTTATTTGTCCGAAAATTACAGGCGAAAGTAATACCAAAGTTTAAAAATCGTTGGCAGAAGACAGTTAAAAAGTTTTTTGAAAGAAATAAATATTCGTTAAATACATAATTTTTGTTACTTTGCCAGCAACAGGACGGTTCCACAGTGTTCGTCCCCTTTGGCCAAAAATAAAAAATTAAGTCAAAATTCTGGGTAAAACTGTGGAAACACTTTCTCACAATAGATTTTGCTCTTTCAAATTACCACCTGTGCTCTTTAAGAATAGCTGCAAAAGGCAGACCATGCTAATAATTTTGTTTCGCAGCGTGAGTAACTGTCAAGTGAAGGTCCAAAATAAAACGTAAAAACCTCTTTAAAAAAGATTGCTTATACAATGGAAGAATTATATATTGTAAAAAAAGATATTAACTATTATTTAAAAGAATTAAAAACTTCTCAGCATGTTGTGTCTATTTTATTAAATTAATTTATTATATGTTCCTATTTAAGTACTAACTCGTACGTAGACTTAAATTTCACTTAGAGTTTTAGTTGCGAAGTCGATCGAAGTTGACAACCAAATTTGTTGTAAAATTTTTGCCAATATTTACAGATTATATGATGTAAATTTCAGCTGCGGAAATTTGCGATGTGTTGAGTTATCTTCAATTAAACAAAGCGGTCTCACCATTTTCGGTGCCTTTTTTTTTGATTGTGTACTCTAAGAGAGGTCCCTGAATCCTTTGTCCGACATTGACCAAACTGTAGATTTAGTCATAGATTGATGAAATCAATGAATATACCGACTTTGGTATGCCTACTATGAAATTTATATTTTCAGTATCTAAGAGATGTCCTTGAATCCTTTCACAGATTTTTACCGAATTTTAGAAATTGGTGCCATTTAAAGATACTGAGATTATTACCTATGATAACTCCTTCTATTTTTGGCCGCTCTTTGTATGAAACGGCAACCACTGTGGGTTCGTAAACTCTTTACAAAAACGAGAAAGATATTAACTATTAAGGTCTTTTTCAAAAGCCAAAAAGATACAATAATACATAATTTCTGATGCTTATCTTTTCAGACCTTCATTAGTACCTATTAAACTATGTAGATGATGATTGACAAAATACAGCTAAAGTTATTGTATCCATCTATAATTATTTAAAAGCCGAACTCGAAGTTAAATATGGGCTATTTTTAAAAATGATGGTCACATTATAATGACTGTGGTCAAAGCATATGGAGTATTTTTTTTCTGCAAAGCGTTGGCTTTCTGGCCCATGATGAAACTTTTACATCACTTGTAAGACGTATTATTTTAAATTGATCAGATGTGTGGGATCCTCAATACATACATATATAATCTTTTAACTCCGGTTTGATCGTAGGACCAAGTACCATCTCCTTCCAGGGTTCTCAGATTGTTTCATATTACATTGGCAGAGTTTAGGTCGGCATCCATCGTGCAGCGCCGTTATGCTATTAGTCTGACTCGACTTCTGGCACCCTGGCGGTTCCACCATAGCACCCGGTGTCAGATTTCTTGGTCGTATTTCCGTAGTGTGTGATCCAACCATCTGGAGCGTCGTTATTTTATTGTTATGTCTAGAGGGGTTTCGTTTGTCTAGTGCAGTATGTTTCTGTTAGATAAAATGTTGGACCATCAAATACTTAGAATTGTCCTTAAGCAGCTGTTGACGAAGTCTGGATAAGAAGTACATTGCCGCACAAAAATTCCATCTGTTTGAAACTTAAATTTGTATACCCTCACCCTGCGTGTAGGAGGGTATTTATCATTTAATACTACCCAAAATTGTAACACATAGAAGGAATCACTTTAGACCCTAGGTTTCTTTGAACCAAATTCGATTCATGACTTTTTAAGTCGTTTGAGCCATGTCCGTCTGGCTGTCTGCTGGTGCGCACGATAACTTTAGAATGATGCAACCAAATGTTTTGAAATTTTTCACGAGTTAATATTTTCCCAAAACTACTTACGGTATTGCAAATGGGCTATATGGCCCCGCCCCTTCTGGTACCTTCCATACAAATACATCATTCCGCCCACTTTAGAAATCGAGTAATAATATCAATACACCCAACGGGATCGTAACCAAATTATGTATTTAGTAAAGCTTTATCAGGATAAAGTTTTGGGAAACAATTGGAAGTCTAACCACTCCCCTTCCGGTACCTCCCATACAAATGTACCACTCCACCCACTATAGAAATCGAATAATAAAATTAATATAATAGAAAATTTTATGTTTTACTGAGGGTGAGGGTATATGTAAGTCGGGTGGCCCGACTGAAACTTTCTAAATGTTTATAATTATAGAATTTATACGTTTTGATGTTTAGATTATGTTAATACGAAAAGGTACTTTGTCTTTGGGATAGATTATATGATGTTTAATGGACAAGCGAGTTTGCATTAAAAATAATACAAAATAATCTTTTCTGCAAATGGGAATAATTTCAAATTAAGTAAATCACTTTTTGCAATACACACAAACTCTTAAATTTAATGCGGCTACATGCCCATGGCACACATTTTGGAAGACATCTAAGTCGTGGGCCATTTACAATCCCATCTTTATCCCTTTGGCTCATTGGTCATAAACGTGTATCCATAACAATTGCAAAACTCATTAAACATCCTAAAAACTATAACAGACATTCGAATACATAATTTCAAATTGACCATTCAATAATTGGATGGATGGATATGTATTTTACGTCAATGAACGGCCATTGGATGGATATTTCGCAACATAAATGTAACAAATGCGATGGGATATGATGTTACGATGATGGTGCTGATGGGAATAAAAGGGTGGGGTCATGTTGTTCTCTCCTTCCCTTCTACCCCCAGCCATTTCATTCGATTGTGATTTTTTCGCAAATGGGCGCCAATTCAGCCGCAACTAATGACTGTTGTTTGGCACCCTTTCATATCAGGGCATGTGCTTAAAAATATTAGATTCTAAACAAAATCATGGTATTCACCTTTTTTCTTACCGGAGAGCTTTCGATGCCCACGAATATGGGACATGTATACCGGAAAACTATGGTATAGCAAGTGTGGTGGCAGTCAGTAACAACAATGGGGTAGCGAAAATTGAATGTTACGAGAATCTGGATTTAGATTCTATTGCAGCAACAAATGCAAAAGAACGAAGCGAAACAACTTAAATGGGCCACTAAACATCAACACCAACATTCAGATGTGGCAAAATAGTACAATATGTTTTTCGATTTTATCTTTTGTTTTCTGTATAAAAAAATTAACCTTTATACATTTTAATTTTTCAGGCCTGTTACAGGTTTGAGTACTACGAATAGCAAAAAATTGTTTTGGTATGTCCACAGGTTGGTAACATTAGAAGTAAGTACTAAAGAGACAAATATGGTGTATTGTAAGTTACATAACAAAAAAAAAATTAACTAAAAAAAAGGTTTCGACTTATGACAACTTTTGTATATGAATATTTCCATGTTAATGTTCTTTGGTATATGTGTAGGTGTAGTCGTAAGTACTATCTGTAATTTATAATAACTAGCTTTCCCGGCTCACGTTGCTTCGCCCTTTCATACATTGAATCTTCTTATGAATTTAAGCAATACAGGTAAAATGCAAACGCTTCATACCAAGAACGATCACCCCAAAATTGTGATTGGTCTGAGTGATTGTACCGCTTTAGTCCCTTTTTTCCCTAAAAGTAAAAATTTCAAAAAATACATTCGTATCGCACAACTTAAATAGACTGGTATCCCCTCTAATTCTATAGGAAACATGCCCATATACGATTATAGCTTTAACCCTTTGATCAGAGCGCTAGTACCAGTTTTATCCCTTTTTCGGGATTTTTACAACTAAAGAACGCATTTCGAAAAATTACTTCTATACTCTTGACACTATATCTTTAGACGTTTAGTACCAGTTATAACCCTTTCCGGCCTTTTTTTACCACTAAAAGGTTCGGTCTAATTCCATAGGGAGCATTCACTTCATTTTCATTTAAGTGGCCCATTACAACTTACGAACGTGAATTCCACACACTTCGGTCTTCTGCGTGTGTTCTCCAGTTAGTCCTACCAGATGGTGGCACGTCGCCTACCACTTGGTCCTTCCAACGGAGTTTGGGTCTCCCTGCTCTGCGCTGTCCTTTAGGTTCGCCTTCAAACACCTTTCTCGCTGGAGAATTTACATACATTCTGGCAACATGTCCCAGCCATCGAAGTCGTTGCATTCTGATCCTTTAAGCTACGTCGATGTCGTGGTAAAGCTCATACAACTCATGGTTCATCCGATGGCGAAACTTGCCGTCGACACAGATAGGTCCATAAATATTTCGGAGTACTTTTCTCTCGAATACTACCAGGTTTTGTATGTCCGTATGCGTAAGCACACATGATTCGGCAGCTTACAAAAGAACGGGTAAGAGTAGCACATGGTAAAGCTGTTACTTAGTATGCCGAGATAAGGTGGTGTTACTAAAGTGCTGCCGAAGTCCGTAGAAACATCTATCGACCAGCACTATTCTTCGCTTAATTTCTTGGCTGAGGGAAGATCCGAGGTAGGTAAACTCATCAGCTACCTCAAAACAATAATTTTCATCGTTGACGCTGCGTCCCCATCGAGAGGACTCTTTGTTCGTCGAAATCATTATTTTTATTTTTTTCCTCGTTGACCGCTAAACCCATTTTTGCCGACTCCTTTTCTAGTGATGAGAAAACTGCAGGAATGTCCCGCAGATTTCGGCCAATGATATCTATATCATCGGCATAGGCTAGTGGCATGTGGCTCTTGTGGAATATGGTGCCAGACATGTTGACACCAGCCTGTCTCATCACCTTCTCCATAACTATATTAAATAGTGTACTGGCCAGGTTATCATCCTGCCTGAAACCTCTTTCTGTGGTGAATAGTTCAGACTGATCTTTACCAATCTTAACCGAGGATTTGGTGTTTTCCAAGGTAGATCTGCAAAGTCGAATTAGCTTTGCAGGGATACCAAACTCAGACATGGCCTCATATAGTCAACTCCTAATCGGAGAGTCAAACAAGCCCATATAAATTATCATAATTATATCATAATTGGTCTGGGCGATATTAATAGGGGAACAACCACTTCAAATTTCATCATCCTATCTACAGCCAGTACGCAATTTTAAATATATAGATTATAAAAATGTTATTACAAACGTTCTATTAATAAGACAGTCATAACAATATTTCCAAAATGGGTGTGGCACCGCACATTTCCCAGCGAAACGTAATCCCCCATGTACCATTAATTTATGTAGGTAATCTTATCTTTATACCTTATATAGATCGTACAATATAAAGTTCTGAATTTTTGGTTTGTCTAATGATGTTTTTATGTAGCCTATGACAGAGGCCCTACGGATAGTACTATATAGTGAAATTGCAAACGGTGAATTTATTTCGCCGAGATAACGATATTATTGAATGGGGCGTGGACCGCCCATTTCCCAGCCAGACTTATTTCTCTTTGTATCAGTAACATTTGTAGCAAATCTCATCTTCATACCTCTAATGGCTCCTGAGATATGACCGATTGCAATTTCAGTTCGTATGGGCGGTGCCACGCCCCTTTGTCTAATTTTGTTTTCATGTTGCCTATGATAGAGGGCCTATGAACAGTATTACACAAAGAAAATATAATTGCAATCGGTTCATTTATTTGGCCAATATAACTATATTTTAAAAAGGGGCGTGGCACAGTGGCACAGCCCCATACATTTCTTGGAAAACAATAGAAGGAGTGGTCGTAGAGCTATGAAATTTTGCAGAAACACTTCTCTGGGCTAAATTAAGAAATGTTTAAAAAGTCTTGGAAACCTGCCCACTGCCACACCCACCTCCCATATAACTGCACTTGCCAAAATTTTAATTTTTGGACCTAGGGACTTGAAATTCGGGACAATTCTTATTTGAGTTCTCCTTATGAAAAAAAATTAAACAAATTGGGGATGCCACGCCTACTTTAGATTTTACGCCAATTGAATGTTGTAGATATTAGGTGTTTTTCTTCCCTGTACCGAATCATATAAGTTAAAATATTTTAATTTTTATTCAAAAGTTAAACATGTGTTGTCTCCATACAAAAGAAGAGACTATCCCCAACAACCCTCCGCGAAAGATATTTGCCTTCAAATACACCGAAAATATCGCACAAATACATGCATTAAAATCGATGTTACTAAAAGGGACGGTATTTGGCGGTTATTTTTTCTTAATTGAAAAAACAGACTCGACCTTTCATTTTTTTATAGTTAGAGGGCTAAGCAAGGCAAAGCACAAAGTTTTTTTTCCATTAAAAAGTGAAAAGTTGAAATTTTTTAGTATAATTTTATAATTATAATTTTAGTTTACTTTTAAAATTTTAATAATTTTATTTTTATAAATATGTAGGTGCTATATTTTCAATAAAAAATAAAACAAAAGCCATATCTATAAACTAACACACAAAAAAGTTCTTTATTTGGACAATAATTTTAATCTAATTTCATTGAATAAATTTCCGTTGACTTCTGTTAGTATTTTTAACTACAAAATTTCACTTTTCATAAAAAACCTTGTTGAATTTTTCTTATCCAAATATTTCTTTACAAAACCAAATCATTAAAATTTTGAAATTGGAAAGTTGAAAAACCCTATTTTTCCGCAGATTTACCAAATCTCGACTTCGTACCTATAATGATTTAAGAGATAAGGCCATTTCAATTTTACAGTTGTATGGGGCGGTTCCCCTCTCTTTTGACCCTATTACAGTCAGAATTTCCAAAAATCCCTTCTTAGTGCGCGCCTACGTCATAAAAGTAATCTATATTCCAAATTTCAAGGTTCTAGCTTTAACCGTTTGGGCTGGGGAGTGATCAGTCAGTCACCCAAGCCATTTATATATATAGATAATGCTAAATATTAATTACTTATTAAAATATTTATAAAATATATAATTTTTGGATTTGTTTATACAAAGCACTCAATTTTATTTTTTAATATCTTAATAGTCCTATTATATTTTCATTTCAAGAATAATGCGTTTGTAATTGTACCTAAACCCTTTTCACTCTGTATGTCACTTTATAATGTTATATTATTTTCTTATTTTCACAAAAATAGTATATTTTTTATATTCGGGCTAAAGCTTGTATTTGTTGATGTTAGCAAAACACTTTAAAATGTATTGTGGAAATGTATCGTCCTATACAGAAAATAGTGGGTGCGGCAATATACACATTAATATTATAATATAAGAGAAGAAGAAAAAATCTCAATATAAAATAACGATTAATTCCGCTATTATGAAGGGATACTTAAATGTGACACGGCTCAAACGCAGGTCACTCACATGATAGTCGCATATTCATATCATTTGTTCAATCAATTTCAGGCAAATCAACTTTTGTTCTGTGAATAAATTTTGATACTCGAACATTGTAGTGTATATCGCTTTCACCTCTGCCGATGCTTATAAATTCTTTTGATTTCATTGTCAAGCTGCAAAAGCAAAAAGTACTACACAACAGATGAATATTTCTGTGAAATTGATTTCGTTTTTATTTCATTTTCTTGGTCATACATATGTAGTTTTTCTAAATATTGTGTGCAAATTCATTACATTTCGATTTAGAAATTTGAATATGTTGGTTTAGATTGTTTCCATTGGAGGTCTGAAGGCCTTTGGTGTTTACACACTTTGCATTTTGCATAAAAAGATATGAGCCGCAACGCATTGGTTGATTGTTTGGCCAAAAGAGGTTCGATTCAATTCGATGGCGGGCTTCGTCAACAGCCACCACTCTGACACCCCATCTGGTCTACTTGGAACATATGTATTCGTACATGGGTGGATGAATGTCCGTTATCGTAAAAACTAATGTTATTTTATTGCAGAAACAAAGTTTGTTTGTTTGTGGCGTTAGTTACAAAATGGTCTTCAAATCGACCCTTGAGAATATGCTCCAATGCATTTTTCACTTTTGTTTTGTAATTGTAACACATGGAAATAAACATACGCCCGATCACCTTTTTCTAGGTCGGTGTTTTTCTTTTTGCATAGAAAACTCATTGATTTTCTATGAAATCGATAGCATGAACAACTATTCCTACTTGGCGTTTATTGTGAAAGTGTTTAAGAATATTTATTTTATTTCCAAGCGAGTTATGTACAAGTATTTAACATGTTTTCGCTTTTATTGGTTGCGTGCATTTTGGACAGATCAATATTACAACTACCAAAAAAACCCCCCCAATTGTTTCGTAGATAAAGAGGTAAAAGGACGGTGATTAAAAGGATCATTAAATGTAATAGTTGCATATATTAGTGGCACATTTCACTTATGTCACAGTACACTTGCACAACATGTCTCAGTTACTATAGTTCCCATATGAATTACATAGCTGATATCAATATTTATGAATCCATTCATAGAAACAACAAATGAGTTCAAACTCAATGTATAATTTCGCAATCTTAATTGAAGACCAGCTTAGTGCCTCTATATATAATTAAAAATTTTCAACAAGTCTGTTGTTAACATAAGTCTTGGACTACAAACTTCGCTGTTTAGTTGCGAATATAGAGGGTGTCTTAAAAAAGTTAAAATTTAGTGAGTTGATAAAATAAAGACGAATAAGAAAGTTTCAGTCGGGCAACCCGACTTACATATACCCTCACACTCAGTAAAACATACAATTTTATAGTATGTTGATATTACTACTCGATTTCTAAAGTAGGCGGAGTGGGAAATTTGTATGGGAGGTACCGGAAGGGGAGTGTCTAGACTTCCAGATTGTCTCTCCATAACTTTATCCTGTTATAGCTTTACTAAATACAGAATTTGGGCACGATCGCGTTGGATTGAAATTAGTACTCCATCTCTAAAGTGGGAGGAAAGGTACATTTGTATGGGAGGTACCATAAGGGGCGTGTCTAGACTTCCAGATTTTTTCTCCAAAACTTTATTATGCTTGAACTTTACTAAATACAGAATTTGGGCACGATCACGTTAGGTCTATTAATAACATTAGTCGATTTATAAAGTGGGCGGTACCAGATGTGTATGGGAGGTACCAGATGGGGCGTGGCTAGAGTTCCAGTTTTTTTCTCAAAAACTTTATCCTGCTTGAACTTTAATAAATACAGAATTTGGTCCCAATCGCGTTAGGTCCGTTAATAATATTAATCGATTTCTAAAGTGGACGGTACCAGATGTGTATGGGAGGTACCAGTAGGGGCGTAGCTACCCTTCCAATTTTTTTCCCAAAACTTTATCCTGTTATAGCATTACTAAGTACAGAATTTGGTTACGATGGCGTTGGATTTATTGATATTATTACTCCATCTCTAAAGTGGGCGGAGTGGTACATTTGTATGGGAGGTACCAGAAGGGGCATGTCTAGACTTCCAGATTTTTTCTCCAAAACATTTTCCTGCTTGAACTTTAATAAATACAGAATTTGGTCCCAATCGCGTTAGGTCTATTAATAATATTAATCGATTTCTAAAGTGGACGGTACCAGATGTGTATGGGAGGTATCAGTAGGGGCGTGGCTACCCTTCCAATTTTTTTCCCAAAACTTTATCCTGTTATAGCTTTACTAAGTACAGAATTTGGGTACGATCCCGTTTGTGTATTAATATTATTACTCGATTTCTTAAGTGGGCGGAATGATGTTTTTGTATGGGAGGTACCAGAAGGGGTTGCGTCTTTTGTCTGTCCGTCTATCCGGCTGGTTCGCACTATAACTTTCAAAAGGCGCAACCAAATGGTTTGAAATTTTGCACTAGTTTATATTTCCCCAAAACTACTTACGGTATTGCAAATGGGCTACATGGCCCGCCCCTTCTGGTAAATCCCATACAAATACATCATTCCGCCCACTTAAGAAATCAAGTAATAGTATCAATACACCCAACGGCATCAAATGTGAAGTCTAGCCTCACCCCATCTGTTACCTCCCCTACAAATGTACCTTTCCGCCCACTTTAGAGATGAAGTAATAATATCAATAAATTCAACGCGATCGTACCCAAATTCTTTATTTGGTAAAGCTATAGCAGGATATAGTTTTAGATGTTTTACATATTTCAGTTTTATTTATTTTTTTATAAAAGTATAATTTCATATAAAAGTATACAAAACATTAAAAAATCAATTACAGATATGTTAGTCAGTTAACTGACTGATAAGTCAGTCTCGAGTTATTAAAACTAAACGATTTTTAAATGAAATAACCTATGTTTTAAAATTTTTCAGCTTGTGTAGCGTAAACGTTTGGAGATAGGACTCTCGGTCGTATTACTAGACTTTTACTGACATGTTGTTACACCGTTTCAAGAGTTACAGTGCAAAAAGTGTTAATGAAATTGCCAACAAATGTAGATTTTTTATTCTATATTTCTGGACATATTGTTATTTTGTATGGGATTACTGAAAGAGTCTTTTACGCACAAAAATCTCTAAAGAATTCATAGTTGGGTGATACACTTAAGTTTCACATATAAATGCAAAATATTAAAAGTAAACATTTTTAACGTCTTGAGGAGTTTATATTGGAATTTCTTGAAAATATATAAATTTTCAGGTAATTGCCATATTTGTATACGAGGTACCTGCAGGTGCAGTACAAAGAATCAGATTTTTATTTTCAGGATAACGTGGAATAAACTTTTTATGTGGGTGTTTTTGGCTAAATGTTATGGGAGATAATACAGAGAGTGACAAACGTTTAAATTTCCCAAGTTTTTTTTTTAAACTAATCAAATTTAAGCATTCTCCAATTGTCGGTTTGGATTTAATGTAAGAAATATCAATTTTCCAAAAATAGGTCATTTTCATTGGGAATAATCAGGGGTCGGCCGTATAGTCCATATTCATTCCGGGTCCAATTTTTATTACATGTTTAAATTCAGTGTACTAACAAAATGATATTTATGGGAGGTACCAAAAGGAATGTGGCAAAACGTTTTGATATTCTGAGGGTTTGTCTACTATTACCCCTTACCTAAGGTTGAGGGTATACAAAATATAGTGGGAACACTGATGTTGATCTTTTTATTTTACGACTAAGTGTTATTGGAAAATTTAATACTTCGAAGCATAAAATGAGAAAAAGTACAATTAGACATTACGTCACTGACTTGACATTATTTCAATACAATCTGAACTTGTCAATGCAACCTGAATAGCTCATAAAGTTCACTATGATACTGGTTTTTCTACCATTACGCACGTGTAAGCCTGTTACGTGGTTGAATATCAACCGATTTTGCGTTTCTCAGCCGATTTTGAAAGAAGACACCGCGGCCTTTTCAACGACATATATAGTTATATTGACTACTTATCATATATGTCTGTTTTTTTGCACCAAAATTTCAAACTTTTGTGATTTATTTACTATTTTTTAAGTTTGAAGATGTTTGTAGCCACTATTTTATAAGGACACCCTAATTTTCACTATTTTATTAAGAAAGTGCACGTTTTCTCGAGTTAAACGCATACTTTTTTGTAAAGATCGGTTAACAAATAGTCAAGTTAATCATGTTTTCCGAAGGACGCCTATATTGTCAACTTCTTGTATTTTACAAAAAGTTTTCATTTATTGCATATATTATTAGTGTTCAATAGGGAGGCGATGTGATGATAGATTTTTAAACGAATACACAAACGAAAACTTTTCACTATAATATTTCTATGAACTGTTTATTTCATTTAAAAAAAAAATATTTGCGTTATTTTTTTGGTTGGTCTGTAAAAATCTTGACAAAACTTATTTTTTCTTGATTCTTGACGAGCATTAAAAATTCTTGTAAATCAAGAAAAATCAAGATCGTCTGGCAACCCTAGGTACCGCCCACTTTAGAAATCGAGTAATATTATTAATAGACCTAACGCGATTGTGCTCAAATTCTGTATTTAGTAAAGTTCAAGCAGGATATTGTTTTGGAGGAAAAATCTGGAAGTCTAGACACGCCCCTTCTGGTACCTCCCATACTAAACAAAATTTATTGCTTTACTGAGGGTGATGGTATTTGTAAGTCCGGTTGCCCGACTGAAACTCTCTTACTGATTGTGATTTACATTTTTATTATTAGACTGACACAACGGAAGCTATATTTATAGACAAATTTTAATGTCAGATGTTTGAGAAAATTTTAATAGCCTTTTACTGCAAAGTTGTTGCGGAGGGGCCCGCCGATGCATGAATTGTGGAATCGAACGGGAATTGTGGAATCGAACGGGAATCGAATCCAGGTCTCCTGTATATAATTTGTCATATCGAAATCGTTAAGATTTTTTTCTCACTATTTTTTAAGTTTGAAGAAATTATTAACCACTATATTATCACGATACTCAAATTATTTTATTTTACTTTATTTTATTTAGAAAGCCCACGCTTTCTCGAGCAAAACAATTATTTGCTTGTAAAAATTGATTGACCACTGATCGATCAGTTTTCATAATTTTACATTTAAAGAAAATAAACAAAAACATCAAAACAAAAATTTTGGTTTACCACAGTTCGAACTGTCTACTTACACGATGAATTTCTAGCGACTCAACCGGCAACAATGATTGTCCAAGCAATATCATAATGGTGGACTTTCAGTTTGTTAGATGAAGCCAGTCATTGTTACTATATTTAATAAACTGTAGTAAAAAATCAATATTAGTTAACGATATCGTTTTAATATTTATTTTTAATAAATAATCGTATACAATCTACATGAAAGATCACTTTACGTTTCCCTCGCCTTTTGTAACGAATTTGCAAAGATATTAAAAGTATTTCCAACTTATATCATATTCTACCCTATCAAAAGCAAATGTGATCTACTTAGATACCTTTTGTGCCAGTTGTTGTTGGCGACCATTAACACCATTGTTAACAAGCATAGTTCTCTTTACGCCATATTCACAAAACTTATGGCTAACTGTAGTTTGCTTAACATTCCAGATTAATACAATACAAATTTGGTAGCATTTTAAGTCTTTGTTTTAAGCTATACGACTGGACGAAACAAAGCTCAACATCTGTTGAAATGCTAAACAATACACATTTAAATATGTGACGATTTTCGGAATGAAATTAAAAGAGATTTTAACGATCACATTATGAACATCTATTTAAATAACAATATAGTTTTATTAATAAAATTTCCTAACAAAAAAACAAAAACAAATGTCTAACAACAACACAAAATCAACAACCACGACACCAATTGATATGCAATAATTATACGAGCAATAAAAAATTGTTCAAAAATGTTTTATATCCAAGACCAGTTAAGTTAGATTGAAAGCGGCGACATAGCTAAACGTGATCTATAAATCTTATCAAAATAATGATAATCATCATTGGCGTCTTTATGTCATTTTCTGTTTTGTTTGAATTTGTTTTCAGATTCCATTTTGGCGCTCATCGTTATTAATAATCACCTTTGAAGAGACAAACAAAAAAACGACCGCATTCAAATGATCGTCAACCAACGGCAAAAACCACTAAATTATAATATCACTTAGCTCAGTGAAGAGAGCGTCGGCACTGGGGAATATAAATTATAATTACCGCGTAAATACGTGTAAACTATGTTATTTCGGTAAGAGGTTAGTAAAAAATTTCTGTCTTCATTATAACAAAAATTTAAATTCGGTAGTGTAAGGATCATAATTTTTAAGGATTTATGCGAAATTTTTTTTCAGAATTTGATAAAATCAGCAAACATTTTGCTGATTAATTCTAAAATGCTCCGAAATTTTGTGATTTTCAGTGTTATTCTGCACAAAAAATTGAAAAATCTGATAAATCATCTACAGCATTTGAGGATAGGTAACATGGAGAAAATCTTTAACTGCTGATTTAAACATTTACATTGTCGTGTGAGTTCTGCAGTTTACTTTATATATGCTTTTGGACAAATAGAGAAATATGACAAATAAATGTTCAAAAATTAATAATTTTAGGTTTCTTGTTAATTATAACAAAAACATATTTATGTTAAAAAAATAATACATGTGGTGCCGTGTTTATGTTTGCATGTAAATGGTCAGTGCGCATTAGAAAGGCACAGAATAATATGAGAGAGCTCTCTGAGAATACGCAAGTTGGTTTCCTTAAAAGACTGCATATCTAATATCAGCGTCCTATAGTCATTCAAAACAGAAGCACCGAGGACATATGGGTTCTATAAAATAACTCCCAAAGAAATATGTTCCAAAAAATTAAATAATATAAGTTTCACAAAATTCCATAACTCCTAATTCCCAAAGAAATAAATTCCAAATTTTTGGGGTTTATTTCAGACTTTTTGGTAGATACTTTGTTTAAAGTCTGGGATCAATTTCATCAAATTGTATTTCTCAAGAAATAGAATATATCCTAAACTAATTTCTTTAAGACTTATTACATACTTTCTTACTTAAATAGCTGGCACTTCTTTGCAATTATATGGGATTATACACCGCACTGGGAAAAATATTATATGCGTTTTGATCTTCTGCGCCACTTCTCCAGTTAGTCACACCAAGTTCTTTCCAAAGGAGTTTTGGTCCCGTCCATCTAGTTCATTGTCGAAGACTTTTCAAGCTGGAGCATTTTCGTCCATGCGTACAACATGACCTTAATGCTGAAAACTTTGTTTTGTCCTCTATCACCATTAGACCCATTATCGCTGATACCTTCTGTATACCTGAAAAGGCTACAATCACATCTCGTAGTTTTCGACCGATGATGTCTACGTCATGTGGTCTAGGGTGTTCCTTATAAGCGATTTTTGGTAATTTCGTTCAGTTTAAGGTATAAGTAGCGAAGTTGGACATTGAGCTCAAACTTCCGTTTGTTCTTTAAAATAGTTCGAATATATTGTGCGAAATTTCGCATCGATAGTTAGACGTTAGAGTGTGCCTCAAAGAGATCAAAGTTCGACTTTGTGTTTAAATCAGTCAAATCGCCGCTGAATATTTTTCTGTTATAAATAGATGAATATGCCGTTGAAAAGGTGAAGTGAAGACCTATATATGTTTATGTTTTGACTATCTTTTATAGATATCGAGACATTTGATGCAAATGAAGGGGTATTTGTGAAAAAAATTAATATAAAATTTTGAGACTGTTTTACAAAAAAGGTTATTGCTGGCCATCACATAATACTACAATTTAGCATATATCAGGTCAAAGTCTACAAAAAGTATATCTGCATATTTTCAATATCTCTGCCCGTTCCCGAGATATCAGGCTTAAAACCCGTTATTTTGACATTAAATATAGCAATGTCTAGATTAGTATCTTTAGTTCCATCCGAATACTCATTGTGTCTACTTTCTAATGACACCAAAAACATTACCATTCAGTGCTCTATTGAGGAGATATACCATTTTTAATAAAGTAGATATATCACTAAATATGTGTATTTTTCATCGGTTTATTCTATAAAATTTGAATGTAAAAAGTGGCTTATGATGAAAAAGCTTTAACAATATTTATTTATGTAAGAAATGTAGTTTTTATATGTAATATTTATATCCCCAGACATACTATGTACTTCTAAATACATAAATCAAGATATTTGAACCGAACCCAGTTCAGAAAAACGGTTTTTTGAAAATACAGGTTTAACATCTTCAACCCAACTAATATCATCACAGGATCTTATGGATTAGATAAGTTGAAATATTTACATAGTAATAATAATAGTACAGGGTGGGCCATTTAAAATTTTAAATTTGAGTCGGCTATAAAATGAAAGTACTGATAATATTTTCAAATTTCTGGTTTTATTGGAAAGGTTGAACTTTGTTATTTAATAATGGAACACAATATTATTTATATGACTTCCACGACTGGATCGGCATGACCTCATCTGGTTATCGTGTTGTCAATAAGCAAAATTGCCGCATATGGGGCTCAGAGAACCAACACGTGACTATTGAGGAGCAAATGCATCCACAAAGAGTCACTGTTTGGTGTGCATTTTGGGCTGGCGCTATCATTGGGTCATTTTTCTTCGAAAATGTGCAAGGTGCCGCCGTTACCGTCAACGGCGTTATCGCGCCATGCTGAACGAATTTTTGGTTTTTACAAGATGGGGTCACACGTTTTTTGTAGCCGATTTAAATTAAAAATTTTTAGTGGCCCACCCTGTACAAATAATTATCAATATTAAAAACATTTTGCTAAAACAAACCACTGCGCACAGTAATCGTCCCCGTTGGCCAAAAAAATTTAGTCAAAATTCTGGGTAATACTGCGGCAACACTATCTCAAAATAGATTTTGCTCTTTCAAATTACTTTTGTTTTTGCTTTATTCCACCTGTCCTCTTTAAGAATAGCTGCCAAAGGCAGACTATGAAAATAATTTTGTTTCGCAGCGTGAGTAACTTTCAAGTGAAGGTCCAAAATAAAACGTAAAAACCTCTTTAAAAAAGATTGCTAAACAATTGAAGAATTAAATATCTAAAGACTATTAACTATTATTTAAAAGAATTGAAAACTTCCTAGCATGCTGTATATATTTTATTAAATTCATTTATTATATGTGCATATTTCAGTACTAACTCGTGTGTAGACTTAAATTTCACTTTGAGTTTTCTTTGCGAAGTCGATCGAAGTTGACAACCAAATATTTACCAATATTTACAGATTATATGATGTAAATTTCAGCTGCGGAAATTTGCGGATTGTTGAGTTATCTTCAATAGAACAAAGCGGCTTCACCGTTTTCGGTGTCATTTTTTTTGATTGTGTACTCTAAGAGAGGTCCTTGAACCCTTTGTCCGACATTGACTAAACTGTAGATTTAGTCATAAATTGATGGCATCAATGGATATGTCAACTTTGGTATGCCTACTATGAAATTTAAATTTTCAGGATCTAAGAATGGTCCTTGAATCCTTTGTCCGACATTGACCAAATTTTAGATTTAGTCATAGTTTGATGGCATCAATGGATATGTCAACTTTGGTAGCCCTACTATGAAATTTAAATTTTCAGGATCTAAGGAAGGTCCTTTAATCCTTTGTCCGACATTGACTAAACTGTAGATTTAGTCATAGATTGATGGAATCAATGGATATGACGACTTTGGTGTGCCTACTATGAAATTTAAATTTTTAGGATCTAAGAGAAGTCCTTGAATCCTTTCACATATTTTAAGCAAATTTTAGAAATTGGTGTCATCAAAAGAGACTGTGAGATGCGTCAAATTTTATTCGCCTATGAATACTCCTTCTATTTTTTGGTGCTCTTTGTATGAAATGGCAACCACTGTGCACTGTTGACATCCAAATTTCATTAAAATACAAAATAACAACAATATTTAACGATGTTGGTGTGTAAAATGTGGAATATCTCCTGAAAGAAGCATTGGTTACACAGTGCAACAGTGAAAAAACACCCGAACGTGACTATATAGGTTCGATAGTACTACCGGAGCTGAGTAAAACTCTAGCTCAGTTCAAATAGATTGGCTAACAGTTTTATTTTTTGATCCTCTAATAATTTTAAAAACCCTTGGGTCCCTCTAAAAAAGTTGATGTCAGTTTTTGGACAATAGTTCCTACAGTTTTACATATAGCGATATTATAGTATTTCTAAAAAAAAGGTAGACTTCCCTCGTTTATTTTCAAAAAAAACTTTGAAAAAAATTCTACTTTTTTTACTTATCCAATTGAATCCAGATTTTTTGCATACTCTATTCAGTGAAATTATAATTAAAACTCTGAACGAACTCATGCAATTTGAACATGTCTAGGAATATTAAATAACTCTCAAAACCCAGTTTTTAAGGAGTTTTGGACCAGTATTCATAGTTTTTATTTGCAATATTTACCAAAAACGTACTTACTGCTTATCTGAACAACTTCTGTAAACAACCAATATGATCGGAACACTGCATCCCTATAATTGTTTACAAAGAGCATTAGGGTGCTCCTTTTATGAAATTGTTTCGGATTTCGTTAAAAATATGTATAATCGCGACGTTGATCATCTAGTTTCACCTTAGGTTTGTTTTTGTCGAAATTACGAATATATTGTTTGAAATTTTGAGTCGATTGTTAGAAATTAGCGTGTGCCGAAATGATGTTAAAGTTCGAATTTGTTCTTAATTTAGTTTTTTGCCACTGAGTACTTTTTTTATAGACAGACTAACATTTTTTTTTGGGTGTATTTGCATACTTTCAAATAACCTATTTTCATTTTAAGTTTGGTGTATAATTTCCTGGAGTCTATTTTCATTACTTAGTATTACTTATTGTTTTTTTTTATTTTTGGCACGCTAAACCTGTAAAAAATCACACTGTGCGTCGCCTTGTTTTAGGTCCGTCTGGTATGGAATGGCTCTGTAAGGTCCTTGACAATCTTCACTGAAGACTTCGTGTCAGTCAGCGTCATTCCGCTAAGGCGTATAGGCTTTGCTAGAATACCAAACTTAGCCATGGCTTTGAGTAATTTCTGCCGTATCGGGCAGTCGAAGACAGCTTTATGGTCGACGAAAAGATGGTATGTGTCGATTTGTTTCTCTTGGGGGCTTTTCCAGAATTTTCCGAAATGTGAATATCTGGTCAGTTGTTGATTTACCAGGTCGAAAGCCACACTGATAAGGCCCGATCAGGTTGAATATAAATGGCTTTATTTCATACTGTACTGCTAATTTTTGAAAATTAATACATTTTCGAAAAATAATGACAAAAACTGGATGTGAGGGGCTTCAAGTAAAGTCCACCTCTCATATAAACTTCCCTTTTTGCGGTACAAAGTTTAACAGATTATAGTTGTAGTGTAAGTAACCAGTTTTATCGCCGATTTTTCTTAGAAGTGTTCATACTTTGTTGTGTGAAAATTTGTTTTTTTTATAACCACTTTTAATATGGCCATTTCCACAGAGAGTTCCATCGGGGCCGAAAACTTAAATGTTAATAAACAAATGATTTTGTTAACATTTTGGTACAAAAAGTATATATTTTTATAATGTAATGTATTTGTAGCTTAACTTCGTTGAAATTATGAAAATATCGTCCAGCAAAGTGAAAATATACCGCTCAATTGGTGCTGGACCGGCATATCTTGAATATATTTTTTCTTTGCAATAGCAACATGATTTTTCTGCGATTCTTAAGCTACATTTATGCCAATAACAAGATAATGAAATTTAAATTGTTTCTGAAATATTGGCTCTCACAGTTATCCACTCAAAACCTGAAATTTGAAAATAACAGAAGCGATATTTCGAAAACGTCATCATATTAAATTTGGGATTTATTTCATATTTTTGTTGTTGGATTCATTTTAATACAAATTAAATTAAAAAATTTGGAATGTATTTTATCTATTGAATTAGAGTTTATTTCACTCTCTTTGTGTTTTATTGCATAATTTGTTTTTGCGATTATGCTCATAAGTCACTGTCTATAGATTCGTTTTCGGACATGCCGTCTTTGACAAATTTGTTTTAAATAAACCCAACTATAGCTTATCGCAAGTCTATTTAACCGCTTAAAACACTAATCAAAGTAAAAAACGTTCGATTCGATTCCTCGTGTGCGAATTATTGTAACCGTCGAATGCAGCCTCGTCTTTCAAAATGTTTGTCAAAAACTATCACAGTGTAATCACTCTGACATAATTCAAATACATACCTTGCTGTTTTTCATTGGAAAGTTATGGAAGAAATATAAATTAAAAAAAAAACGATCATTTTGTGTTGAAAGTACCAGAAGGGTCGTCGATATGGTCCACATTCAATCCTGAGTCAAATGGCAGTGCCATTGGTTTTCTAAAGATATAGTAAAAAATTTACTCACTTGAGCGTGCGTGAACTTTTCGTGCATGAGAGTGCCTGAGTGACCGTATTACTTTCGTGCGCGTGCACCAAAATCTACTCACTATATTCAATAACAGTACTTGCGTACGCTTATGACGTAGACCTCATCGGCCGAAAATTTCTGGTATACAGAAGAAATCAGGTAAAATGTATCTAAATGTGAATGAGGAAAAAACGAAGTTATTAGTCCCAAGGAACAATGAATTTGCTCGTTTGGGACGCAGCATACATGGTCCATCGTGGTTTACAGAGATTATTGTCGTTGAATGAATACAGCGACACTGACGTGGTAAAGATAAGGCAATTGAATTTTCTAGATCTTATTGTACGCATGGATGAAAATGCGTCAGATCGAAATGTCTTCGACAATGAAATCGATGGACGGCTCTGAAGAGGGCAACCGAAGCTCCGATGGAAAGCTCTAGTTACTGAGAACCTTGTAGAACTTGGTGTAATGAATTGGAGAAGAAGCGCATATAATACATTTCGTTTGTATCACATATCATGTAACATCTACCGTAGACTGGTTTTAATTGCAAAGAATTTTTTTTTCAATTCAAGATTGTTTTTGGTAAATGTCAAGCATTTTACAAATGTAAATCTGGCAACTCTAGTTGGAACCCAGATGAAAAACATAGTCGGGTGCTCTAACCATCATGCCACCGTAGGAAATATTGAATGTGAGTGCTATAATCACACACCACTATATTTTGATCGAATTTTGTAACCAAAACTTAATTGCCGAATAAATATAAAATGAGGTTATCATAAAAGTTTTAAAATTTTTGGCAGAGCTTAATATTAAATCTGGTAGAACTCAAACTCAAAATAAAAAAACCCCAAACAATCATACCAACCAAATAAAGTTTTTGAAAATTGTCAAACTAATGTTTTTCTCAAATTTTATAACAATTTACTGAAATAATGAATGAAAAAACTTTTTAATTTCATTATGTGATTTGCCATATTTACCTACAATTTGAATGAATTAAATGTTCATGGTAAAGTAACTTACCCAAGTATGATTTTTATGCATATATGTATGTATATTAAACTAGATTTCAATGAAACTTCGTTCCACTGTGACACATACGAGAAAGTTATGTGCGTGTGTGTTGACATGTTCATGTCACAGTGTTTGTGTGACTAAGTGCTGGTCGAATACGTTTTATGATCAATTAGATGAATTCGTTTCTTTATGTGATATTTATGTTAATTTATTGGATTTTTTTAATTATACGAATATATTTGGATGATTTTATTTCAAAAATGAATATGACGACCGACGACTGATTATGATACAGATGCCGAAGATGATGATGATCTTCATTATAAACATTTGCATTTGTCGTTAGTGTCGTTGCTGTGGCTGTTGGATAAATATAGAAGATGATGTTTATTACTGTATTTTTTTGTTTAATTGTAATTTATTTGATTGATTTATGGCAAAAATTAACATTTATCAAAAGTATTTATTAGTACGAGTTTGGCAATCAGCAATAAAACACGATACGACAACTCAAGATAATCATGAGGATGGTGGCGGCGCTGGTGATGATGGTTTTGCCGGATGCTGATCAAAGCATCGCTATAGGTACAGAGGGGGAACGAAAGCGGTGTTGGTGACCGACGTCGTTATAATAATCATCTCCTTCACCACCACCGGTTGTTTGTCAAAATTATCATGGTGACAAACGAAACGGCACAGGTTTCATACGTTTGTGTGCCTTTTTTGGTATTTTTAGTGGAACGTTGATGTTGATGAAGAAGAAAAATAAAACGCTCATAAAGTTTCAAGAAATGACATTCGGCATCATTTAAGGGGGCTTTGTTTTTTTCGAGATCATAGTATACTTTTTTATTGCCGCACATTTTTTTTGTAGTTTATTAAACTTTATGATCACTTTGCCTTCAATTTGTTGGTTTTAAATAAATATTCAATATTTTTGATGTCCCGCAAATGTCATCAATAACCAGACATAAACTGTCCATTACCTTGTGACTTGTGTCAACAAAAATTAACCCCATTTTTGGCATGGCTTTTCACAGAAATTACAAAACGAAGCACTTAAAATAAACCGTGGTACATCGAGCTTTAAAATATAGTGGAACCAAATAAATATATACAGTTAATATTGATGTGAGGGGCGAACGTTAAAACCCAGTCACGTCGGCTCAGAGTGAGCGGTACCCTGGTCAGAGTCTGACCCAGAATGGTCGGCTGTACTAAAATCCTGGCAGAAGGAGAAAACTGCGACGTGGTGAGCTGGGCTTGCAACCCGCCACTGACGCTTAAACTATTGCAATAAAAATAAGTATGAAACGATTAAAACGGACCCCCCAAAATGTTGACGACCACCGCAAAAGAATTAAGGACCATAATTTGAGGATATGCACCTGGAATGTTAGAACACTGTATAGACCAGGTACCTCCATCCAACTGACGGAAGTTCTCGAAGAATAAAAGGCTGACATAACTGATTTACAGAATATCCTGTGGACGCGACACGGGTGCTCGCGCATGTTGACGTGAAACATCTACTATAGTGGGCATGCGGACAAGCACGAGTTTGGAAAATTCAGTCTGTACACCGAAACGTCGAACAATGGCATCAGACTGACTAATTTCTCTGCGGCAAGAATTATGGAAGTTAGCATCACTAGATTTGACCATAAAAACATGGTTATCTTCAGATCAATTGACGAGGAATCAGATAGATCACGTGGTAGTCGATGGAAAGCACGCGTCGAGTGTTCTGGACTTACGTGTGATCAGGGGTGCGAACATTGACTCCGATCACTACCTTACCGCAGTTAAGGTACGCACAAGGCTAAGCATGGCAAAAAACAATCGTAACCAGGCACAACGAAATCTGGACATCGGTAAACTGCGAACCACAGAGGTACCGGACGCCTACTTCAACGGCCTAACTCAACGGCTACGGATTGCCCCAACCCCTGATAATATTGCCACGCAATGGCAATATATAGCCTACTCCATAGAACAGAATGTGAGAAGCGTACTTGGGTACTCAAAGCCGTTTCAAGAACATGCCTGGTACGATGATGAATGTCGCAATGTCACGAGAGATACGGATGCGAAACTGCAGACAATGGCAACGCGAGCTGTTCGTGCACGGCACAGGGAGAAGAGTCGAGCGGCAACTCGTCTTTTTAGACGGAAAAAGAAGGAGCTGAAGAAGAGGCAAGATGAGTGCCCAGAGTTGCTCCGAAGTAGAGCGGAAGCCCGAAAGTTCTACCAGAAAGTTAAAGCAAGAATGCGTGGAGCAGGGCTGCCCTCCTGCAAGGACAGCTATGGCCAGCTAGTGACGGACCCGGATAACGTTCTGAAGATATGGAGAGAACATTTCAGAAATCTGCTGGATACCGACACCACTCCAGAAGACCCCCCTCCAAACCATGCCGATGGTATTAACTATCTACCTACGAACCAGAGTGAGATATGTGTGGCCATCTCCCGCCTTAAAAACAACAAAGCTTCTGGAGCCGATGGACTGGCGGGGAGGAGCTGAAGAGCATGCATTAGTTGCCTTTGACTCTCCGATAAGGAACAGGCTATATAAGGCCATGTCTGAGTTTGATATTCCTGCAAAACTAATTCGCCTTTGCAGATGTACCTTGGAAAACATCAAATCCTCTATTAAGATTGGTAAGGATCATTCTGAACCATTCAAGACGGAAAGAGGTCTCAGGCAGGGCGATAGCTTGTCCTGTACACTATTTAATACAGTTATGGAAAAGGTGATGGGAAATGCTGGTGTCAACATGTCTGGCACCATATTCCACAAGATCCATATGCCGCTAATATATGCCGATGATATAGACATCGTGGGCCAAAATCTGCGGGATGTTACTGCAGTTTTCTCATCGCTAGGAAAGAAGTAAGGAAACTAAAAAAAGCTGTAAGCTGTAAGGAAACTAAAAAAGAAAATGAATCTCTCAGAGAGGATGTAAAGAAACTTAAGTCTACTGCGACATTTTTAAATGATGTTCGCGTTCAGAACAACTGCATAATAAATGGTGTTGTAACTGACTCTGAGAGCAATGCTCTTGATGTTGTGCTAGATATAGCGAAGAAGGCGAGAGCTGATGTGTGCGAGGATGACATTGATGACGCGTATTTCATGGGTCGTAATAGGCAATCCAATAAATCATCTGTTGTCGTTAAATTTGTAAACAAAAAACACAAAATGTTTTTAATGAAGAACAAGAAGAACTTGAAGTCGTTGGAAGATACGAAATCAGTTTACATAAATGATTTTATGTCAAAGGATGGTCTGGCGGTGTTAAAGCATGCGAAATCTTTGAAGACTGTTGGTTTTTATTCTGTTTACACGAGAGATGGGAAGATTTTTGCTAAGAAGGAAGCTAATTCTAGGCAAATCAGAATAAGAAGTATGGAAGATGTGGATAAAATGCTCTTAAGCTCTACGTGTAAACGTCCCAAGACAGTTCGTGGTATGCAGCATGATGTTGATGAAGAGAGCGATGATGATGATGAGTTTGATGATGCTGATGCACTATCCTAATTTATTAAATTATAATTGTGTTTAAATTTAAAATTTGAATAATTTAATAAAATTAATTTGTTTTTTATGATCTCAGGTTATTTTAAAAATACAAATGCATATAATGAAAGTGTTATTGTTGAAAATCTAAACTATTTTAATATTTTATCGATAAACGTTCGAAGTGTTTCATCTTTAGACAAATTTAATCGTTTTAAAAGTGAGATAAGTGAACTTGTTAAAATTCCGGAAATAATTGCTATCCAGGAAACATGGTTTAGTGGGAATAACTTAAACTTATATTCTATTCCTGGTTTTGATGCTATACACTGTGATAGATCTGATGGTTTTGGTGGCACGACAATGTATGTAAACTCCAGTTTGCGTTATAAAGTTGTTATCAAAAACAGTGAAAGCAGCTTGGATGTAATTGCAATTGAGTTGGAAGATATAAAATTAGATAATCGAAAATTGTGTGTAATGTCTGTTTATCGATCACAACGATGTGTTTTAAATTTTTTAATGAGTAAAATGGATCATTATCTTCTTCAATTTGCCACCAACCCTGTATTGATCGTTGGTGATTTTAATATTGACTTGCGAATACCTAGTAGACAATTCAGATTAATAAATGACCTTTTTCATGAGTTTGGTATGCAAATGTGTCACAACCATATAACAAGGCCTACAAGCAAAACTTCAATTGATTGGGTATGATGTAATAAACCTGGCAAGATATCTGTAGATTGTATAGAAACCGAATTATCTGATCATAACTTTTTAAGTTGTAAATTTTGTGTAAATTCAAATCTGAATAGACAGTGTGAGTCACGAAGACAAATTGTACATTATTCAAAAATTGGTCAGATTTTGGACAACAAATTACCGTCTTTAAGAAATGTGACAAGCTCTTTAGATTTGTGCCGGCAATTTATTGATATTTTCACATCAGCAGCTTTGGAAAGTACACAAATTATTTCAACTCCGATAGATATGAAAAGAATAATGGCTCCGTGGATAAATGAAAACCTTGCTGCTTTGAAAATCCTTAAATGTAAACTACTTAAGTCTAGAAGAAAGCGTAGACACAATTCTACAGAAGAACGGCTAAAGAGAATTAGTAAAGTTATAAAGATTTGTAACAAGTTTTTAATGGAAGATTATTATGTACATAATCTTAGCTTGTGTAAGGATAATACATAGAAAACGTGGGATTTTCTAAATAGGCAACTTGGAAGGAAGAAAGAAGCAATCAAGGAAGTAATATCTGAAGAAGGAAATTGTTTCAGATCCAATGAGGAAATGGCTTCGGTTTTAAACAAATATTTCATAAATTCTGTTAACAATATACATAATAATATTGAACAGCACTCTAATGATAATGTTAATTTTTTCCGAACGTTACGGTCTGAGGTCACCACCTTTACTTTTCAAATGGTAAATAAAACAGAAATTGAAAACGTTTTACGACAGTTAAAATCCTCTAAAAGCCCTGATTTTGACAACATTACTACTAGAATGTTGTTTGTAAGACAATCAGCTGTTTCTGATTTATTAGTATGTATTTTTAATAAAATGATTATGGAGGGAACGTATCCGAGTGTTTTAAAAGTTCACAAGATAATACCCATACCAAAGAAACCAAATGCAAAGTATGTTTCAGATTTTCGGCCTATTTCAATTCTATCAGTGATAGATAAAATATTTGAAAAGCTTCTTTTTAACCAACTTTCAAAATATGTTAATGATAATACAATTTTATATAAAAATCAATTTGGATTTAAGAAAGGATCGGGAACTAGGTAGGCTTTAGTCAACGCTGTAGAATATATTTGTTCTGGAATTGATGATGGTTACAAGGGTGTAGCAGGTGTATTTTTTGATTTTTCGAAAGCGTTTGATCTTGTTGATCACAATATTTTAATGTTGAAACTTGAGAGCATCGGCTTGATAGGCTCTTCTCTAAGATTATTGAAGACTTTTCTCGAAAGCAGATCGCAATTTGTTCAAATTGGTTCATCGGTGAGTGAAATATTACCCGTTAATCATGGTGTTCCTCAGGGCAGTGTCATTGGCCCCCTTTTGTTTAAAATATTTATAAATGATATTAAAAATATTGAATTCAATGGAAGACTTAATTTATTTGCTGATGATGTCTGTATTTTTTACAAATACCAACATGAAAAAGTTCTGCAGGCCCATATTGAATATGACGCGGCAATATTAGCTGAATTTGCCCGTGTAAACAAATTAATGTTGAATCCGTCAAAAACTAAATTTATTCGTTTTAGACCTCATTGTATTAAAAATGAACAATTGATGACAATTCACGTTGGCGGCACAATAATTGAAGAATCATTAATTGTAAAATATCTTGGTGTTACTTTGACACAAAATCTGAAATGGGATGAACATATATCCCAGGTAAGAGCAAAGGTATCATCTGCAACTGGAATACTGTTTAAATTCAAAAACAAGTTAAGTACCAATGTCAAAATGCTTATATTTCAAGCTCTTATTAATTCTGTAATATCGTACCTTCCCATTGTGTATGCTACCAAAACATCAAATTCACTAAGATCTCTACAATCTGCTCAGAACAAAGCTTTAAAAATCGTATTCAATTTGCCAATGCGTTACCCTACTTTGGATTTGTATAGAACCAAAGCAACAAGCATATTACCTGTTCGTGGTCTGTACAAACAGCAATTATTTTTATTTATGTTTAAATCCATAAGATCCCCAGATTCCGGGGTGTCTTTCAGCCGAAATGTTCAGACAACAGGGAGAAACACAAGACAGGCTAATCACCTACAAGTTGCCAGATGCCGAATCGATTTAACTAAACAACGAATAAAACATTCAGGATCACTTGAATACAATAGTTTACCTGACGAAATTAAAAATATAGCAATTATTTCCACTTTTAAACAATCTGTAAAAGAATATCTTCTTAACAATATAGAAGCACTTCTTACGTAATATCAAATATATTGCATATATAAAGTATTTTTTTTTTCTCTTCATAAAATAATTTTTGAAATTGTTTTAATTGTAAAATTTTTAATATTGTTTAAATTGTAAAATTTGTAATACTTGTTAGTAATATAGTTGCCAGTTAGCCTCTACAATGCCTATAAGGCGCTGGGGCACTTAATAATAATAATTGTACTTATAACTAATGAATTAAAATAAATGAAACAAAAAAAAAAAAAAAAAAAAAAGTCAGCAAAAATGAGTTTAGCGGTCAACGAGGACAAAACAAAAATAATAGAAAATAAAATAATCGATGGACTGTTGTTTATGATTATTGTTTTGAGGTAGTAGATGAGTTTACCTACCTTAGATTTGCCGTCACCCAAGAAAGATAATGTCAGCCAAGAAATTAAGCGGAGAATAGTGCTCGCCAATAGATGTTTCTACGGAATTCGGCAGCACTTTAGTTACACTAACTTATCTCAGGATACTAAGAAACAGCTACACCAGGTGCTTATTTTACCCGTTCTGTTGCATGCTGCCGAATCGTGGATGCTTACGACAACGGACATACAAAATTCGAGAGAAAAGTGCTCCGACAAATATATGTTCCTATCTGTGTCGACGGCGAGTTTCGCCATTGGATGAACCATGAGCTTTACAGCGACATCGACGTAGCTAAAAGAGTCAGAATACAACGACGTCAATGACTGTGACATGTTACCAGTAAGGATGTAAATGCTCCAGCGGAAAATGTGTTTGAAGGCGAACTTGAAGGACGACGCAGAGCTAGGAGACTCAAACTTCGTTGGAAGGACAAAGTGGTAGGCGACGTAACACCATCTGATAGGACTAACTGGAAAACGCACGCAATACAAAAAAACGTATGGATTTCTTTAATACTTCTGGCCTCAATTTTATGAACCACGTTCGTAAGTTTTAATGGGCCACTTAAGTAAGTAATAAGGCACTTTGGTCCAGCCGTTCTGGAACCAACAGAAAGCATGATAAGTACTTTTTCATTACATCATAAAATCACTGTTACTATAACGAATCTTAAGCTGTAAATATTCTCATATAGATTTTATTTTAAAAGACTTCCAAAGAAGCCAAAACCAATTGAACTTTGTAAATATATTTTATTGAATTGGTTCAAATTAGGTCATGTTAATCTATCAATCAAAATTTCTTTACTTCTTATGCACTATATAAGAAGTTGTGAATAGTCATCATCAAAGGTTAGCCTACTTCTATGACAAGCCCAAGTTAAAATCATAAGACTTCGAGCTAAAAAGTACATATTTACGAGCCAAAACCCCACACCCTATTTTATTTCGGAACTGGAACACGAGCTATTGACCCTGAGTAAAAACCCAGAAAGAGCAGATCGTGGGTGAACGAATACGAACCCCTAATTTCGCATATTTACTTAACCAGACAAAGAGGAAAATATTATAAGGGCTTTTATATAAGCATCTGACATATATTGTAAGTGGTGTACCTAAATGCACCTATATTTTGTTATTATAACTATTGATACGGAAAAGGGCTAAATAAGTATAAATTTGTTTTGGGTAGTTCATATTTTTTATATTCTGACCCGTCATAAAAGGGACATATGATTATTCAAAAAGTGTTAGCTCTTGTAAGTCCTATATCCGCACAAAAATGCCAATGTAATAAATACATTCGACATGCGGCTGTTGTTAACTTCTGCATGATATTAAGAAACTACATCTCAAATTGTATGTTTGGTACTATTTCACAAACATGAATCTTTAGCTGCTATAAAAACCACTGTATTACAAACAGTTTTACTGACTCTGTTCTTTGTGTTTCCTTTACACTGATGAGTATTGATATTGACACC
The DNA here is from genome assembly GCA_964034835.1 of Muscina levida. NCBI lineage: Eukaryota > Metazoa > Arthropoda > Insecta > Diptera > Muscidae > Muscina > Muscina levida. The sequence goes on along the minus strand of OZ035881.1, from coordinate 50,830,240 downwards.
TTAATAAAATCTTAAACTGACACATTACACCAAAGTCTAAACTGAAAAAGGGAAATCATCAGCGTTCTTAACATTTCCGTTAAAGAAAGCGCTTACACACATGCGCAGCTTTAAGATAAACACTCAATTAACAAAAGGTGCTGCCTCCCTTTAAGCAGACGATAAATGTAGGGACATCAGTGTACGCTGAAAATGAATCCACACAATGTGGGCAACAATGAAACAATGTCTGGTTGTTTGTTTGCTTTGTGAACATTTTGGGTGACGAGCGATTGCTTTAAATGTGTCAATATAAAATAACAACTTTATTGTTGGGTAATTTATTCCTCAACGCCATCTCGACATCGACTTGGTCGTCGTCATCCACATCTTTCTCTTCTGCTTTGTCATCTCTAAGTTAGGATGGCTTTTTTTTCGGCGCTCGCGAAATAAACCCAATAAAATGATCATTTTTATTCAAAAATGTCCCATAAATAACTCAAATCAGCAAGAAAAACAGAAAATAAAACTCACACAGAACTCTCATAAAGAAACACAACAAGGATATGAATGAGCCCCAAGATGATGCTGCTGACACTGATGCCAAAGCTGTCGTCTGTCATGACGCCGACATCTTTGCTGCTGCCCATGATGGCGACAATGTCTGCAAGTACTTCAGATTTCTTGGATATTGATGATTCTTGATTTAAAAAAATTCTGTCATCACTTAAGTGATTGAATTGTTATTCTCAAAAAGCAGCCATCATGTCATACAATGTTTCGCATATTTTGCGACTGTAGTGAATAATAAATATCCAAACTCTTTGCACGTATAAATGTATTGACTTATGGATTTTCTATAATCTTAATTGTTATTGCGATAATGTATTAATGTATGCCCGGTATGTTTGTATCCGATAGAGAAGTGATGCCGACCATTCTGACATCTCTCTTGAATTAAACGAATGTCTTATCAGCAGTTATGATGTTTTCGTTGAATTCTTCAATATTATCAGATAATATTAGATTTGTCGCATTCACAGATGCAGAAACCCAATTTGAGACAAATTCTAGTGACTCGCTTTCGTTCGTCAAAATTTTTGTTCGAGATCCAGAAACAGACGATTATTGTTCAGAAGAAACCATTACATTCCCGAAAACAATTTCAACTTCTCAACGCCATCGTAACAATGGTGGTCGCATTAACCGAAAAATGAGACAAAACTTTGACATAAAAACTTGAAGTAAGCTTAGTTTACCAACAAAACATTGTAAAGAAGCTTGAGCTTTGTAGTAAAAAGGGAAACGTGGGGTTATATTATCATCCATTCTCATGTTTGAATATTAACGGTCAAATTCAAACTGTAATTGGTGCTGGACATTTTCGGCTGATATCTACTTCGCATGTATATGTTTGACATAATTTTAAATATATAAACAGCTGATGATGAACCATTGTGCATCAGTTAGTCACAAAGGGGTCTGACGATGAACTCATCATGGAGTTCGAAACGCGTCATCCTAGTGCGTGACACACTGAATTTGACCAAAAATACCAAACAATAAAAAACACTTTTCTGATCGTTAGCCGAATTTGATGTATCGTTTGATACACTAACATAAATTGTGATATATAATCAATACGATCGACTAAAACTAACAAACAATACAGTTTAAAATAAAACAAAAAGTATACTCATAGACTGGAAAGACCTAAAGGTATCTAAAACACAGAACACCTTCACTCTCCTAGTGGTTAATGAGAATAGTATGCATGGTATCCCCTAGACTCCGCAATTAATAAAACAAATAAAGTTAGCCTCGAAAACTGGATAAGAATTCTGCTTGCTAAAAGATGCTTCAAGCGATTTAAGAGAGCCTCCTCTCTACGAACCAAAATCCAGCTATACCAGTTATTGGTTCTACCTGTCTTGATGTATGGTCCAGAATACGGGGTTATGACTTACTCGGTTGAATCGGTTCTGGCAGTATTCGCGAGGAAAATACTCCGTAAAATATATAGGTCCATCATCTTTAATGGAGAGTATCGACATTGTATGAATCATGGGCTGTACATGCTGAACACTGACATTGACGTGGTCAGACGCATTAAGGTGGAGCGGTTGCGTTGGCTAGGTCATGCTGTACGCATGGACGTAAATACTGAAGTCCGAAAAGTTTTCGACAATGAACTCGATGGACAGCGCTGAAGAGGATGACCAAAACTCCGTTGGAAAGACCAGGTCACCGAGAACTTTGCAGAAGTTGGTGTTACGACCTAGAAACGAAGCGCAGAAAATGGAAGCGCATATCATGTTTTTCTACGTGCGACATATTATCCCATACGATTGTAGAGAAGTGCCAGCTAAGTAAATACGTAGTAACATTCAGCATACCTAACATAAAATTGTACTAGTTTTACTCCCCGCTTAGAGTTTGTACTGGCATACTACCGCTTTTCGTCACCGTAGGGCCGGCAAAACGATCCACAGGCGGTTATCTGCGGTACGCGGGGGCGGTACTACCTGACGCGTTTCTCTTAAACACCTTCAGTTATTAAAATCATACAATTATAGGTTTAGACATGAATCAGTCTACCATGCAGGTAGCATCGGTATATCTGCCATATCAGTCAGTAGCTCGATTCTGTAAAAAATATAAATTGGCAAGTTACGGAATTGCGGGGCGTCATGCTGTTTAAGTCTTTAGTTACCGATCTCCAGATAACTGCTGTTTCTGTACGTGAAATCGTTAAAAATTCGGTACAGATGACAAAATTGTTATTATTATTAACCTTTAAAACAACTGGACACATAAATATATTTATATCTTAGTGCCTTAGTCAGAGGCCGAAATGATCCAAGAATTCCATTCGCTTCGATCTTGTGCGCACCGTTTCCAGTCAGTCCTACCAAGCAGCGTCAGTGATTCCTCCACCTGGTCCTTCCAACGTAGTCGCGGTCTCCCTCTTTTGCGCCGTCCTTCGAGGTCTTGATAGAATACCTTTCGCGCTGGAGTTTCCTCATCCATTCTCACGACATGGCCTGGCCAGCGTAATTTGTTATAGTACAAGAAAAATTTAACAAGGAAAATTATAGGGTGTATGCGCGGTCATCTAAAGAAGCATCTGAATTTATCCCACGGGTTGATGATGATAGGGTCATCAGCAGGGCAACCGGAAATATGCTACAGCATGTTTTTTTTACAACGAGACATTAACAAATGGGTAATGTATTTATATGTTTTATGGTCCTACAAGTGATTTGAGACCTATTTGTTAGAGCATATTTTGGCATATTTTACCCATAAAGTCATATTTCGGCAAATTTTGGTTTTAGGAGCATAATTTTAAAAAAACCTCATTTTCTAAAGCATAATTTATATTTTATAGGCCATATTTTTTCAAAAATACCCCTTTTTAAGCATATTTTATGTTTTTCACATTATTTTTTTGCTCGTAAAAACAAATGTCTTTGCAACTTTGGTTTTTTAAAATGTAACAGCCAAATCTACTACATGTTTTACACAACTGAGAAATGTTAAACGTTTATTAATCCAGTTTACGCGCTTTCTTATTTAATAAGTAAACAGAACATAAAAATGAGGTGCTTTTCAACCACCACCGATTACATAATGCCTAAAGCTAATCCGACAAAACCAGCAAAACTAAAGGCGGTTGTAGAAAACTTTCCTGACTTACGAGCTGATGGTGGATTCCTCTATTCTAAAATCTGCAGCAAAGTTATTGCGGCAGATCGCAGATTTCAAGTGAAGCAACATGTGGAAAGCGGCAAACATATTCAACTAAGTCATAGAAATGAAAATAAGCAGACCAAACAATTATTTTTGCCATAATTTTCCGGTAGACTCTCAAAAGAACATGATTTTCTAGAAAAACTGTGCCGAACTTTTGTGTCTGCTGACATTCCACTTTACAAAATGAGAAATCAAAATATAAGAACACTATTTGAGGAATACACGGACTACCAAGTGCCATCCGAAACAGTTCTTCGAACCAAACGTTTAAAAGTGTATACAACGACTGCATGGAGAATATACGAGCAATACTAAAAAATCAATTTATATGGATCTCAATCGATGAAACTATAGATGCAACTGGCAGAAATGTGGCAAAAATTTTAGCAGGTGTATTAAGGAAATTGCAAGTGAGAAATTTTTACTACATACAGCAGCCTTGGAAAGGGATAATTACTCAACAATTGCTCGACTGTGGGGCGATCCATCAAAAATCTGGACGTCAACTTCAATATCATCAGGTCTTACGCTTATTGAACAAGTTCAGGTGAATGAAGACACTTTTAAATTGATAGATAATTTAATAGTAAAAAAATTGAATCAAATTATATCAAAAAACGTTGGCTTAAAAGAAGTGAAAAGTATTTGTAAAGAATTGTGTGGATCTGCGCCAACATAAACATCAAAATACGAAGTAAAGGAAATACTGTCCCTTAAAATCGCTTCAATTACATCTGTGGATGTCGAAAGATCATTCTCAATGTACAAAAACATTTTTTGTTCGATAATTTATCTCAATATTTTGTAGTTTATTGCAACAACAATCTCAAATAAGATGCTTAACATACAAAAACACCGTGATACTTAGGAAACATGGTTTAAGATTTTTGTTACTTTATTGTTAAATAAATTCATGTGATATTTTTTTAATTGTTCCTTAAATAATATAACTCAAATATTTATTTCTATTTTATTTTACTTACTCAACATTTGTGTATGTAAATTTACAAAAAATACTTACAAAGTCTGAATTTAAAATATTGTTTTTTAAATTTTTAAGCTGTTTTTTTACTTTAAATAAAATTATTTCTAATTCATATGAAAAAAATTGTGTGACTTTAATTTTTTAGGGCATGTTTTTATTGATTTTAAGGTAATATTTTGCCATTTTTAGGTCATATTTTATGCGCATAAAACACGATTTTTAGGGCATATTTCCGGTTGCCCTGGTCATCAGCTTTAGTTATGGTATGGAGGAGGACTCCTGTCCCTCATTTGCATTTTTCTGAATAAGGGTTAAAACATTGGGTAAAGTTTACAAAGAAACAATTTTTGAACTTGTTGTACAGCCGTCCTATTGCCCTATTTCAGACCTGTTAACAAATTTCCAGCTTTTATTATATCTGAACAATGACACTCTACAAGCTCCGATTTAAACCCTATGGATTACGAATGGTGGACTTTAGGGGACATGGTCTGCCACAAAAGATACCACAATATTGATTTCCTTAAGGCTGCTTTCATACGAGCTGCAGTCATTATTGCAATGGATGCAGTACGTGCTGCTATTGATGATTGGCCAGTGGGTCTTAAGGCGTGCGTGACTGACAGAGGCGAAAATTTCGACTAAATAGTATTGAAAATGTCAGTACTTCTAGTTCTCACTATTCACGTAACTTTTAAAAAACATATGTTTACATATGTCAAATTTAAATCAACTGCCAACATATGTTTATACTTAGCAATAATTTCAACGTGGTATCGTATTTCGCAATTTCGTCAAATTTCCCTCCATTTTATGTGTTTTATTTCCCTCTGATTAAATTCTAAAGTCCCAAAACAAAGTAAAATGGATATTGTGAAATATTAAACATTTATATAGGATTGACACTAAAAGTTAACGAGGCCTCTTCATCATTCCCAAAAAAAATAATGCAAACTGACGAAATGCGAGTACTTTGTAAGAAAATCATCTGCCACCTTTAACGCCCCCAAAGAATGATTACACATGTTGCCAGTATCAAATAAAATATCATTCATTCCTCATTTTGCCCATTGCGCGGGTGTGGGTATGGTGAGAGGGGAATGCCATGCAATCTACTTTTGTTGAAAAGACATAACTTTAAATTTATATTACACAGCCGCTTACAAGTTAGTACAACACGCTTAAGAATTCTAACTCATACACTTGGCAGCCCAGAACGCATAAAAAACAATGAGAAATGAGCCGAAATTGGTAACATCAGACCCGCACAGACTGACGGAAGGCGGCGTAGACGTGGTAGCAACGTGAATGAGTGACTTGACTGTTTAACTAAACTGGCCACCTCCCCCTCCCAACCAACAAAGATGGCAGCCCGTCATACAATTTTGAAGGGTAATAACATAAAATGGAATTCGTTTCTTCGTTTGCGCCCTCTTTGACTTTTTCGGTTTCGGGCTTAACGATATTCATAACCCCCTTCTGCTGGGCGGCGTTGTGAGCGACGACGATTGGCAAAACAAAATGTCAGTTTTCAGGCACTAATGAAATGAAGAAATGTGCTCAGAATTTTGATTTCTTTCCATCTTCATCTTCTCCATCATTATCATCGGCTTCGTGTTTCGTTTGCGTTTAACGGTAACGTCAAGCGTCCACATTTGAGTAACTGCTTACAACAACTGTGTTTAGCTTTGACACAGTGGGCGGAAATTATACATATGGTAAAGATTTATGACATTTAAGCAGATTTAAAGCAAGGAAATCTACAAAATTCAAAGTTGGATAACCATGGAATTAGTAACATAATGTACAATTAGACAATCTGAACTATTCGATATCTCTATTTAAATAGAACCTCAGGATATTACATTTAAAATGAAAAAATGTGTTTACATGTACCATAACAAATTAATATTGAGAAAATTTCAAAACAGTTTCAGTCATTTCAGTTTTACGTATTGTACTTTTAAACAAACTATGTTAATACATATATCACGAAGCTTATTTACAAATTGCTATTGTCGAAGCCGCAGTGGAAATTATCTCTCCGATTTCACTTTACAAAATGCGTCGATAGAAATCTCGGATTCTTACTTCAACGATATCATCCCGAAGAATCATTGATTTATTTTTATTTTTAGTGCCCAAATTAAAAGTACTTATAACAACCAACTATAAAAACTAATTTGATTCTGAATCAGTTTTTGTCATCACATTGAGTTTCTTGTCATGAATTCAGTGGACGATATGTAAATTGCGTTCATCTAAACTTGATAACCGATTCTTTCAAACAAATATGGGTTTTACTTAAATAAATATGCGTTTTGATATTTCGAGACATAAAAATCGGTTATGCATTGAATCATAAACTTACAAGTGAAAACCCGGTTTTTTAAGCATATTGACTTACGCTTAATTTTTTTGGAGGTTTTAGGGAACTTTGATATACAAATTTATGTTTCGTGTTTCAACATATATCGATCAATTAATGTGTAGCTACGTTTTAGGACACAACTCCTCCGAACATTACTAATGCGAATACTTACTTACTTAATATCCCTTTTCACCCTCTCGCGTTGTTGGAATTAACACTCTTCCTATTTTTAGATTCACAACTAACGGCACGTACTTGTTTAACAGCGAATGCGAAAGTCACAGTTTGGGAAGCTTTTACTAGACATGGCGATTAACACGACACAAAACTGCGAAGTTACTGTCGACAACATCGAGGGGGCCGGCAATGATAAAAAATGTAAATGACTGGAGACGGGAAACGAACCAGTGATCTCCCTTATGGTAGACGCGTGTTCTAGCCATCATAACACGGCTGATCCTCTACAATGCCATTATCATCTGCAATAACACGACTTTTACTACACTACTCTAATCCAAATACTTATAGATTTTTATTACTGTACCAGGTCCGAAGACTTGGCCAAGGTCATGTTCCATACACATCAACTTGATCATACAAACAACTGTGTAGAAACAACTACAACGCCACCATCGTCCAGGAACCGAAGTTCCCCATCAGGCTGGGAGTAGTCATCTGACGACCTCAGTAAGTTTTGCTTATACCAGTCGGTCGCCAGATTAAGTTTAGCGAACCATAATTGTATGTATTATATTAAATAAACCAGACTTATTCTATTACTATTACATGCACCCTTTTTAGAGTTACGGATCTTTTTAAACTCCTTGAATTTTTTTCAACAAAGAGATCCATTGAATGCGATACTCGTAATCAGATAGATATTAAGAGATACCCAGCTTCACTTTTTCTCGAGCATCAAACTCTTAGTTTACAGGCATATTTTTTAGTTTTACCACAGACACTACGTGGCACAATAAAAGTTGTTCCTTACCCATTCGACTAGGAAGTTTAGGTAGGAAACTACTCTTGGGTAACCTGGCTGCCCGTAGTACCATCTTTAGATGGTACAAGAATGATGGTACACAGAGCAAGAAAGATGTCCACTGATGGCAATCTCAGGTTTTGGTTCTTCGTTCGGTAAAATCGGTTACAGACCAGCATGTCTATTATTGGGTTTATGCTGGTTAGCTTCGCAACGGATTATGGTAGTGAGTGGAACCAGATTTCAGCCTAAAGATATCCACAAGGCAACTTATCCCACAATGAAAACCAAATAGATCAAATAGATCATAATGTAATCGATGGAATGCATGCATTTAGTGCCAAGGACGTGCGCGTGATAACATTGGCTTGGTACGTACAATCTTGAGCAGAGCGAAACAATCACACAGAAAGCTGGACATCGCGACAAAGCCGCAAACCCCTTTCTTATGAAAGTGGCTACCTCGTGGCCCCGGCCGTGCTCCGTCTTGGGGCGGTTCTTTCCATAAGAAATAGTTCGGATGCGTTAGCAGCAAAGAAAGTAAAGGTAGCTCTTTTCCGAAAAAAAATTAAGGAATGTAGAAATGGAAGAGTGACGTTACAATAACGGCCCTATTCTAATAATTTGGTTACAAAAATTTGTTACAATTTTGTAACCAATTCTTGTTACGGGTATTCTGGCAATTTAGTAAAAAGGAAACGTTCACCTTGTGGTGAAATGTAAACTATTGACAATTCACAGCTATTTTTCGAATTTAAAAAACAAAAAATGAAAACACAATACAGAGAAAAATAAACATATTTTTACTTACTGAAGGAGACGAAACATACCCCAGTTAGGTGGACAGTCGAAAATGTTGGACAAATACTGTGTCATGGAGAATTGGTCGCAGCCTTCCCACAGGTTTCTTGACGGTTGTTCCCTTTCCACACATTTTGCCACTACATTTCCATAAAAAAAGGGCTAAAAGTGTTTTACCCACGACTTCAATAATTTTTTTTTTTAAATCTCAAAATATTATTCCAAAGAGCTGAAACTACCTTGTTACGTCCATTTTGGCAGGTAACAAAATTTGTAACAATTGTCACGGTAACAAGGATTCGAAATACCGATTTTTTGATTTTGTAACCAAAGTTGTCTATTGTAACCGTGGTGACTTTTGTAACCACTTCAGAATAGACCGGTAAGTGTATGTAGTAGATGTTTAATGCATCTTTTATTACGTTCGCCCGCCCTACCACGCTGATATTACTTAATTAACCACCAGCCCTCATATTACCCTTAGATAACGGTCCCTCCTTCACCTTTCGCGAATAAATAGCCACGATTTAAAAGAACATAGTTACAAACATTTAATGGACACAAGTAGGATATATAATTACGTTAATAATATTCAACAAGTGTAAATGTGTTTAATAGCCTTTTTACACCGGAACGCATTTAACATATTTCCGCGTTAATCCGCATCTTCGATGGATGCGGCCAATATGCTAAAATTTTTACATGTATTTTGTTGTTGGAAAGATGTTAACATATTTTCGCATCCATGAAAGATGCGGAAAAATACATTGAGTTGTACTCTGAAAATTGGAATTTAAGCGATTTTTCTCAGTAATGTTGATCCGGCAACCACCATTTTCGTCGTTTGTTTACGTTTATCGGAAAAAATGCCAAACAACATGGACGGACAAAAAATTTACATTTTTGCCAAAATATTAATAAATGGTTATTTCAATTAGTTAAAAATATTCGCGCTTCGTGGAATACAGCCTCCGTAACAATGTTAATAGGTTTGTGGCAGGAAAATATTGCAGTTTTACAAGGCAAATGGAAAAATGTGTGAGCTAGACAACAGCTGACAATATGCGAAACTGCGGTGTAAAACCACTTTTTAGCATTCCGCATCTTCAGCTCAAGATGCGGAATGCTTTTTTGGTGTAAAAAGGCTATAAGTGTAAAAAACTAACACTATAAGTAAAAAGATTTAATAACTAAATTTAAGTTTAAAATTACGTTAAATAATCCGGAACAAAGAAAAAATGGTTTAATGACAATAAAACATACAAAATCAAAAGGAATCATGAGCAAATACAAATTTAGTAAATTATTTTGGACTCACACAATTTCCTCCGCTGTCCACAGGGCTGTTGACTGAGGTTTTTGATTCAATTTGCTTAATACAGCTAAATTATTGAAATAAGTTAATTTGTATTGCTCATTGATCCGAAGTTATGTATAATTATAAAATACCTATTTCTAATGAATATTAATTGCGATTCCGAAGACGTCTTCAATTGTTAGGAGGATGTAAATTAATTGTTGTAATTTAATGAAATTCGAATGAGGATTCTTTCTTGATTTAGACCAAAGAAACTTTCTAGTAACATTTTTACAATAGTGAAAACAGGTAATGGCAGAAATTGGCTTGAGGCATAATTGGAAGCTGGATTCTACCGTCTGTTGCAACAACATGAATTGTGTTGTTTTCAACAACATGAAGTGTTTTTGTTACTTCTTTTCGCCTTCCAAAAAGTTCCTCGACTTCCTAAAAATAAAAATTTTCTCTGACACCACAAAACTTAAATTCCAATGCTTGTAGTTTCATAATTCAATAAATAAAGTATTTTTAGAAACAGTAGTTACACCCCAGAGATAGCACCTGAATACTCCAACCAGCTCTCTCAAATACTATGACGCAACGCCTCCACTTCGGCCGTTCCCGGTAAACAGTGGCAGCACTTGAATATAATAAATGGTATCAGGCCAATAATAGTAAACAAGAAAGCAGCCGGAGCCGACGACGATCTTCAAGTCCAGTGTCAATGGGCTGATAACAAGCAAGCATCACCTCCTATACATGATTTGACTTAACGAGTGCTTGTTCGAGAAGTTTGAGCTTAAAGGCTGGTATACAACAATATTAGGGCTTATATTTTTGTAAATGGTCAAATCCCTTGCATTTTTATAGAATTTTTGCACCATTTAGTCTAAATTTTAAAACAAGAAACGACGTTAATTTTTTTAACAGGAATAAAAATATGATTACTTTGCCGTGTTATGTAAACTGCAAAGGCATTTTAGGCGAATCCCTGTAAGATAACACCCATCCCTCATATAGCAAATATGTTACCAAAGTAATTAAAATTATCGTATTGTCATTGATAAACTCTACCGCCAAAAACAATTCAACCGAAAACATGTATATTTTCACCCACTGTACTACGTTGACTCGTTCATCTCATCTAATGGCAGACATCCGATGGATATTCTTGCCTGCCTGACATTCACTGGGCACAAATACATACACGCACACATCCTTTTCTCATCACAGACCTCGTACATCCATAACTAAGATGGAAAATCCCCACAAGTAACATTTAATATAAGAAAATATTCTTTTGAAACGTCAGTCATGTCTCAAGTTAGCAAATCAATTTAATGTCAGTCACAAACGTAGCATTTTACTAAACGACTGAGCCAACCACCAGCCAACAATGGAGCAGAACACAACTGAGGCATCCATTTCATTTTTGTGAAATTTCATCAAAAAAAAAAAAATCTGCTTGGCTCTCATATTCAACACTACACACTAGTGGTACCCATACACCCATTTTCTATCCACATATCGTTGTACCTCTCAGAAGATGATATCAACCATATGCCTTTTGGGGTTGTTTGCCTGGTTGGTGATGTTGTGCGTGCTGCTGTATGGGGTGCGATGTGTTTGGAACTTTGGAATTGGCTGCATCAAAAACACGTCCCATAAACATGAATCCCAGAGCAAGCGAGAAAAACGAAAGGAAAGACGAGCGTAGATCTGTTGGAGTTTATTTTACATTTGAATACCAGCGAAATTGATGCGTTGCATGTTCAACAAGGTAAAGGAGAATGGACTTGGAAGGTGGGAGGTAAATGCGAATAAAACTAAATGATATCCCCGAAAAGGCAACGGAGGGCCGTATGGGAAACATAGTTTTGCCAAAGAACATTTCATATTGATGAGAGCAATACCTTTGGAATTGTAGATATATACATCTGCTGTACTATTTGTTCTTAGAAACAAGATATAAGTATATTTAAAATCTGACACAAAGTTAAATTTTGAACTTTCCAAGAAGACGTTTTAAACTGCCGATTACAGTCGTTGCGCTTAAGCTCCACTTCCAGTTTCTGATAGAAAGTCATAAGTCAACAAATAATCCCGAAGGTGATACTTCCGTCGAATTAACATGAAAGTATGGTTTGACTTATTTCAGTAGCCAAATTGCGAAATTTAAACAAAAATATATTAAAATTGGTTAATTACTTACTGAGTTTGCCCGAGACAAACATTTTTGTATAACCAATTGGGGCATCACAAAGGGGAAAATACTGGGATTCTGTGTTAAATCTACAATGAAATTTTGTTTTGCATTTCATGTTTTTCGTTTTGAATTATTACTTTTGTGTAAATATCTGACAATTTTTTTTTTGGTTTTGTTAATCAAGCTGTGAAAACCAAATGTGTTAGATGTCTTTCTATTAACTGATAAATTCAATTTATATATTTAAACTAGTGGGCCCGGCAATGCTTCGCTATTGCATATCCCGTTATATTGGATGTCCTGTTATATTGGAATACAGAGAGTTATTTAAAGAATTTTTTTAAAGGTTTTCCCATGGACGTACGCAGGTATCTTAAAGTTGTTTATCATCGATTGATAATATATTATTTTTAACTTCTTGTAAGCGCGGAATACCTTGTGTTATCGAATATTGCCATTTTCACCCCCTAAATGTAGAAAAATCCAAACAATGTGTAGCCTATGTTCCTCGCGGGGTTATTCGGTAGATTCCCTGAAAATTTCATCAAAATCGGTCCAGCCGTTTTCGAGTCCATACGTTACATACATACACACATCCTGTTCTATATATATAGATGTACTAATATTATTAAAAAAATGCATTTTAACTTTATCTGTCATACCACCCTCGGTGCATGCGAATATATCGTGTATTCTTACCAGGAGGATAAATGTGTTGTTTGTGTGGAACAAATAATGGCATGCAAATAAATGTATATGTGTGCTTTGGTCCTGGATCACGGATGTATTGTATTGTATTTCAGCAACGGTATTGTTGTGTGCGTTTTTGTGTGTATTTTTGCAATAATATTAAAATGCTCGAACGCAGAAAAAACGCATTACAATAAAATTTTATGTTATGACTTTTCTGAACGAAAATGTATGTGGAAAACACGTCAAAATGAAAGAACAACGTCGCATCAAACAATATCGCCGCAATCACACACAGTCACATACCAACTCACGGTCTCTTACATACACACAGAAATGTCCAGGAATCACAAGGAACCTTCGCAAAGACGAAGAAAAAACTAAAAGAATTCAAAGGAGAGACATAAACATTTTTGTTTCCTTCAAATAATACAACAAAGATTGTTCTTGCATACGCATATGATACAAACACATGTTAATATTTTAAAAAACAAAATCCTTTTGTTATAGTTGTGCATAAAAAGGATACATGCATACATTTACTCAATACGATTTCACACACCTACGTACATACTATTTATTCGCGTGTTTGGCTCTAATGGCAGAAAGTTTTCATACAACTATGCTGCATATGAATTGTCTAGATCTAAAAAATAGTTTTCTAAGATTTAAATAGATATTTAAGTATCGTACATAAATTCTAATATGATTCACAATCTTTTATGTTGAAATAGTTTGATTTAATATATAAAATTGTAAAGAACTAATGTGGGGAGGAGGTAATTTTGTCAGACCTTCAAGAAATTGCAAAAATTTTATTTGCAAGCTAAATTTTAATTTAATTAAATCAATTACCTGTGTAAGATTTGTAGTATAAATATAACATGTTGCTAATGAAAAATATTGGTTAATTTTTAAGTTTTTGTATTGTTTTTTTTTATTGTTAGAGTGAAGATCATTTCTTTTACTGCTAAAAAAATTGTACAAAAGTTGTTTTGTTGAAATGCATTATGCGACAGCTGGCAGGGCGAATAGCCATTTCGAAAGTTGCCAAACTATCTCATCAGCACTCTTTGCCGAAGGGATATCGATTTCCTTAGCGATGTATTAATGACTTTGTAAAAAATGTTACACTAAAATGCGCATGAATTATGTAACCAAAATTCACAATTCGCTCCACGCCCCAAAATGCCACTTGGTTTGTTTTATGATGAATCCCAAAAAATTTCGTGCATAGAATTAAGTTCCAGTGAGTTGGACCATTTTTAAAAGTGGTATTTTTTTGAGTTTTTCGAAGATTTTTGATATTTAATTAAAGACTATATTCGGCAATATTAGTATTAAAGGAAACATATTTTAAAGACGCGGATAACGGATTTTTTAGTTTTTAGTAGTGAATTTTTTTTTTGAATTTAATGTCAGATTGACATATATTTGAGTAAGTCCGCTATGTTAAAAGAAAGAAATTTTTATATTGATATTATTAATTTTTTCTAGTATATTGATATTACTACTAGTTTTCTAAAGTGGGCGGTAGACTTTTTCCCCAAAATTGTATCCTGATTTAGCTTTATTAAATACAAAATTTGGCCAGGATCACGTTGGATATATTGATATTACTACTCCATCTCTAAAGTGGGCGGAATTATACATTTGTATGGGAGGTACCCGAAAAGGCGTGTCTAGACTTCCAATTTGTTCTCTAAAACTTTATCTTGCTTGAGCTTTACTAAATACAGAAGTTGGTCACGATCGCTTTGGATCTATTAATAATATTACTCGATTTCCAAAGTGGGCAGTAGCTGATAGGTATGGGAGATACCAGATGGGGCGTGGCTAGGCTTCCAGTTTTTTCTCCCAAACTTTATCCTGCTATAGTTTTATTAAATACAGGACTTGCGCACTCAATTTCTAAAGTGTGCGTAATGGTACATTCGTATGGGAGGTACCAGAAGTGGCATGGCCATATAGCCCATTTTCAATACCGTAAGTAGCTTTGGGGAAATATTAATTTGTGCAAAGTTTCAAAACATTTGGTTTCGTCTTTCGAAAGTTATAGTGCGTACCAGCCGAACAGACAGACGAATATGGCTCAAACGACTTAAAAAGTCATGAATCGAATTTGGTTCAGAAACTTAGGGTCTAAAGTGACTTATTCTATTTGTTACACTTTTGAGTCGTATCAAATGATATACACCCTCCTACCCGTAGGGTGAGGGTATAAAGTCTAAAAATACCACTGCCTAGCTGTCAGGGTTATGAGCTTCGCTGGAATACCAAACTAAGCCATGGTTTTGAGTAATTTCTGCCGTATCGGGCTGTCGAAGAGATGGTATATGTTAATTTGTTTTTCGCAGTGTGTATATCTGGTCAGTGGTTGATTTACCAGGTCTATTGCCGCACTTGACAGGACCTTAAATACGCTGGGTAAAAGACTTACCTAGCGGTAGTTTGAGCATACACCTAAAGGTCTAATACTGGTCTAGCCATAAAATTGTTGAAAATCGAAAATAAATTTGAAATAAAATTTCTCTATTATTCCAACATTTTTAATGTGATAAAAGCCAATATCATCACTTGATATGAAAGTGTAACGCTTTAAATGGGACGATTTAGACCCCAAGTATCTTAAGATGAAATTCGTTGCAGTACTCTAGCCGTGCCGACCGCTGGCTGATGGGCAATTAAAATCCGGTAAACCTTCGCTGATCCTTAACATAAGTTTTGCCAGTATTTATATTTACCAAATGTAGGCGGTACATCCCTACACCTTCTAATTCATCCCATACTAATTGACCTATTTTTTGAACATTGACAGTCAGTTTTATAACCTGGTAATAAAAGGACAAAACCTCAGAAGACCTTAACATTGGGCATACCCTTTCTGGTGCCTAATACAAATTCATTGAAATTACTATTCGTAGGCTGTACTAGACCATATTTTACAATGTAAAACAAACAACTTGTACTTTTTGAGTTAGGCATATTGGATCGTTTTGTATGCATCAGGGCTTATTGGTTCCCCTTCTCTTTAAATGCGTAAATAAAATACAAACTGAAGTTTATAACTTTAATAAATATTGTGTTTGGGGGAAAGGCAAATGAAAATAATAAACCGATTTAAGTATTTATTTCCTCGATAAGAATCTTATTTAAATTTCGTAAAATAATGAATGAAATATATATGTACCAAACAAGGATAGATAGAATGAGTGCGAAAGCGGCTTCCGCCTACTCGTTAAGCATTATAATTATTTCTTTGCAAATGGTGTATTTAGCAGATACCTAAACTTTGTTCATCTGCTAATTAAAAGTGTTTGCAATTGTCTTACACTATTTTGATAATGACAATATTTTGCGGTTCACACGATTGTAGGATATCTGGCAATACTGTTGTTTTACAATGTAATGGCAATGCTTCTTCTGACAACTTTGCGGACGCAAAATTTATGTTCACACGGTTGTTAAACATTTTCTGAACATTTTTCAGGCAATATTGTTAGAACTGCCAACCGCCCGTGCGTAGCTTTATTTGTTAGTTTGAATTTGCCCTAGCATTTTAAAGAAGGTGGAACGATGGTACCGACTGCAGATCATGCCTAAACAAATGCTTTGCTAACGCAAAATAACCAATCGTCCTTCAGATATGTCTACTCTGAGAGATGTTAAAATAAACTTGTTGTTTAATTAATACTTGCATTCCCTTAGCGTATAATTTTCGCAAAATAAATTTTTTGAATCTATATTATACATTCGAAACAAAATTCAATTTATTACATTATTCTGCACAAAGACAACTATTCACAAAAATAAACATATCATTCGTACAACAAAGATCCATAAATCAGACACCCTTCAAGAATGTAATATTGATGACTGCAAAACAAAATAAGACAATATGATTTAAATGCGTTTTTAATCCATCCAAAATAATTTATACACGAATGAATGGTTCTACATTTTAGCTCATATAAATTCCAAAGAAAAATTGATAACACATGATTTAAGAGGGGATTAGTCAAGCGAATGATTTGAAGACCATTAATATGTAACACATATGTATAATACATATATTCATTCGGTCCAATTCTGACGATTGCATTACTTCGACATTCGACAACAAAAGAAAGCTTGCGTGATTTAAAATATTTATTATAAAATACATATTTTTTATATTGACAAATGTCTTTTAACAATGGAAGATGAGACAAATGTCTGCTCTTTAAGCAAAGAGTATAAATTTCATTCCATGTCGGCGCACATGACAGCATTCAAGTTTGAAAAATTTTGTCCATTAGTGCAATTAATACAGATGTGCAGAAAAGCAAGGGAATGTTAAATAGAAGCAGACAAATTCAATCTTTCGTTGAGTTTTATTAATTTATATAATCATCGACATCATTAAACGCGCCGTCATCAATATTCTTTTGTTTGAACGCTTAGTGGCAAAATTCAATATAACTATATAGAATCTACTCTTCACCACAATAAATGGGATTATGACAAATATCCGTAATCAGCTAATTTAGTCAATTTAATATTCTGGAGCTAGTAACAATAAAGCACTTTAAAACCCATTTCTCTATTTTTAATTTCTTACAGAGTTCTAAATTTGTTGTTCAAAAAAAAAAAAAAAAACATACAAATAAATTATATGCGTCTATATTACAATCCAAATATATTTAAATAAAAGCAACGTTATTAATTTGATGCCAAGCCAAAAGCGAGCGACATTGAGAAATGTCACCAACATTTGCTACGAATTTAAATCTGAGTAATCGCCTATAAATTAAGACTGCTGTGTGAATATTGATTTCATAAAGTGAATGTCTCCAATAACATAACGTTTACCTGAGTTAATGGATATACAGTCGTTTTGATCGAAATGAATTACGACTAACAATAAGACATTGGCATACATGCATCTCTGGTGAAAGTAGTACAGATCAGATAATTCGGCCAAAACAAAAAGCCGTTTTTCAGATTAGACACTTAAGAACATGTCAAAGCGCCAAACACGACTATATTAAAATATATCACCCCTATAATGATTGCCCTTTCACAAACCCAAAATTATCACTTCCATCATTTCTTTGAAATTTAACTATTATAATGACAAAACTTTACACATTTTTCCGACACGAAAGAAGTGTGAAAATCTCAGTAAAGTCTCGTGGTGCTTATGAATAGTTTATAACCTCCGGCATGGATGGCATGTAATACATCATAAATATTATTCCAAACATGGCAACGAGGCGGACAGACAAAAATACACTCATGAAACTCGATGCAATGTTTATGCATAAAAGTTAAACTGGAAATATTCGTATATCCTAATGCAGAAATGTCTGAAAATAGCAGAAGCGGAGGCGCGAATGCGGTAAAGGCACAACATTATTAACTCCTGAAGTGCGTTTGCCAAATCTACATATATAAGATTTGTTACATATAATATGTAAATAATTCTTGTATGTCCCGATTACTTTCTGTCTATATTTAAATAAAAGCTTTAGACGTTGGTTACAATCAAAATATGTATTTGAATTATCAATAGCACATCTATTAAGCAAGGAACAAATTTCATCCGTGACATTATTTCTTGATTCCATACATGTTCTTTGTGTGTGCATAAATTCATTGGAATTTTGCGACTGCTAAAAAATTCGTGTTTTATACCCTCACCCTACGGGTAGGAGGGTATATATCATTTGATACGACCCAAAAGTGTAACTCATAGAAGGAATCACTTTAGACCCTTGGTTTCTTTAAACCAAATTCGATTTCGTCTGTCTGTCCGGCTGGTGCGTACGATAACTTTCGAAAGACGTAACCAAATGTTTTAAAATTTTGCACGAGTTAATATTTCCCAAAAACTACTTACGGTATTGCAAATGGGCTACATGGCCCCGCTCCTTCTGGTACCTCCCATACAAATGTACATTTCCGCCCACTATAGGATGGTGTAATAATATCAAAAAATTCAACGTGATCGTACCTAAATTCTTTACTTAGTAAAGCTATAACAGTATAAATTTTTGGAGAAAAAAGTTGGAAGTCTAGCCGCGCCCTATCTGGTACCTCCCATACAAACTCACCATTCCGCCCACTTTAGAAATCGAGTAACAATATCAATACACCCAACGTGATCGTGTCCAAATTCTGTATTTAGTAAAGCTAAATCAGGATAAAGTTTTGGATAAAAAAACTTTAAGTCTAGCCACGCCCCTTCTGGTACCTCCCATACAAATGTACCACTCCGCCCACTTTAGAAATTGAGTTATAATATGAATATGCTAGAAAATTATATGTTTTACTGAGGGTGACGGTATATGTAAGTCGGTTTTACCCACTGAAACTTTCTTACTGGTTTTTTGGTACAGTAACATAAGAGAGACAGAGAGAGATAGAGAGACAAACAAAGACCTGAAAGATTAAAACTATATATAAGTCATTCACATATGTACATTCCGCAGGTCACGGCGGAGGTGGTATTGTATACCGTGTCCTCAACATCTAAGCTTGTCATCCCTAAACAAAAGTCCTTCTCTATCTAGTCTTAAAAGGACCTCCGGGAGCCTAAGATTTTCCAACGATAACCCGTTTCTAAACATTTTCTCACGATGGAATAGTTCAAGTTGGAACTTCTTTCTAAAAAAAGTTAAGTCAATCTTAATCAACCAAATTGTAGATCGGCCTACGAAAAGTTCCATCCTCGTGTAAAGTCGGCCTCAATACAGGACAACTTGCCAATATACAAGCCTTCCAAACCCGTAAGCTTTTCATTTGGTGGGATGAGTTCCCAAACCAGACAGGGAACGCATACGCAACAATGGACCTGATGATCGGTTTGTAGATCAGCAGTCTTACTCGGTAAGAAAGTACACGTCCGCACATCATAACTCTGAGATATGTTGCGAAAATTCTATTCACATTTGCCAAAATGCGGTCAATATGCCGATAAAATTCCAAATTTTCCTGGAAGATTACTCCCAGGCATTTGAATCGATCTCTAATGGCTATTGTTTGCTCCCCAATTCTCAGGGTGGGAATGAAAAATCTTTGTGCTGCGGAACAAATACTTTTACCTTTGAATATCAGGTCTTCGGAATCAGTGACGTTGGAAGTATCCTGACAATACTTCTAAGAAGGAGTTCAGTCTTGAATTTTCTTGAATTCTCCGCACAAGAACTCACAGCTGTGACAAGTATGTTATCAGCATACAGATGCTTCTAGTTCCCACTGGGGGTAGCGGGATGTCACTAACATAGATGTTATAGAGCATTGAACCCTGATGGGGAGCCCAGATGTACGTCCGCTACAACTTTCCTTGCGCTCGAGAAAACTTCCCCAATACGGACTCTGAAGGTCTAGCTTCAGAGGAATTCGCCCATAATCCTATTCAAATTTCTATCAAAACCCAATGATAGAAAACAATCCCGTCACGACAGACGGAGATGTGGAACGTCGCCTTTTAAACCCGAATTGGTTATATCTAAGGATCCCCAAATCGACCGCTGCCAGAAATCACAGGACGATAACATTGTGGTCGGTCTGTTGCCATTATACTCCCTGGCATTTTACCCGGTTTTGGGATAGGAACCGTTATCGATTCTTTTCACGCCACCTGGAAGTAACTCAAATTCAGCAATATTTTAAAAATTGTCCATTGAACTATATGTCCTTGGGTATCAGACACCAGAGCTGACTCCGCCTGCCCATGTCTCCATAAATGGTTCCATCAACTGTACATTCGTCATCAAAAGTTATTATTAACAGATCCCCCTCCTTTAGGGATGATTTTCTAAGATCAATAAGACGTTACAATTTAACAAGTCAGGTATTGGTCTTCTGGCAGTGAGGCAGCCTTTATCTTTCTTAGTGTCTTGCAATTGACTCGTATACCCTGTAGGAAACTCTTCCACAGACCTTGTTTGAAGATAAATATCGCTTATTGAAGAATTCGATCCAGATTGCAAATTTCGGCCTTAAGAACGTCCCGTCGAGTGAAATCACCCGTTCTGTTCTTTATTCTACGTAGTCGTTTCTTCTCATCTATAACCCTTGTAGTTTCAGCAGGCAAGCGACAGAGTATCCTGTTACAAGTTTACATCTTGGGAGTACAGTACTCAAACGAACTCCGGAACGACGTGCCAAAGGAATTGACAGAAGAGTAAATTTCTTCACATCTCCAATGACAAAGCGTTCCTCCTCACGTTTCTCCTTTGCCATATCTAATTTAAGATAAGCATCTGACTTTTGGGCTGTCCTTAGAGTTGGCCTGGTTGACCCTTGACCATAAGTACAATTACCAAGTGCATGGTCACCAGGGCATTTGGCACACCGGTAAGGTTTATCACAGTTAGGCGAAAAAGTCCAAAGCGATGGCACTGAACGAAACCTACTTTCCCTACTTCCCTACTTTGTAGAAACTCCGACTATCATAATATCTACCCAAGTGGACAATACACTTGATACACCCGTTACACACTAAGATACATAGTGAGATTACTGAATTACGTTTTCAGTTTTTATCCCCGTAAGTTCCAGAGAGACTTGAGATCACTGCCAAGCAGGTTCGAAAGACCGGTGAGGTGTAGGTGAAAAACTGAATTTTCTGTCCAGCAAACATAGTCTTCAGTTTTCTAAAGTCTTCCAGGGTATCCAGCACCGGTCTAGGACTGCTCCGGTTCCCACGGTGCTTTCTCTGCTTCTTTTGGGGTGCGCTTCTGCTTCCTGCCCGCTTCCATCGAGCCTTGTTATGATTTCATCTTTTTTTAAGGAATGGAAAGTTAACTTGTGATTTGCCACTTAGCAGACATTGTGTTAAATTATTTTAAATTCCAAAAAACTTTGTTTCTCGTTCACATTACTCCTTTTAGTACCTACGCTTATGGTTGACATAAATTAATATATCGTTATAACGACCAGCAATTCATCTTAGAACTTTGGGATATAATTTTAATATTCCATGTAATAACTGAAATATTTGTATGTAGAAAAATATTTAAAGCTCTGAACGTGCAATGGCAAATGTTCGTATACAAAGCACCGTACATCAATATTTATGGCACGAGATAAACCTTGATGTTTTCATGGCGAAAGACTCATACAACATATCCATATGCATTAATACAGACAGATATTAACGGATACCCCTTTCAGACCACTTACATTTACAAGTACATACATTGCGAGTCATGAATTTTAGCAACGACGTCCAAAGAACGCCAGTTGCGTCATACATCGCTTACACAGTTTAAAGTTCCATATTTGATGAACTAGAACCGTAATGGAAAACCTCAACTTCATCATAAAACACTTTATTTCTGTCATAGAATTCTAATCCACCGGCAATTTAGTATGAACATACGGCCCCACACAAATCAACAAATGTTTCGAACACATCACTGTTAGTCTGTGAGTTCTTATATGTTTACTTGTGAATATATGTGGTGGACAGTGAACATATACGGCAACACAACAACAGCACCATGGTTGTTTTATTTGTTTGTTTATCGTGTTTGAACATTTGTTTACAATTGACTTTAGGCACAATTGAAATACTAGCGCTCAAAATACATTCGACAGAAACATACATATCTACGCAAAAACACATTAGGGTGGCATTTGATCTAAAACTAAGTTTGATAAAGACTTTTGTGTGATATAAATTGCAATTTTCTTTCAACAAACTTAAGCATAGACGAACAAAAAATAAGAGATCGTAAAACGATTAATTACACTGTGTGTCAAAATTAGGGGCAATCAAAATAATATTATGTTTCACCTTCAACTCTATATATTTTGAACGTGATAAATGCAATGGCGTACATCAAAATTATCTCAAATTTGTGGAAGTTTTGACCCCGTCATTGATTACCTTTTTTGTTCCATTGTAAATATGTCATAGAACAATTTTTGAATTGTAACTTGTAGCAATGTAGACAATGCCTGCAACTATTGTTAGTGCGAATTCGGTACAAAAGTTATGTAAAAAAAATATAATGGTGTGATTTCATGCATCACATGCATCAGCCAAAAAATGGGCGTATGGCCCCTCATGTGGGTCAAAGTTGCGCGTAAACAGATAAAAATACAAATTAGTGAAAGAAATAGGTAACAAGTTACATGGATAAAAAAAAACACCTGGTAGGCCAAAATGTCAAATTTTGAGAGTTCTTAATCGATCTTGTTGATAAATTGTGTCTAAACTACTATTCAATTGGACTAACCTTTATACATATTTCATACCGATTGGATGACACCAAAAATTGAGTCACTTGACATGAAATCCCCCTATGTATGTTATTTTCAGAAGAAATTGTAAAAAATGTTTGCTATTTTAAATGCGAATAACTCTAATTTGCTTAACATGTATATGGTTTTTAAATGATGTTGTTTTGAGAAGGAAACTATACCATACAACAAAAAATAAAGTATGACATTAAATTCAGTTCGTCTAAAATATATGAATTGATAGTCAAACTTCATTTAGTTTCTTTACTGTCGCACAGTGTTATTGTTTTTTCTTTAGTGAAAAGGGGAAGGGTCCCCAAACATGTTCCTAAGTGGTAAAGAAATGTTAATTTGACTGATGTACATTTATTATTTCTACGGCGTTGTATTTTTATACCATCACCCTTAGGGATGAGGGTCGGTCTGTCTGGCTGACCGGCTGGTGCGCACGATAACTTTCGAAACACGCAACGAAAAGTTTTTAAATTTTGCATGAGTTAATATTTCCCCAAAATTTCTTACGGTATTGCACATGGGCTACATGGCCACGCCCCTTCTGGTACCGCCCATACAAATACATCATTCCGCCCACTTTAGAAATCGAGTAATAATATTAATACACCCAACGGGATCGTACCCAAAATCTGTACTTAGTAAAGCTATAACAGGATAAAATTTAGAAAAAAAAGTTGAAGGTCTAGCCACGCCGCATCTGGTACCACCCATACACATCAGTTACCGGCCACTTTAGAAATCTATTAATAGACCTAATGCGATCGTGCCCAAATTCTGTATTTAGTAAAGCTCAAGCAGGATAAAGTTTTGGAGAAAAAATCTGGAAGTCTAGACACACGCCTTCTTTAGAGATGGAGTAATAATATCCATACACTCGAAACTATCATGCCCAAATTCTGTATTTTGTAAAGTTATAACAGGATAAAGTTTTGGAGAAAAAATTGGAAGTCTAGCGACAGTGTGGTAAATTCACGATCAGGGCGGCCAAAACTGTTTGAAGCAAATTTATGAAGCAGAATCTTAAAAAATTACTCGGCGAGGCGTAAAAAATAATAATATGTTAACATTGGGGGGGGGGGGGGGGGGGGGAGTATTTGCCATATATCTGCACAAGGTTGCATTTTAGAGCCCTACCTCCCTATAACTTTTTATTCGTTTGGATAACCTCTAACTATAAATGCATAGAGATATAGGACATCCAGTATGTTAACTAATTGGTTCGGTAAAACCGCAGAAATTATGGTCTATTGTTCCGCAGTAGGTAAATAGGTATAAAACACAAAACCGCAAAAACCCGCAAAATTTAGTTTGTTCATCTGAACAATATGATATTAAAGATTATATTTAATCACAGATTAAAGGGGTGAAAAGTGGCGATGCATAACTTTTTGTCCATAGTTCGATTTTGGTGCCTATTGGAATTAACAAAAATACCATATTTTTATACCATCACCCTTAGGGATGAGAGTATATATCATTTGATACGAAAAAAGTGTAACACTTTAAAGGAGACGAGTTAGACCCCAAGTATCTACCACGCGGGAGATCACAGGTTCAACTCCTGGCTCCAGTCATCTTAAAATAAAAATTTTCTATCATTGCCGGCTCCCCTCGAATGTTGTTGACAGCAACTTCACAGTATAAGGGTCTAGTAAGAGCTTCTCAAAACAGTGACGTTCGCATTCGTCGATAAACAAGTAGGTGCCGTTAGTTGTGAATCTAAAAATAGAAAGCGTGTTAGTTCACAAAAACTCGATAAAAGGGCGCCATGGCGCTTCAAGCTATACTATAGTTCTACTTGGAGATTCCGCCCGTTACGCGCTTCTATACGATGGCGTGTGTCATCACAACAATGGCGGTGCATTTAGATTTGGTGTCTTCCCTGCAGTTGTACTTCAATCCCATCCTTATTCTGCGCAAATTACAAATATGGCGACTGGCCACCACATTTCTCTTCTTCGGATCTGTGGGTATCAGCTTCTTCTTTAATATGGTTTTCACATACCGTTACTATCGAATGCTCGAGGAAGGTTCCTTTAGGGGCCGAAGTTGCGACTGCGTAATGATGTTTCTTTTCGGTGGTGCCCTTATGACATTCTTTGGATTATTTGTGAACCTGTTGTTTTTGGGCCAGGCATTTACTTTGATGCTGGTGTACGTGTGGTCACGCAGAAATCCTTTCGTGCGAATGAACTTCTTTGGAGTTATGAATTTTCAGGCTCCGTACTTACCTTGGGTTCTGCTATGCTGTTCTATGATCCTCGGCAACACAATATGGGTGGATATAATAGGAATGGGTGTTGGCCACATATATTATTTCCTTGAAGATGTATTTCCATTCCAACGGAACGGTTATAAGTTCCTGAAAACACCAAATTTTTTTAAAGTGCTTTTTAATGAACATGTCAACCGCAACTACCAGCCTCTGCCAGAAGATCGCCCAGGCGGTTTAAATTGGGGTGGAGATGAGGATGAGCCACAGGCCGCACCCATTAACGAAGAAGGTCCAGAAAATAACGTTGCGGAACATAACGACCAAAGGGCACCAAGGCCACATCAAAATTAAGAAGAAGAAGTTCGGCACATCGATGTGTGGAACATATGCGCATCCCGCCGAGTTTTTTGTTATGTACGTCATATTTTGCCGCAATGACGATTGTTGAGGTTTCAGTACCATCACCTAGGTATACTTTCAGTTTCAGAATATGTCCGGCGATGGTACCAACTTCAATTGAGCATTTTTATACTGTTAACCAATTCAAATTTATAGAAACTACAGTTAGGCCTTCTGAGGGATAAGAAAATGGTTTAGGCGTTAAGAGAGGCATTTCTGATTAAACAAAATGTAAAATATAATAAATCTTTTTAGCAAATAAAAACAAAATAAAACTACGTCTGGTATAAGAAAAAAAAAAACCTCCGAGAGCCTAACTATTTGATACACCCCTTCTGGTACCTCCCATACAAATAACCGAACTCACCCCCATAATCTTACATATATATATTTTTTGTAAGTAAATTGAATTCATTCAAATTTCGCGTACGATGTTCGCATATGAAAATTAGACTCAGGAATGAACATGGACTATATCGGTTCACGCCTTCCGGTACCTCCCATACAAAATTAACCTATTTTTGGAAAATTAATATTTCTCCCATAACTTCTATACGGACACTTGTGGGGTAATGAAAATTGGTTGATAAATTTATGTTGCAATAGGAGGCGAAACCACAGAGAGCCTAACTATATGGCACGCCCCTTCTGGTACCTCCCATATAAATGTCCGATTTCAAATTTTTTTGTAAGTACACTGAATTCTGTCAAATTTTGCGTAAGTAGTACGGTTATGAAAATTTGAAACAGGAACGAATATGGAAAATATCGGATCACCCCTTCTGGTACCACCCATACAAAATGACCTTGCTTGGGAAAATAATATTTCTCCCATAATTTCTCAATTGACACCTGGGGGATAATTAAATTTGGACATTTAATTTATCTTATAGTATGAGATAAAACTCAGAAGCACTAACTATTTGACACACCCCTTCTGGTATCTCCCATATAAATAATCGATGTTGCCCCTTTTACATACATATCATTTTGTATATACACTGAATTCAGACAAGTTTTGCCAAGGTAAGCGTTCATTGTACGTTGATTTACGAAAAAAAGCAGACACGTTGTTCTGGCCCTAATTGTACCTCCTGTAGAAGTAAGTCAAAGTTTTTACGCTTTTGCTTCACAATACAAAAGTAATTTTATTTTAATTAAAAATCTATTAATTTCAATTACTCAAAACTGAAACAATATCTTATATTGGGTGATGGTATTTATCAGTCAGTGTACCTGACTGAAATTTCTGTACTGATTCAATGCTGCTTTACTAGTAGGAATTTGAATTATAATTTTATTTAGCTAAGTGAATTAAATAATATTAATCTGCTTTTAATTTTCCAATTTAACTTAAATATTTAAACTAAACACACGCCTTTCCATAGCCTGCTAAAATTGTTGCTTTACCTTAACGCACTAAAATAGAAAATGCACAATTAGCAACAAGTAACTTTGACAGCGGAATCTAGTTAAGCATTCTGTTCTCTTTGCCCTACAATCGGAAATTATTAAAAACATTGGTTTTTGAGAAACTAAATTTTGGCCGCCCAGATCGTGAATTTACCCCTCTGTGCGACGCCCCTTATGGTACCTCCCATACAAATGTACCACTCCGCTCTCTTTAGAGATAAAGTAATACTATCAATACACCCAACGCGGTCGTGCCCAAATTCTGTATTTATTAAAGCTATAACAGGATAAAGTTTTAGTTTTTAATAAAACTGTATACTTCCAAAGCAAAATGTTCTTGGTTTTTAAAGGACTTTAATTCTGGGAAAAAATATTTTTAAATTTTAGGGGTAGAAATTGCTCTAAATGAGGCCATCATTACAAGATGATGTCGTATGTCAGCGACATCTATAGGACAAATGTAGTACTCATCGAGACCTATACACAAATACAGACCAAACAAAAAAGCAGTAATAAAAAACGATTTTGGCTGTTTTTCCGGGGGTGGGGGAGGAAATTTTTTTTTTTTTTTGAAGTTGTCTCGAGGTTGTCATTAACATTTGTCCTCGACTTTGGAGAATACAAATTTTTGTATGGGCACCGACCCGGTATAGTATACACGCTATCTACCAATATCCCCTCAAACACAAATGCGAGATAGCCTAATTAGAAAACATGTACAATGTACATTGTACATAGGAGTAAGCATAGACACATACTAAAAAGTTATACCATGAAGCCCACTTTACACTGGCAGACAAGTGTGTGAGATATAATGTCTGCCCAGACTTATACGCCTATTTAGGACGATAAATTCGGTCTGCGCAGTTTGTCCGTAAAAAATCAAAACGATTTTGATTTTCGTAAATCTGGGCAGACATGTCTGATAATGTAGGGGCAGGTTCGATAGACTTTTTTCGTGCCAAAGAAAAACTTCAAAATAAAAAAAGGAACAAATTTTAAATTAATTGATATATACGAATAAAAGTCGAACAAAGCAATATTTTAAGAAATTAACATTCAAAAAGTGTTTTGTTAGCTTTTTGTAAATTAAAATACAAATATAAAGCATGGTTCGGTACACCGTTCATGTTGACTGCTGGCAAAAAATTAAAGTTTGACAGATACGTCTGTAGTTTAGATGTTTACACGAATATTTGTGTCACCGAGACAAGTCTGCCAATGTAAAGGGCCCTTAATAGACATAGTATTATAGGAAATCAAAATGTGTATTTTAAATTTGGACAAATCTGTAAAGAACTAAATAATTTTACAGATTTCGGACAGGCCAAAGATTAACATAAACAACAATTTTGGGCTACCTTAGCTAATGAATTTTTCTGAGTTCTCTGGCTTAGATAGGTAGGTAGTTTCCTTCCATACGCTTCATTCTATTTGCGCTGAACTTCGTATTCTTTTTGGTTATTCACATTTATTTCTGCCTGAAATTGGTTTGTTCGACACCCTCGAAACATTCTATAATCCCTTCGTGTCAACTATTAAACAACATATTGTGACTTTTGGTATTGAACAAATAATTTACAATCAAACAATTCATTATACGTAAAACACAAGTCCAAAAAAAGAACTGTCGGCATTGTTTGTTTGGTTTTTTCAAGCACGGTAACGATGTATTACCTTCGGTTACTCAATCAAATTTCGAATATTTTCAAATACATATTCCTTTAATTTATCAAACGGTATCATGGAAAAGTAATTTGTTAGAATAGTTTTTTCTTCACCCCCTCCTACATAGAAAAACAGCTTTGAGGCATAAATTTTCAATAACAATCGAAAACGACAGCCAAATAGAAATTTTAATCCGCTCAATGAAAATGAATTGAATTGTGTGCACAATTTCAATCGCGGCCAAACCGTGAGGAAGACCGTGACGGCCAAAAAACAAATGAATCAAATCGCAAAAAGACATTAGCTAAACACTCGAATTGTGGTGAATGGATGGGCGACTGAGCAAACGGGTGACAGAGCAGTGAATAGTGACTGAAAGTGTATTGGTGCGATTGGAAAATTGCCACAAATGATTGAAGACTCGCAATGGCACCGACCGACATGGCTTTGGACGAAAATAAATGTGTACACCGGCCAACTAACACGGCAACGATATGTAAACAAACATCCATATTGTGTGATCCATCCATCATGTGATGGTTTAGGCCAAATCGAAAATTAATCCGTCAACGGTAAATGTCGATCATACCAGTTTGTACACACAAATCGGCCATAACTCATTTCACCCGTTTTCAATTCATATTTATTTTCATTCCCAGCCGATTGCCAAATGCAACTAGAAAATGCCACAAAATGAATGGAAAACGTCCAAGAAATATTCAAACAAATGTGTTTAGATCAATCAAATGTGTCTTAGCGCGGCTAAAACAAAAAACAACATAGCACAAATCAATTATGTGGAGAGTATCCACAAATACGCGGCAGTTTAAGTGAAATTCCGCAAAATAGAGTGTTGTTCTAAAGCACTGTGATTGATAGCAGTGACAAAACCCCATCACGATTTGTGGAAAAACGCTGACTTACAGCTACAAACGAAGGCGGTAAGATTTTCTAGACAAATTGGTGTGTTTCTTCAAAAGACACCAGTCCAAGCGGCTCGTTTGAAATCTTAATAATACAAAGCAAATACAGCGGTCACTTCAAAAGTGGCCTCTTGTTTTAAATATTTTAATATTGATTATTTTTTTACCTCTGTATTTACACGTTGTATTTGACAATGTTTTTAGTGTGTTGCTGTGTTTAATTAAATCCCTTGAAAATCAATCTGTTGTAATGTCGTTGTAAATCTTTGTGTATATAGTATAATTAACAATTACAATTTGGCCTACAAGCCTCCAAGAAAAAAAAATACAGGGGGTTGCTATATAACTCAACTCAAAAGTAGAAAATAGTCGAAAGTTGTATTCGATCCGAAAATAAGTCGGTACCATGTAACTTTTTCGGCTCCACGAAAAGCCCCCCAATGAAATAACGCCCAAACGAGAAATGAAATATTCCTCAAATTTTTTTCATACATTTTTGGGTGTTATTTCATATGAAATAACTCCCAATTTTTTTGGGCCGTTTTTCATTTTTCTTTGGGAATTATTTCATTCCTCATTTGGGATTTTCAAATCATGAAATAATCTCCAATGAAATAACACCCAACCAATTTCTTAAATTTGGGGATTGTTTCATATCGTGAATAATTTGGGTGTTATTTCATTTTTTATTCGGGGGTTATTTCATTTTTAAAGCTGTTGTTTTTTAGGGGTTATAATTGTATAATTATATAAAAATAGGCCTTTTACGAGAAAACTTTTAGCCTGTGAATATATTACAATATCTTTTGAATGTTTACAGATCTTTCCATTTGTGTTCATATTGACGGATAGAAAATCAATAAAATGCACCGAGCATTTTTTCATCTTGAGAATTCGATTAGTATTAGTATTCTTCTTCAAAAGGAAGAATTCAATAAAAGCAGAGAGTTTGATTTGCTTGTGAACACTGGAGGTGGTTGTGTAAAGGCCAAACGTAAAAGGCAAATTGTCATCCGAACTGGAAAAATAGAGCAGGGCTACAACG
Source organism: Muscina levida (assembly GCA_964034835.1). Taxonomy (NCBI): domain Eukaryota; kingdom Metazoa; phylum Arthropoda; class Insecta; order Diptera; family Muscidae; genus Muscina; species Muscina levida. Next base: position 50,799,259 of record OZ035881.1, on the reverse strand, counting down.
ATCTACGATCCACACGATCGTAATTTTGCGACTTTGCTGTTAATCCATATTGACTTCATGAAATCCTTGGTGAAACTGACTCTTTTATGAATTTTGGGCATAATTTCATTTTTGTTGCTGATGGGGTTTATTTCATTGGGGGTTATTTCATTTTCATCATTGGGTGTTATTTCATATGAAATAACTCCCAACGTTTTCGGTTTGGGGTTTATTTCATTTATTTTTGGATGTTATTTCAATCACTGTTTTTGGGTGTTATTTCCTATTTTTTGGGGTTTATTTCATTGGGGGTTATTTCCTGGGCGTTATTTCATTGGGGGGCTTTTCGTGGAGCCACTTTTTCGGATCGAGTAAAAAGTGGTGTCATAATTGTATTAAGCAAACTAGGCAGCATCTTTTAGCAAATGGCAAAAAAATAAGTTAAAAGGACAAAAGTAATTAACATATTATTTATTGTACTGTAAAATGAATTCGGTTGCAATTTAGATGCAAAATGAAGACGAGCTAGATTTGAACGTAAACTGTTACCTGATGGTGTACATTCTATGCTGCTGACGTAAGTAACAATTTCGTAAATATGTTGTATGTATGATTTTTAAAGTGTTTATATTTCTAGGTTTGTGGTGCGAAATTTCCGACATAGCAAGGAAGCTTTTTATTATGTGTTGGAGAGCATAATTCCTGCTCTCCGATTTGCCTTTGCTTGGTCTTCACATTTTTCACTGCATTTTCCCTATTGAAAAAGATTTGAATTAATATTTATCAATTAATGTGAAGAAATTTGAGAAATAGGTACTTAAATTTTTCTGTGTTTGCTGTAGGTGTTTAGATTTTTTTTTTAAGTTTTTTTTTCTTTTATTCGATAGCTAAATATCAAACGAGTAAAAATAATTCGCAATACATAGTGATGCACATCCGAAAGTAGAGTATGAAATTCGATAATTTTGTGCTCGTATGCCACTTATGCATATAAACCACGCTTTGGCGTATGGTCGCACCAATGAAGTACAGTTATAATCGAATGGATTACGCGATCCATTCAATTATACTTATAATTACAAGGTGTAAATGGATCCTCCTGGATCAGGTGTTCAATTTCATACCTACAAGCTGTTTTCAGAAATATTTATTAATATGCGTTCAATTTGCTTCACTTATAAGTTAGTTCACTAAAATTAGTGTTTCAAATTTTTTATAATGTTCTTTGACGCCAGTGAAATTTTAAAATAATGATCGCTCATAAATAAATTGTTGCGAATAACATTAGCCAACGGAGTATCACAAGATACATATGTACAATTTATGATAAATTATAACAGCATCATTACGCAAGAATAAGAACTGAATTAATTTATATTACAGTGCATTGAAACAAATCGTCATTAATACGTCTCACACAGCAAGTGGGATCTAATTAGAGTGTTCAAATACCTTATTATTATTAGCCTTTAAAACAACTTGACACATATATATATTTATATCTTAGTGCCTAAGTCAGAGGCCGAAATGATCAAAGATTTCCATTCGCTTCGATCTTGTGCGCACCGTCTCCAGTCAGTCCTACCAAGCAGCGTCAGTGATTCCTCCACCTGGTCCTTCCAACGTAGTCGCGGTCTCCCTCTTTTGCGCCGTCCTTCGAGGTCTTGATAGAATACCTTTCGCGCTGGAGTTTCCTCATCCATTCTCACGATATGGCCTAGCCAGCGTAATCGTTGCACTTTGATCCGCTTGACGACATCAATGTCGTGGTATAACTCGTACAGCTCATGGTTCATCCGCATCCTAAACTCGCCGTTTACGCAAATGCGTCCATATATTTTGCGGAGTATTTTTCTCTCAAACACCGCCAGATGAGCTGCATCTGCCTGTGTAAGCACCCAAGATTCGGAGGCGTACAACAGGACCGGTAAAATTAGTACCTGGTACAGCTGGGCTTTGGTAGTTCGAGATAGGGTGGTGTTTATAAAGTGCTCGCGTAGTCCAAAGAAACACCTGTTAGCAAGCACTATTCTCCGTTTTATTTCGAGGCTGACACTGTTGTTCTTGTTCATGGCGGATCCAAGGTAGATAAATTCATCCACTACCTCAAAGCAATAGTTTTCAACGTTCACGCTGCGTCCCCAACGGGTGGACACTTTGTTCGATGATACCATTATCTTCGTCTTGTCCTCATTCACTGCCAAACCCATTTTTGCTGACTCCCTTTCAACTGATGTGAAAACAGCTGTTACCTCTCGCATCGTTCGACCGATAATGTCGATATCATCGGCATATGCGAGCAGCATGTGGCTCTTATTAAATATGGTGCCAGACATGTTAACCGCTGCTTTCCTTAACACCTTCTCCATCACTATGTTGAACAGCATACATGACAAACCGTCACCCTGTCTAAGACCTCTCGTCGTATCGAATGGTGCAGATAGATCTTTGCCAATCCGAACAGAGGATTTGGTATTCGTAAGGGTACACCGGCAGAGACGAATTATCTTCGCAGGAATACCGAACTCAGACATGGCTTCGTATAGTCGATGCCTGATGGGACTATCGAAGGCAGCTTTGTAATCGACAAAGAGGTGGTAAGTGTCGATTTGCTTCTCATGGGTTTTCTCAAGAATCTGCCGTAGTGTAAATATCTGATCCGTCGTGGATTTGCCTGGTCTAAAGCCGCACTGATAAGGTCCAATCAGGTTTTCCACAATTGGCTTTAGACGTTCACACAGTATGCTAGACAGGACCTTATACGCAATGGGTAAGAGGCTAATTCCACGATAGTTTTTACACTCACTACGGTCACCTTTTTTGTAGATTGGACATAGCACACTGAGATTCCAATCCTTTGGCATGCTCTCCTGAAGCCAAATGTTCTCTATGAGCTGTTGCATGCTTAAAACAAGCTCATCTCCACCCGCCTTAAACAACTCAGCTGGAAGACCATCAGCCCCAGCGGCCTTGTTGTTCTTTAGGCGGGATATGGCAGTTGTTATCTCCGCTTGGCTCGGAGGTGGACACTCGATGTTATCATCTAGGATTGGTGCACAGTCTTCATCAGCCGAGTTTTCACACATCAATAGGCTGCAGAAGTGGTCTTTATATATTCTCAGTACGCTCTCGGAGTCAGTAACGAGATGACCATCCTTGTCTTTACAGGAGGGAAGACCTGTTCCATGTACCTTTCCTTTTATCTTCTAATAGAATTTTCGGGCTTCACCTCTGTTCCTGTAATCTTCAATACACACATTATTCCGCTCCTTAAGCTCTCGTTTTTTTCGCCTGAAGAGTCGAGTCGCCTCCCGCCTCTTCTCCCTATACTTTTCATGAACAGCTCGCGTTGCCATTGGCTGCAGTTTAGCCCTGTATGCAGCATCTTGTTCCCGGGTGGCATCGCGGCATTGGTCATCGTACCAGGCATTATCGTTAAAGGGCTTCACATACCCTAGTACGGACCGCGCAGTCCTTTCCATCGAGTGGGCAATATGTTGCCATTGCGCGCTAGTATTTTCGGGAGTTGGAGCATCAAGAAGTAGTTGAGTAAGTTGGTCAGAATAGGCGTTGGCTATCTCCGCGGTCTGCAGTTTAGCGATGTCCAGCTTTCTCTGTGCCTGGTTACGCAGGGTTTTCGCTCTGCTTAGCCTAGTACGCACCTTCACTGCAGTGAGGTGGTGATCCGAGTTGATGTTCGCACCTCTGATCACTCGTACGTCTAAGACACTTGACGCGTGCCTTCCATCGATTACCACGTGATCAATTTGGTTTCTCGTTACTTGATCGGGAGATATCCACGTTGCTTTGTGAATGTTTTTGTGGTCAAATCGTGTGCTGCTAATTACCATGTTCCTTGCTGCAGAGAAATCAATCAGTCTGATTCCGTTTGGCGATGTGTCAGTATGCAGACTAAATTTTCCGACTGTTGGGCTAAAGACATTCTCCCGGCCTATTTTGGCATTAAAATCTCCCAGCACGATTTTAACATCATGGCCCGGGCTACGGTCATATGTTTCTTCAAGTTGGGCGTAGAATTCGTCTTTGACCTCGTCACTTTTCTCCTCCGTCGGAGCATGAGCACATATCAGCGTGATGTAGAAAAATTTTGCCTTTAGTCTTATGGTGGCGATTCGTTCACTGACAGGAGTAAACCTAGAGACCAGGTGTCGTAGTCTCTTGCCGACCACAAATCCACAACCAAACTCATGCTTTTCCGCGTGGCAGCTGTAGTACACGTCACACATCCTCATCCGCGAGCATCCATATCCAGTCCACCGTATTTCCTGTATAGCAGTAATGTCAGCCTTATACTCTTCGAGGACATCCGCCAGTTGAATAGAGGCACCTGGTCGGTAAAGAGTTCTAACATTCCAAGTGCATATTCTCAAATCATGGTCCTTAAAACGTTTGCGGTGGTCGTCAACATTTTGGGGGTTTCTTTTTCTCTTATTTCTCATTTTATTCACTGCCATTATACTGGTGGCGGGTGGCAAGCCCAGCCCACCAGGTTCTGCATTTTATTCCTACTGCCAGGAAACATTTCAGCCGCTCATTCTGAGGCAGACGCTGACCAGGAAGCCGCCCAATATGGAACAGACGCTATGGATTTTCGCAATTTAGTTTTCGGAAGATGTGGGTTGCTAACCCTCGTCTCCTAGATTGGTAATACGGCTGCTATCTGCACGTCCAATCCCACGATGCAACCATGCTTCAGCGGTTCAAGCCTACTTTCCTGAGACGTCTCTTTGACCATTCAGGATACATGGTTGTAATGCCTTCTAACTTTAGCTAACTTCTAAGCGGTTGCTTTGAAGTCATTGCCCAGGGAATACTTGGTCTAAGACCGGAAGTAGTTAGCTGCTTGGACAGTGCCACAAAGGAATCGATTCTGGTCACTCCCAAGTGAGTAACAATCAGTAACTTTCCACCTCTGAGCAAAGTCCCATTCCCCATACCTCCATTCAAATACCTCCTTTTTTCAAAAACGCGGTTTCCGAGTTATTCGAAAAATTGATTTTTTAGAAAACTCGGATTTCGAATACAGCATTTGAAAAAAAAACCGGTTGAACCGGGGTTTTTCCTAAAAAGGTAAAAATAAAAATAAAAAAAATAATTTGGTTTAAAAAAAATGAATTTTTTACAAAAAATAAATAATGTGTTTTTTTTTGTGTCCTTACTTTTTAATAAATTTTTGGAATCTCTCATTTTATTTTTTAAAGTAGTATTTTTGGAAAGGAATAAATTTTTGAAATATTTTTAAATTTTTTTTTAAAACAGTATTTAAGATAGTATGCAATTTAGGTGTTCAATTTTGAGTCTATTCTTCATTAATTGTGGAAGTAGGATTTATTGACAAAAGCGTGTAGACGAAAGTTGAGCTTTTCTGTCCTTTGTCTGTCCTTTTATTAAATCTATCGAAATAGTTGAAATTATCATATAGTCTTGTGTCGTTGCAATTGGTTTTTACCGGAGCTAATATATATAATTAGGGTATCCAATGTTTGTATTCTTCTTTCCCTAAATCTTGCTATATTTTTGTCTTGCAGCTCCCGAGCATATGCGGAGTCCATATTTTCGATCTTTTTCAGTTTAAACGCATATATTTCTTCATCGTCGACTAGAGTTGCTGCAGCATTTCATAGTCTTTTATTTGCGAGCGCTAAAGCCTGAAGCGCTGAGCTTAAATCTCTCAAAACTGTTATTTCTTGTAAGCGCATGGTTGACTCATGGGTTAATTCTTGAAACTGTTCAATCATTGCAGAAAATGATCACATCGGCAATGAGCCTTAGTTCTATATGGTACTCCTGGAAAACATAGCACTGAAATTTTCTTTGTTTTTCGCTCGACTTGTTAAATGAATTAACATGCTTCCACAATTTTGCGATAATTTAAGACACGTTTTTAATGAGCTCGTATGATTTTTAAACTTCCACTATTTCACCGCATTCATCATCGTCATTATCACTTGTTGATCCACTTAAATAACGTGTAAAAAGATTTTTCTAAATTAATTTGAAATTGAATTTTAATATTTTACAAAGCTTTTACAAGCATTCTCGTTTATGAAACATAAAAAGTTTTTTCTAAATTAATTTGAAAATTTTACAACGCTTCTAAAAACATTCTCGTTTACAAAATATAAAAAGTTTTTTCTAATTTCAAATTCGATTTTAAAATTTTTACTTTTTCAATAACTCCTTTTAAAGCAATTAAAAAAAAAAAACCGAGTACCCGAAGGAAAAAACTCGGTTAAACCGGTTATTCGAAAATGACACTTTTGCAAAAACCGGCATACGGTTTTTAATAAAAAAAAAACCGGTTTACGGTTTTTCGGTTTCGGTTTTGAACACCCTAGATCTAATAAACTTAACTTAATTTCCCTTTACACCCCATGAATGAGGTATGGGATAGCTTCTCGCGTTGTTGTGAATTAACACGCTTTCTATTTTTAGATTCACAACTAACGACACCTACTTGTTTATCGACGAATGCGAACGTCACTATTTGAGAAGCTCTTACTAGACATGTTGATTGACTCGACACTTATACTGCGAAGTTGCTGTCAACAACATTCGAGGGGAGCCGACAATGAAAGAAAATTTTTTGTTTTTCTACTATGACTGTAGCCAGGAGTTGAACATGTGATCTCCCGCATTGTAGTCTCGTGTTCTAACCACTATGCCACGGCCGGTGGCCTTGATCTAATATAATCTTCTAATTACACTATGACACAAAATCAAACTTTTTGAAAAACACCCGAACGTGACTATATAGGTTCGATAGTACAACCGGAGCTGAGTAAAACCCTAGCTCAGTTTGCCTAGATTGGCTACCAATTTTTTTTTTTGGCCCCCTTAACTTTTTGAAATCCCTTGGACCCCTTGAAAAAAGGTGACATCAATTGTTGGCCAACAGTTTCTACAGTTTTTAATCTAGCTCTTTCTCTTCTTCAGCAAAGTTTTAGCTAATAGTCCGCTTAAGAAACTGATATAATAAAATTTCCCAAAAAAATTAGACTTCCCTCGTTTATTTTCAAAAAACTTCGATAAAAATTCTAATTTTTTCACTATTTTTTATATAAGTCGTAGGGAATCCAGATTTTTTGCATACTCTATTCAGTGAAATTGTAGTTTAGGTAACACCGAATAACTTCTCTGAACAAACCTATGCAATCTGAACAAGTCTAAGGATATTAAGTAGCTCTCAAAACACACTATCTACTTTAAACAAATCAGTTTTTTAGGAGTTTTGGGCCATTTTGCAATGTTTTTACTTGCTATCTTTACCAAAAACGTACTTATTGTATAACTGAATAACTTCTGTAAACAACCAATATGATCGGAATACTCCACCCCCTTAATTTTTCACAAAGAGCATTAGGGTGTTCCTTATATGGCATTTTTTCGAATTTCGTTAAAAATATGTATTAATCGCGATGTTGGTTATCTATCTTCACCTTACGTTTCTTTTTGCCAATATTAGGAATATATTGTGAGAAATTTTGTATCGATAGTTGGACATTAGGGTGTGCCGCAATGAGGTTAAAGTATGAATTTGTTCTCAAATCAGTTTATTGCCGCTGAGTATTTTTCCTTCGTATATAGACTAAGTAGTAACAAGCCGTTCAATAGCTGAAATAAAGACCTAAAATAATATGTGTTTGTTTTTACCATATCTCTTATAGTCGCCGAGATATTTGATATAGAAGTTGGGGTATTTTTAAAAAAATTATTACAAATGTTGAAATTGAATTTCGATGTAGATTATTATGGGCAATTATATATTTCAACTTTTAAAGGTTAATCAAGCTAAAATCTATATGTTTAAAAAGTATATGTGTATATTATCACTATCTCTATCAATTATTGAGATATCAGGCGTTAAAAAACGGAATTTTTGACTGTATGCATAGCAATGTCTAATGAACTTTTGTTCCATCTGAATACCCATTGAATACTTACCAATAACGATTTTTATATGATAAAAATAAAAAATCCCCTCAAAAGACCATTGGATATTAATGGTTTTGGTGACATTTGTAAGCATACACAATTTATATACAGGTGAAACTAAAGTTAAGTAGTCATTGCTATGATTTTTAAGCCCCTGATATCTCGAGAATTGATAGAGATAGTGATAATATACACATATACTTTTTAAACATATAGATTTTAGCTTGATTAACCTTTAAAAGTTGAAATATATAATTGCCCATAATAATCTACATCGAAATTCAATTTCAACATTTTTAATAATTTTTTTAAAAATACCCCAACTTCTATATCAAATATCTCGGCGACTATAAGAGATATGGTAAAAGCAAACACATATTATTTTAGGTCTTTATTTCAGCTATTGAAGGGCTTGTTACTACTTAGTCTATATACGAAAGAAAAATACTCAGCGGCAATAAACTGATTTGAGAACAAATTCATACTTTAACCTCATTGCGGCACACCCTAATGTCCAACTATCGATACAAAATTTCTCACAATATATTCCTAATATTGACAAAAAGAAACGTAAAGTGAAGATAGATGACCAACATCGCGATTAATACATATTTTTAACGAAATTCGAAAAAATGCCATATAAGGAACACCCTAATGCTCTTTGTGAACAATTAAGGGGGTGGAGTATTCCGATCATATTGGTTGTTTACAGAAGTTATTCAGTTATACAATAAGTACGTTTTTGGTAAAGATAGCAAGTAAAAACATTGCACAATGGCCCAAAACTCCTAAAAAACTGATTTATTTAAAGTAGATAGTGTGTTTTGAGAGCTATTTAATATCCCTAGGCTTGTTCAGATTGCATAGGTTTGTTCAAAGAAGTTATTCGGTGTTACCTAAACTACAATTTCACTGAATAGAGTATGCAAAAAATCTGGATTCCCTACGACTTATATAAAAAATAGTGAAAAAATTAGAATTTTTATCGAAGTTTTTTGAAAATAAACGAGGGAAGTCTAATTTTTTTGGGAAATTTTATTATATCAGTTTCTTAAGCGGACTATTAGCTAAAACTTTGTTGAAGAAGAGAAAGAGCTAGATTAAAAACTGTAGAAACTGTTGGCCAACAATTGATGTCACCTTTTTCCAAGGGGTCCAAGGGATTTCAAAAAGTTTAGGGGGCCAAAAAAAAAATTTGGTAGCCAATCTAGCCAAACTGAGCTAGGGTTTTACTCAGCTCCGGTTGTACTATCGAACCTATATAGTCTTGTTCAGGTGTTTTTTTCACTGTTGCACTGTGTTATTGTAACTTTTGGAGTTAGAGTTAATGTTTGGTTAGAATTGAAGGCATGTAAGAAAATATATTTAAAATTGATTAAAAATATTTTTCAAATAAAACTAAAAAAAAAGAAATAAGTAAGAAAGTTTCAGTAGAGCAACCCGACTTACAAATACCCTCACCCTCAGTCAAGCATAACATTTTCTATTATATTGATATTTTTATTCTATTTCTGAAGTGGGCAGAGTGTTACATTTGTATGGGATGTACCAGAAGGGGCGCGGGTAGACTCCTAGTTTTTTTCTCCAAAACTTTGCCGTAATTTAGACGTACTTAACACATAATTTGGGCACGTTAGCGTTGGGTGTATTGATGTTGTTACTCCATCTCTAAAGTGGACGGAGTGGTACATTTGTATGGGTGGTACCAGTAGGGGCTTGTCTAGACTTCCACATTTTTTCTCCAAAACTTTATCCTGCTTGAGCTTTACTAAATACAGAATTTGGACACGATGGTCGAGTGTATTGATATTACTACTCCATCTCTAATGTGGGTGAGTGGTACATTTGGAGGTACCAGAAGGGTTTGTCTAGACTTCCAGATTTTTTCTCCAAAACTTTTCTGCTTTATTTTTACTAAATACAGAATTTAGGCACGATCGCGTTAGGTCTATTAAAAATATTAATGAATCTGTAAAGTGGGCGGTACCAGATGAATATGGTAGGTACCAGATGGGGCGTGGCTAGACTTAAATTTTTTTTCTCCAAAACTGTATCCTGCTATAGCTTTACTAAATAAAGAATTTGGGTACGATCAAGTTGGTTTTATTGATATTATTACTCCATCTCTAAAGTGGACGGAAAGGTACATTTGCATGGGAGGTACCACAAGGTGCGTTATCGTGCGCACCAGCCGGACAGACAGACGGACATGGCTCAAACGACTTGAAAAGTAATGAATCGAATTTGGTTCAAAGAAACCTAGGGTCTTAAGTGACTCCTTCTATCTGTTACACTTTAGGGTCGTATCAAATGATATATACCCTCATCCCTAAGGGTGATGGTATAAAAATAAGTTAATTTTTAGGGCCTTTAGATTTGGAAATATGTTCTTAAAGGTTTATTACTATTCAAAAAAACGAATAAAAAATTTAGAGAATCATGCGATGTATCTTCTAAAAAATATATAAATACAAATTTTTATTTCTAAAATTCAATTTTACATACATATCTTACGCTTTTTTTCTGTAACACAGAGATGTTACACACAATCTCGATCGCAATTCAAAATATTGTAAATATTGTGTGCACAATTCGTTGATGCTCCTTGAATTGTGAGAGCTTACACAACGTCTTCTTTTTTGATTTTTCTGACCTTTTCTTGAAAAAATAGAAGTGTTTGACAAAAAAGAATACACCTTGAGAAATATGCCACGGTTAACCTGTTACGGAAGTGCTACAAGATCAAGTCAACTTGCGAAGTACGCACTTCCACACCCGCACAGTCACAAAAAAGAACATTTCATGCCGATACATCTGCCAAACTAAACGAAACGTTTCACAAATAAATAATTAACAAATGTAGGGTATACACTAGACCATTTCATTTTACCAATTTTTTCGAAAAGTCATTGGGATAATATATTTTCTAATTCTACTTAAAAAAACAAAAATTTTGGTATATAAAACTTGAAAATTGATCAACGTTTAGGGGTCGCGCAAAATCGTTTAAGGTTTTTGGCTGCAAAAAGGCATGTTTCAAAAATACTGATTTACTTATATGATTAAAAGTTTTGATACGCTTGACCGACTTTAATCAGATTAGACTTGTTTTAAAGGTAATAATATTTCGCACATTTTCTGTGAAGATATCAAAACATTTTAGATAATAGTTTGAGTTTAATAACCTTTCAAACCTAAAAATTTTTAAATTTTAATTCAAAATTTACCTACTTTGGCCCATAAAAAATTTTAGTTTTTTGGTTTTGGGTCTAATTTTTGTATATCTTTAAATGCACAATTGACAAACACTTTCTAACGATACTTTTGATGTATGGCAGGACCATGCAAATGACATATGTTCAGCAGCAGCATTAATAATCAATAGCGATAAAAATTAAACGAAAACTGTGTACTATGTATATTTTTAGTAAGGAAAACGATTTAGGTAATTAAAAAGAAGGCTTTTTTTCAAATTGGATACGATAACACCTTTTGTGTTCTTTTTGTATGTTTTATTGCGTTTTTAGATGACTTGTACTAGTTAGTTTTGCTGGTTATTATCCTTCGTCAAAGTGTTGTTCACAGTTTTAATAAGCCCAATAGCAATCGTTGACAACGCTGATGTTTTTCACAATTTCTTTAATCCGTTTACAATTCTCATTCTTGGGCCAATTAGACGGGTGGATAGCAAGAAAACTGCTGCCTACTCCAATAATATTGAAGAATTTCATAGTATTTTCTGAAATCATTTTTGTAACATTTTCTTCGCAATCTTGGTCACTAGGATGCTTTAATGCAGATGTAATTTTAATTAAAGTTCCTTCGGTATGCGTGGGGTCGAAAATAAAAAAGCCGAACGCGATGTCACTTATATACCATAAATGCCACACAAAAGTTTTGAGTGCAACATTTGCTATCATTTCATTTGATTTGCGGTATTTTTTTAAGATTTTATCAACAAAATGTCGTTTAATGGGGCTTGTGTTGCAAGGGGACACGTAAACCAGTTTTGAACGTAAATTTTGACCACAAAAATGTTGATCTGAATTAATCCATTTAGCTCATCACTAGCGAAATAGTAAAAATTTCAGCAACAATTAAAAATTCTATTCATTATATTATACATCAAAAGTATCGTTAGGAAGTGTTTGTCAATTGTGCATTGAAATAAATACAAAAATTAGAGCCAAAACTAAAAAAAATAATTTTTTAATGGGCAAAAGTAGGTAAATTTTGAATTAAAATTTTAAAATATTTAGGTTTGAAGGGTTCTTAAGCTCAAACTACTATCTGAAATGTTTTGATGTCTTCACAGAAAATGTGTGAAATATTATTACCTTTAAAACAAGTCTATTCTGAACAAAATCGGTCAAGCGTATCACAACTTTTAATCATATAAGTAAATCAGTATTTTTGAAACATGCCTTTTTGCAGCCAAAAACCTTAAACGATTTTGCGCGACCCCTAAATGTCGATCAATTTTCAAGTTTTATATACCAAAATTTTTGTTTTTTTATGTAGAATTAGAAAATATATTATCCCAATGACTTTTCGAAAAAAATGGTAAAATGAAATGGTCTAGTATACACTTCTCTCAGTGTGGCTGACTGTCGTATTAATCCTTTTTTCCGCCTGAATCGTTCAAAACTGAAACGACTATAAATTCAAATTAATAACTGTTTTTACTTGCCAAATTGACATAAATTCACTCACAAATTACTGCTCTGATTCAAATTCACTTCCCCCAAGTGGGGATGGGTAATGTGTATGAGCAAATTATTTAGCGAAATATAAACGAAAAAATTGCTCCCAAAAGTCCTCCAACAAAGTATACAAAACATCGAAATAGTTTATTATCCAAAAACAAAAATGCATTAAGGCCATCATTTAAAACGACCAAATGAGAATGGTATCCCCGACTGTAGTAAATGAAATTGTTGTAATCATTATTTTCAGCAAAAACAATACCAGCAGCGTCACCAACATCAACAAAAAAAATAGGCGCAGCGCATAATTTACGCCGCCAAGTTTTAGTTTTTAGTTGCTGTCGGAGAGATTGTGTCTGCCGGAATGTTCTGTTGATCCGTAGAGCTTAAACGGTGACGCCTATAATTTTGTTTGGCACTTTGTGGTTAATAAAGCTGGGAGGCAGCACACAGCCAGCTATTGCAACAACAATGCGGAAAACAATCAACGGGTATGATGTAAGGGAGGGGTGGGTGAATTTCGTTTTTGTGTGAAACCAACACATATTTTGCTTCTGTGGGTGGGGGGATGTTGTTGCAGAGTTGTAATAACGTATAAAATATTTTGTTTTATAATTTGTGTAGTTGATGGCCGGGTGTTGCTGATGTTGTCGTTGTTGCTGGTCACAAAACATAAACTAACAACGAAACCAGCCACACAAGTCTCATCAACAACAGCTACACCAGTGGCAGCAACAACATCACGACCATCATCATCGTCACTAACGCCACAACGTCATCATCATCGCCGCAATAGCTGTTGCACGTTGGTCTGCGAGTGACCTTATTATGTCGTGTAATTTTCTATGAGATTTTTCCACCATATTCAATTCTAAATGGGAACCAATGTCAATTAGATTCCTACTTCTGATGGCCCGGTTACAAGACAGATTAAGACTTATCTACCGCTGAAATGTTACGAATGTAGACAGAGAAAAAGAAAGTGATGTTACATGTATCATTCAAAAATTCCATCTTATAATGGGATGAATTCTAATTTTGAAATAATTAGGAACATCTTATTAAGAATAACCACCGACTTTGACTCGCTTGTTTATAAGTAAACACATAAAGACTAATTTGTAAACTCTTTCAGTGGAAATAAAGGCATTAAAAGTGATAACCAGTAGTCGCACGTAGACAGGAATTCAAAGCGCTTAGGTCTTTGTGCTAGGGCATTTTCATCCATTCGTACAACGTGTCCAGTCATTCGGTCTATTTGAACACGCTTAACTAAGTCGATGTCGTTATACAGCTCATGGTCCATACGACGACTGTACTCGTCGTTAGCGATGATGTGCCAATACCCAGGATTCTGCGCTATCGGGCAAGACAGGTATAGTCAGTGCCTGGTTGAGTTGGATCTTTATTAGTCGAGAAAGGACTTTGTCATAAACTCGCTTGCTTAGCGCTTATCAGCAGCTGATTGTGATCAATACTCATCTCTTTATTTCTAGGTCGGCATTTTTATTTTTGTGTACGGCGGTGCCAAAACAAACAAAATCATCTACCACTTCAAAGTTATAGTTGTCAACGTTCACGCAGCGATCCAAACGAGTAGACTCTTTTTCATTGAAACAAATAACTTGACTTTATCCTAATTTATCACCAAACGCTCTTCTGCCGAATGCTTGAAAAGGCCGCAATAACATCCCGAAATTTTCTTGTTGACCTGACCTTGTTCTCCAGAATGCATAACTTTTTTATAATAATTCCAATAGCGTATACAAGTTCGTGGTTAGGATGCTGCCTAATACGACACGGAGTAGCCATCCAGAAGTTTGATTCCGCTATGGTGACACTCGTGAAAATAAATGACTCATTTACTTAGTTATTGAAATACAATTCAGCCATTATAATTCTTCTTCTTCTTCTTTAATGGCAGCAACAACAGAAATGTATCCATCAGTAACCGCACGTAGAAATTTATTCCAAGCGCTTCGGTCTTTCGTAGATAATTCCTTACACCAAGCTTAGTTAACAGCTCTTTCACCTAGTCCATCCATCGGAGTTTTGGTCTATTTGAACGCGCTTGCCTACGTCGTACGTTATTGGATAATACAAAAAAATACCACTACCATCCTACAGAGAGGAGAATGTTGCGCCTGTAGCGGAAACCGTTACTAAAGATAACCACCAGGCGTTTAGACACCGTGGGCATTCTGTGCACGCTTTGCATTAGATTTGCAATAACTTGGAATGACGCTGTAATGATGTTCTCATTGACAGTTCTTTCCTTTCCCAACGCCTCCGCCTCACCCCGCCGAGATTGCTCTATGCAGATACTTATTCAAATGTATACAGCTTTTTGATCCACCCTATATATAAATACATAAGTGTGTAAACATATGTACATATGACATTATTATTTTGGGAGCCAAGGTAGCCAAAGTAAACAAAATCATCTACCACTTCAAAGTTATAGTTGCAAACGTTCACTCAGCGTCCCAGATAAGTGGACTCTTTGTTCGTTGAAACAAAACCTTGGTTGTGTCCACGTTTATCAGCAGACCCCCTTTAGCCGACTGTTTTTCAATGCTAGAAAAAGCCGCAGTAACATCTCGCAATCCACATTTAATAATATCTATAACATCAGCATACGCGAGCAACATGTGACTTTTGTTGAAGATGGTTCCATTTCTGTTTACTGCAGCCTTCCGCATGATCATCTCCATTACGATGTTAAAGAGATCGCAGGACAGACTATCGCCTTGTCTAAAGCCCCGCTTGGTAGAAAATGGCTCTGACAGATTTTTGCCAATTTTCACTGAAGACTTCGTGTCAGTCAGTGTCATCCCGCATAGTCGAATTAGCTTCGCGGGGATACCAAACTCAGCCATAGCATCCAACAGTTTCTGTCGTATCGGACTGTCGAATGCGGCTTTGTAATCGAAGAACAGATGGTAGGTGTCGATCTGCATTTCTTGGGTCTTCTCCAGGATCTGTCGTAGTGTGAATATCTGGTCGGTCATGGATTTACCAGATCTAAAACCACACTGGTAAGGTCCAATCAGGTTCGCCAGAATGGGCTTTAGTCTTTCACATAACACACTAGACAGGACCTGGTATGCGATGGGTAAAAGGCTAATCCCGCGATAGTTGGTACACACACTTTTTTCAAACACTCAGATTCCAATCATCGGGCACGCATTCCTTGAGCCAAATCTTGTTTATAAGCTTATGCATGTATGTTGCCATCTCATCGCCGCCGGCTTTAAAAAGCTCTGCCGGCAGTTCATCGGCTCCCGACGCTTTATTATTTCTAAGCCATGCAATCGTCGTTTTGGCTCGGTGGTGGACAGTCTACTCCATCGTCGATGATTGGTGTGATTTCGTCACTTATATTGCCTTCGGGAACGAATAGAGATTGAAAGTGTTCCCTCCATATTTGCAGCACACTCTGTCCGTGACCAGATTTCCGTCTCTGTCCTTACAGGTGGGGATCCCTGTTCCAAAAACCTTTACTTTTTACCTTTTGGTAGAACTTTCGGGCCTCACCCCTGTCCCTGTAGTTTTCGATTCCCTGGTTCTCTCTTTTCTTACACAGACGCTTTTCCGCCCTCCTTTTCTTTATAACGCTCCGTCACCGCACGTGTCGCCATAGGCTGTAGTTTTGCCTTGTATGCAGCATCCATTTCCTCAGACATTTCGCAACACTCATCATCGTACCAGGGCTTGTCTGAGCGTGGTTTTTCATAACCCAGTACGGTCGTTGCGGCAGTGGTATTAGAATTCGCAATAAGCTGCCACTGTGTATCGGGAACATCAAAACTAGGGGGTTTGTTTGGAGTAATTGAGAGAGTTGGTTGGAGTATGCATTGGCTATCTCGGTGGTATGCAGCATTGTGATGCTTATATTCCTTTGGGTTTGATTACGAGCCATTATAATACACAATATAAATAACAGGGGTTATTCATAAGTTAAATACCCTAAATTTATACTATTGAATGGACATATGTATGTTAGCATCCACTTGGACGTTCCACTCTGCTGTGCCATCACAGCGCTTCATATTTTTTATTAGCGTTAATGATGATAAACATATTCAGTCGCTCCGACTCATCATGTGTTTCACATTTTCATAAATTGTGCTCTTCATTTGCATGTAATTCGATTACAACCGCGTCCAGCGACTCATGTTGGGAGCGATATCACAAGGGTATGTCTAACCCCTAAACTAGCCTACGACTTTACAACAATACCCTCCGGCGTAGGCGCAGATTCCAACCCTGCACCATCCTTTTTGCGCTTTTCACAACTTTATTGTCACGTTGGCAGCCACAAATTCATGTTTTGTCATAATCATAATTTCACCAACTACAGTAGTCCTACAGGGCGATGATAATTTTTTTGCGTTCCCTGCACTTCATTCCTTGCTATCTACCAACACGACCCACTTTGACTGTATTTTATGAGATTCTAGGGTCTGTGTTGCCTGTTGTTTGTGTAGTTTTTTTTTGTTCGTTAAACCGAAACTTTTCATTGCTCGTATTTCACGCGGCTTTTGTTTTAGTTTGAACTACTCTTCTCTTTTAGTTGTCTACATCGCCCTCATCATCTGGACCAACGCATTCTGCAGTCGCTATTTTGCTGGTAGATCTCATAATTTGACATTTTTTTATTGAGTGTATTTTTAAGCGTTTTAATAATTTTGAAATTTGTTATCGTTGCTATTTTACAATCGGCGGTTGTTGTACAAGTTGTGGTTGCTATTTATTTTGTTTGCCATAATTGTCATCAATTTATACAATTTTGATGATCATAATAAGTAGAAGAGTGTAAGGGGTGGAAATTATAAAGTTTACATAAAAGAAGTGCACAGATATAAAGTTGGACTAAAACAGAGATGGTGAATATTTGTAACCGCTGAATCGAATGAATTACATAGATACACAGTACAAATTTTTTCAGCTCATTGATTTGGGACTCAATTCTGAGAACTGCACGTGATAGTAGCGCCAAAACGAAGAATTTCTGCATCATTTGTTTTGTAAAGTTACATGTTATAATAACTTAAAATCGATTTGGAGTTAGTAAGTATCGTATAGGGGAATTTGTCACGTTTAAGGCTCTTTTGTTTGACATAACAAACCACTAGTCCGATTTAGCTGAAACAAATTTAAAAAAATTAAGAATTACAATTCCTTTAATATGTTCATTAGGTTGTCCCAAAAAAATAAAAATTTGGATTTTCTCGGAAGATCTTTCCTAATTTGGATACTCATAAGGTAAAGTATTTTTGAGAATTTTATGAGATTTTTCGGAAGTGGTTTAGAGGTCGCGCAAACCGATTTTGTACCAAAAATCGAGCTTCTTTGACTTTTATTGAATTGTTCTTGAAAATTGCTACAAAATCGGTATTTTTTTCTGCTTCTAAGTAAATATTCTTAAAGAAAATTTTCCGATCTTTAATTTTATGTGCATAAGTAATAAGTTTCGTCAGGGATTTTGCACATTTTGATACATTATATAACAGTTTTTCGGCAGCAAATATGAAAAAAAAATGCTTTATAACTTTTAAAATTTGTATGAAGACTAAAAAAACTGATGATGCAGTTTAAAAGATTATGAAGTTTTAAATAAGTTAGCAAAAAAAAAACAATATAATTTTCTCTTGCCGTTCTCCAGTTATACCCTTTTAAAGCTTTGCACCCATTGTATGAAATTTTTAGTACTATAAGATTTCGGCATCCGATTTGTTGTAAACTTTAGATTATGAGATTTGAAAATTTATTTATTGTATGTCAAAGCTTAGTTTTAAGTGTTGTCAAGTTGTGGACTGCAAAAAAAGTAGCCAAAAAGCCGTTATCACTAGGCTGATTCCGGACAGAGCAACGCAAAAGCTGCATGCTCAAAGAGTTCAATTTGGGGGGAACGTAAAAAGCAGCGGCTGATTGTGGCAGACTCATTTAAAAAATTATAATACGGTACATTGGGATGGAAAAATAATGCCTGACTTAAAAAATAAAAGGAATAAAAATGATCGGTTATCCATTAGTGTAACTGGTAATTCAGAATCCAAGCTTCTGGGAGTTGTACCACTTTCATCAGGAACAGGAGAGGCCCAAGCCGAGGCTGTATTTCAAACCCAAAAATCTTGGAATGTAATGGAAAATGTCCAATTTATGTGTGCCGACACAACCAGCTCCAATACAGGACGGCGGATTGGGGCTTGCGTTTTACTTCGCCAAAAATTAAAAAAAGACCTCATATTTTTGGCATGCCGCCATCATATGATGGAACTAGTTGCTGGATCAGCGTTTAAGGCCCTTAATATTAAGGATCAAATTACATCCCCACAAATTAAAATTTTCGTCACTCTTCAGGGAAGGTGGGAATCCATTGATAAAAAAAAATTTTCGGATTGTATGAACCACGAAATTGTTGGAAAAATTATACCGGAGTTCATACGAAAAGATCTAATAATTTTTGTAAAAGGGCAGCTGGAGAATATGCAACCAAGGGAAGATTATAAAGAAATGCTGCAACTGAGCCTTATTTTTTTGGGTGATAGACCTGAGCCGCATCCAACAATAAAATCTTCTGGAGCCATTAACCGAGCTCGCTGGATGATGAAAATTATATACTCTCTAAAAATATGAATTTTTCGAAACCAGCTACAATCTTTCATTCAAAAATTGATGCCTTGCTGGAGTTTACCTCATTTATTTTAAGAGTATATATTAAAAATTGGTACCTATGCCAATGTCCCCGATACGCTCCTTTCAATGACCTTACACTTTTGAAACAATTGTATGATTACAAACTCTTTAATGAAAAAGTTGCACGCAAGACTCTGAAAACCTTTCTGGGTCATCAGTGGTACCTTTCCAAGAAGTTGGATGCCTTATCGTTTTTTGATGAACGTATAGATACGAAAAATTTGCGTTTAATGCTTAGAAACCTATATGAACCAAGTAAAAACAACGAATTAGTGAAAGGAAATTCAACAGAAGACATGATTGAAAATAAACAAATTCAGTGTTTTATTACAAAAGTCAGCCTAACTTTTTTTGAAGCCTGCAACATTTCTACTGATTTTTACAAACGGATCCAGAAAAATGGGAAAACAACAAATCATTTCAGGAAGCAAAACACAGAGTTCAACAATTGCAAGTTGTAAATGATGTCGCAGAACGTGGTGTGGCCTTGGCTAATATTTATATCAATATCACAACTACTGAAACAGACTTTCAGAGTTTACTGCAGAGGGTAGAGCAGCATCGCAAGAACTCTAATAAATGATTTATAACAAATTTATTTTCGTTGTTTTTAATATAATTGTTATGTATGAGTGGTAAGTAACTATTATTTTATTTGTAAAAACATTTTCTAAATCTAATTATTTAAAGTTTAAAGCAATGCAAACCTAGTTCACACCTTATAGTATTATACATTTATACAATGCGTACAAAGCTTTAAAAGGGTATAACTCGAGAACCGTGAGAGAGAGAATTCATTTTTTCTGCATCTGCATCTATTCTTCTGCATCATTAGTTTTTTTAATCTCTATACAAATTTTAAAAGTTATAAAGCATTCTTTTCCAAATTTGTTGAAAATTTACGAAAAACCGTTATTAAATTGTCAAAATGTGCAAAATCAATGCCGAAACTTATTATTTATGCACATAAAATTAAAGATCGGAAAATTTTCTTTAAGAATATTCAGAAGAAGAAATATTCACTCAGAAGCTGAAGAAATATTCACTCAGAAGCTGAAGAAATATCTATTTTTTTTACCAACTTTGAAGCAAAATTCAAAAAAAGCCAAAAAGGTTTATTTTTGGTAAAAATTCAATTTGCGCGACCTCTAAACCACCTCCGAAAAATCTGAAAAAATTCTCAAAATTTCTTTGCGTTATGAGTATTCAAATTAAGAATGATCCCCAAAATTTTTTTTTGAATGGGACACCCTAATGTTCATATAACGTTCCCTTTCGTAAGCAACAGTTTCACTTTTCCATTTATCAAATGATATTGAACTTAGCAGTTACAATGAAACTTTTGTACTCCGTGGCGTATGATTTACATGGAATACTACTTATGGTAATCATACGCCACCATATATTATTTATGTTATGTCAAACAAAAGAGCCTAAAACCTAACAAATTCCCGATACTCTCAGAATTGAGTCCCAAAATCATGTTAATTGCTGTGGCATAAGCTTTCAAATTTGATCCAAAAAATTATTTCATAAATCGGAAGTCTCTATGAGATGCCCGTGCACTAAATCGACAGCAGGTTGCTACTTTTTTTAAGGAAACCTCATAGTTGAGATACACTGGGACTACAAAGGCGGCGAACAAAAAGTTTATCGCCTTCCTGTTGCCGTAACATATGATGGGAACGAATAGCTCTTGGGCGTTCCAAAGATACCGTCCGGTCCAGGAGTGACAATTTTTAATCGTTTCAAAAGCAAATGGAAATTATTAAAGACAAACCATACTGACCTGGGATAGAAGTCCAAATTAATATCAAGAAATTTTTTTGACTCAATTGAAGGAAAAACAACCCAGTGATTACTACAAGGAATTAATTGAAATCATTTGATTGTTCCGTGGTGAAAATATTCACAATCTTCAATTCACCCTACAAGGACCCATCACTCATGCTCGATGGATGGCTAAAGGCATATATTGCCCAAAAATGTTTTTGTTCCGAAAATATATCGGTTTGAGCAAAATAGAATTAAATGGACTTCGTCAACAAATATCGGAAGAAATATTCATCGCTTCAAAAAAATAAATTTTAATAAAATAATTTTTTTTTTGAATTATACACCCATGTTCTGGAAAACAATTCGGTTTAAAAACAGACAATACATTTCTACCGATTTAGCTCTATTTTTTTTTTAAACCGAATTGTTTTCCAGAACATTGCTGATAAACACGTCTTTTTACGTTTATTTAAAACGAAAATTGATTGTCATCAATAAAGCCGAAAAAAACATGTTAGGATGGAAATAAAAATACCAAAAAAATTGATGGGGACCACCTTAAGGGTTGGAGATGCCACCTTAAGGGTTGAAGATAGAGGGTAGATATGTCCTTAGAAACTATTGTGGTTGCAAAAAAATTGGGGATCGGTCTTACATTCGACATTTGTTGGGATTACAAATATATTAGGGATCGGTTATGCATTTGACTCCCCTAGGGACACGTTTGCGGGCAGTTAGAGCGGTGTGTGCAAAATTTATAAAATTTTGATTTTTGTATGAAGATGGCAGTTAGGTATGTTTGGGGAAAATGTTAGGAGAGAGAAGTGACTGAAGGTCAGTCATACATTTTACACCTCTAGAGGGGTAATCAAACCCTCCAAGGCGGTTGCGGGGTTTGATGTGGATTTTTTCCCTTTTCGCCCAAACTTTGACCGCGATGCGCTGTTATTTAACCTCACCGCACCTACTGTAACGAGACAATTACTTTAAATAGAATTCACTCATACATTAACAAGGCTCCTAAGCAACTGTCGTTTTTCTTGGTATAAACTCTCAATGTGAGCAATTCGTAGTAAGCCCATTGGAATTCCCATTCACTCAAGGTGCTACATTTTATAAGTGTTTAGGCTTGACTAGCAGTAGTCGTCAATCGCTAGCCGAACTTCGACTAGTGCAGACCATATGCGATAAGTTCTTTCTAAAACTTGTGACTACCTTTTTTAAAATCGCCTGTTTCTTTTGATCGGAATTGAAACTTATGCCAGAATTCCACCCTGGACAAGATTGAGTGTGCCTCAGCCAAAGAAAAACCCTCGTTACACTACCTCAAATGTTGGCTCATTTTTTTTTTTCAAAATTATGGAGTGTTTCGTATCGTATTCGAAACCTCTATACCAACCCTAATAAACAATTCAGAAAATGTTCGTGTTTAAGTGACCCGGATTTATTTAGCTACGTCTGCGGTAAATTTGCCACCAGAATCGTATTTATTCAGCTGTATGTATTGGGACCGGTCGTGGCATAGTGATTAGAACACCCGACTGTCATGCGGGAGATCCGTGGTTTGATTTCCGGCTCCAGTTATCTAAATTTTTCTTTCATTGCTTCTGAAACAGTGACGTTCGCATTCCTCGATAAACAAGTAAGTGCCGTTTGTTTAGAATCTAAAATAGAAAGTATTACGATAAATATATAAAGATTACTATAATATATCTCCGGAAAATCTTAAATAATATTGGGTATCGAGTTCTATATGTCTTGCGTGAAAAAAAGGTACCGGCTAAAACTAGGCAACATGCCATCCTTAAAAAGTTGAGACTTTATTTAGTGAAGAATTTTTAAACGAAACAACACTGAAAGGATAAGCTTCAACAAATTTGTAAACTACTTCATTACTTTAATAGAAAATTTTTCTTATTTTCTAAGCTAACACACATTTTATTGAATTAATGAAGAACTTTTCTTCAATCTTTCATATAATGATGTTGATGGAAATTTAATAAATTTTATGTTTGTTTGTCGTTAATTTGAAGAAAATTTTTCAACTTTTTGACGTAAATAATTCACCAATTTTCTGTAATTTTTTTGTCAATTTGATGAAAACTGTCATAAATTTTATGTATTATTTAAATGGCGTTTCAGTTCAATAAGTTTAGTGTTCCTTGAATTTCTCTCTATAACTTCAGTACACTGAAAGAAAAGGTCATCACTTTGATTTATTATATTTTTGAACTGGTGACAAGTTTTTATCAATTTGTAAATTAACAGTTTCTTCAAGCTTTTCTGCTTTTTTAAATTGATGATTTTTTACATTGAACTGAATCATTGGAATTTGAAATAATTCACACAGTAAAAAACAAAACAATTGAAAATAATAAATGGTTTAGCAGATTGGAAAATTTAAAAATTTTTCATCAAATTGATGAAACTTCAGTGTACTGAAGTTATAGAGGAAAATGCAAAAAACCAACACAGTCCCTGCTGCCAAATGCATCCACACAAATTTTCAAGGCGATTGGAGATATTAAAAATAAAATCCACTTGATATATCTAAAATGAAAGCACCTAAATTTCACCACCGACCACAAAGCTAAATTTTGTGAAAATTTAAAAAAGATAGGACTGCTTTTTCCGAGTCAAGACAGTACTAAAAAATGCTAATAAACAAACGAAAAGTCATTTTCATATATATAGATTTGACCTTTGACATCTTAGAGACATGGCTTAAAGTTGTCTAATTTTGCTTAAACTTTGACCATAGCCGTCTTATAACAACAGACACACTGTTTCACTCGGGCATTACCAAAAATCCAAAATAGTTACTTATGTGCAATACGCATTCACGAACGATGGCTTAATGTGACGTAAAATTTCTGCAACTACTGGTGAATGGTATTCAACATTTTAAGAATATCATCAATTCGTTTTCTACTATGTATCCCTATTTTATTTGTAAATGATGGATCATTATTCTCCAATTAGCTAGGCAACCATTTTTATTGATATCTTTGAAATTAAAGATTTTGTTATAAAAATAACTTAGAAAATAGGCAAGGATTAACACTTATAAAAGTGGGAACCTCATCGAACAATCATCACCATTCTCATCATCAAACTTGCACACAGTCACCGATGGGTTTTAAATGTTCCAGCTACACAGAGGTGAATTGAGTTGATGTCCGATAACACCAGAGTTTATTTCGTCTGCACTTTGCTTCTTTAATGGAAAAGTCCATAAAAACATTTTACGATCGATCAATTAAACGATAATAATCAAAGCATTTGGATGGACATCACATGGCAGTAAAGTCAGTCAAAGAGAGAAATGCTACCACAGCCCACTTCACTCGCTTAATGATTGGAAATTGAAGTGCTGCTGCCGTTTCAGTGCAATTTTTAATATGCGAAATAATTCAACGCCCAATGACATTGACGCCCCACAAAAGCGCAAAGGCAATGGAATGCCAGGCTATCACAAACAAACACTGTGGACCTCAACGGTACTGACAACGATGGCAAGTCAATGGGTGCCTTCAATAAATGTCATTATGCCTTTAAGACAATTTCTCACAATATTTATATTGGTAAGGCGGATAAGGGGGCGTTGGAAGAATTCCATCAGTATTGAACGGAGTCATAAATACATTTACGATTTTTTAATATGATTTGAGGTTCTCTTCATCGAGAGCTTTAGCCTGTATGTCGATTGGTTTGGTGTTTATGGCTTTTTACATTTGTTGTCTTTTTTATATAAAATAAATTTCTTTCTCTGATTACTTTGCTCATCTCTTTTAAACCTTTTAAAGTGTGTGCTTTTTCATGCTGTTGACATTTTTTTTTATTTTTTGTAAACTACTAAAAGTTTTTTACGATCATTTCTCAAATCATAATAATAATGTTTAGTAAATTATTGCCATAATATTGTTAAGACATCATGAAACATTGCTGATTTTTCTGGTGAAAGAGAAATGAGGAACAACTGTTTTTGATCAGTTGTATTGGTGAAGCATCGCCTGAAACGATTTTAGGAAATCTTTATGAAAACTAGTACTGAAAATTTAGTCAGGTGAACTGACTGACAAATATCCTCAACCCTGGTAAATCCCTTTAGATCATATATTGCAATAATGGGTCATAGTTACAAAATATAAAATGTTACAACATATTAATAAAATGTCTTACAGATTCGGGCCAAGGACATAGGACTGAAAGTTATCCTAAGACTGTGTATGTGGTTCCGGAGACTATGGTAAACGACGTAATTAAAAATGTCTAGGTAAAAAAGGCTTGCTGCAAGATATCTTCTGTTTTTGCACTAGTTCTGATGGATGGAAAAGTGTGTCTATATTTATCATACATTCCCATTTTGTGTGAAGGAGGGTTTTCATACTTATAGCAGAGAAATCAACACACCACCACAGGACTGTTGCCCTATTAGACTGTCATCGATTCTGCTGAAGAAACCAGGGAGATAAATTGATTTATACTTGAGACATAATTTGGACTCTAGCCTCATCAGTGAATCAGAGTATGCATTCCAAAAGAAAATTCTGTGCATTGAGCTTCACAGAGAGTGGTGTTATATGTGAAGAATGGTTATGAAAATGGATTTTACAAATGAGCGCCGATACTGGGCTTTAAAAGTGCTTTTAATATTCCCTTAACACAAGAACCCCGCCTATGTAACGCCATAATCAATTCGTATTTTGATACGAGCACTACTAAGAAGCTAACGACCTTGCTATCTTCATGGTCATGGTTGCTGATGGTAAACAGCGTATTAAAATTTTTGCCGAAAATAGAAAGAAAATTGGGACCTATGCGGATGACGTGGTTATTCCTGTCACGTGGAGGTCTATTCTAACTTTGAGTGACATATTACAGGTTAACCTTTGGGCTCTATCGAATTCACTAAAGACCAAACTTGTACACAAAATAAAATATGTGGTTATGTCAAATACTTTTTGCAGTTGATCAATTTGCCGTAAATAAAAAGTAGTTGATTCAAAAGATATTTTATTTACCACAGAAAGTTGCGCCGAATGCGCTGCATTTATCGTAAAGCAAAATTGCAGTTGACAAAAATCAAGAGCAATATAATTTGATCAAAATCTGATTTTCATTAAGTTAAATGTAATTTCATTTGAATGTGAATTTCGACAGCAATGTTTTTATTTGAGATTGCATGACAAAAATTATATAAGGCAAATACAGATTGTTGTTGTTTTTATTTAAGATTTCACTTTTTTTCTCTTTCAAATACTTCAACAAGCATTTCAGAATGCCTGGGCTTGAAGGTGTTGTAATTTTGGCGATTAAATTAATTTACACTGAAAGTGCAATATAGATGAAATAATGAAGAAAGATAAAATAAGTTATTGATTTACAATCCCATAGATTCATTTAGGAATCTATTAACGCAGACAAAT
Source organism: Muscina levida (assembly GCA_964034835.1). NCBI lineage: Eukaryota > Metazoa > Arthropoda > Insecta > Diptera > Muscidae > Muscina > Muscina levida. The sequence continues at coordinate 50,772,711 of OZ035881.1, read as the reverse complement.
TTTCATATGGACCAGTGAATTATACTCGATCTATTCTGTCCACCAGCCAGACAGACAGTCGTGAATCGAATTTAGTCTTAAAATACTATGGGCCCAACTCGTATCTTACAACACAGTACGACAATATCAAAGTTTTTTCAGTACACATGAGAAATGTTAACTTAAAAAAAAACTTAATTTCCCTTTGCACCCCATGAATGAGGTATGGGATAGCTTCTCGCGTAGTTGTGAATTAACACGCTTTCTATTTTTTAGATTCACAACTAACGGCACCTACTTGTTCATCGACGAATGCGAACGTCACTGTTTGAGAAGCTCTTACTAGACACGCCGATTGACTCGACACTTATACTGCGAAGTTGCTGTAAACAACATTCGAGGGGAGCCGACAATGAAATAACAATTTTTTTTTTATTAAGATGACTGGATCCAATTTTGAACCTGCGATCTCCCTAATGGTAGTCGCGTGTTCTAACCACTATGCCGCGGCCGGTCCCGATAAATGTTAACAGAATATGAAACCAGTAAGAAAGTTTCAGTCGGGCAACCCGACTTACATATACCATCACCCTCAGTAAATAAAAAAAAAACTATTATATTGATATTATTACTCGATTTCTAAAGTGGGCGAAGTGGTACATTTGTATGGGAGGTACCAGAAGGGGCGTGCCTAGACTTCCAGAATTTTTCTTCAAAATTTTAACCTGTTATAGCTGTTCTAAATACAGAATTTGGGCACGATCGTGTCGAGTTTATTGATATTATTACTCCATCTCTAAAGTGGGCGGAAAGGTACATTTGTATGGGAGGTACCAGAAGGGGGGTGTCTAGACTTCTAGATTTTTTCTCCAAAACTTTATCCTGCCAGAACTTTACTAAATACAGAATTTGGGCACGATCGCGTCAGGTATGTTAATAATATTAATCGATTTCTAAAGTGGGCGGTACCAGATGTGTATTGGAGGTACCAGATGGGGAGTGGCAAGACTACCACTTTTTTTCTCCAAAAACTGTATGATGCTATTGCATAACTAAATAAAGAATTTGGGTACGATCGCGTTGGATTTATTGATATTATTACTCCATCTCTAAAGTGGGCCGAAAGGTACATTTGTATGGGAGGTACCAGAAGGGGCGTGGCTAGACTTTAAATTTTTTTCCTAAACTTTATCCTGTAATAGCTTTACTAAGTACAGAATTTGGGTACGATTCTCTTGGATGTATTGATATTATTACTCGATATCTAAAGTGGGCGGAATGATGTATTTGTATGGGAGGTGCCAGAAGGGGCGGGGCCATGTAGCCCATTTGCAATATCGTAAGAAGTTTTTGGGGAAATATTAACTCGTGCAAAATTTCAAAACATTTGGTTGCGTCTTTCGAGTGTTATCGTGCGAACCAGCCTGACAGCCAGACAGAAGGACAGACAGACAGACGGACATGGCTCAAACGACTTAAAAAGTCATGAATCGAATTTGGTTCAAAAAAACCTAGGGTCTTAAGTCACTCCTTGTATGTGTTACACTTTTGGGTCGTATCAAATGATATATACCCTCATCCCTAAGGGTGATGGTATAAAGGGTTTAAATAAAGAAATTAGTGTCTCGGCGTTTTGCTGTAGCACGTCAGAATTTTGAGAAAATCGATTTTTAAGCTTACAAGGACCGTCGAGCTTCATTTGTAATGTAATACTATTATAAAAAGTTCTATAAAAACAGAATGGGTGAACCGATTTTAATGCCAGTTTTGAAAAGGAAATTAAATTTGGATTTTTTTTATTAAAAAAAACAATTTTTTTTATTATCCAAAAATAGGTTATTTTGGGTCGGAAAAGCTTATATCATGCACAAAATATAGTTATATATAGTTGCACGGACCAAATTCAAATATCTTCGATTTGTCACTTTAGAAGATATATGTAGAAGAAATAGTAATTTTAAAAAAACAGGTCATTTTGTCTGGGAGGTACCAGAATGGGTCGGCCAAATTCTTGTCAGAGTGAAATTTTTATACCCAAAATATAACTTACCCAAAATATAACTGAATTCAATGAAATTACAAAAAAAAGGTGTAGAAAGCTATGAGGGTCAATTCGATCATTTATATGGGAGCTACCAGAATGGGTGTGATAAATGCTATAGTTTTCTAAAATGTTATAGTTAAATGAGTTTGGTTTCATTGTTCGGTTCAAGATCTATTCCATTATTGCTAATAGAATCTGTTTTACAAGAGTTGTGTGAAATGGATTATGTTGACAACTGGCAGAGCGGATAGCTATTTCGATAGTTGCCAAACTATCTCATCAGCACCCTTTGCTTAAGTGTTAAAAGCTTCAAGAAACCGTTGAAAAGCCCAAACACACCCGTGCGAAAATGGTATCAACAAAAACCACACACACATCATCAGAGAAATATTATTTTTACAAAAATATCATTTTGTATGGGAGGTTCCAGAAGGGTTGGGTTTTATTCCCAATACTTCATTTTGAAAAATAATAACACTGGTAAATTGTCATAAGGGTCAGTTAAGGTTTACTCAAGTTATCCTGTCCACCAGAAAGCCAGACTGACGGGCATGGCTCAATCATCCTAAAAATGAAATTTTGCACGAGTTAATATTGCCCCAAAACTACTTACGGTATTGCAAATGGGCTACATGGCCCCTCCCCTTCTTGTAGCTCCCATACAAATACATCATTCCGCCCACTTTCGAAATCGAGTAATAATATCAATACACCCAACGGTATCGTACCCAAATTCTGTATTTAGTAAAGATATAACAGGATAACGTTTTGGAAAAAAGATTGGAAGTCTAGACACGCCCCTTCTGGTACCTCCCATACAAAATGCCCTATTTTTGGAAAATTAATATTTCTCCCTTAATTTCCAAACCGAATGCAAAACCTCAGCAACCCTAATTATCTGAAATTACCCTTCTGGTACCCCCCATATGAATAACCGATATTTTCCCTATTACATACATATAATTTTTGTGTGTACACTAAATTCAGAAAAATTTTGCCAAGGATAGCTTTCGAACGTTGATTTACGAAAAAATCAGACACGTTATGCTGCCCGTAGTTGTACCTCCTATACAAATAAGATAATATTTACGGTTTTGCTCCACAAGCAGGCACAAAATAATACATAAGTAGTATTATTTTAATTAAAAATCTATTTATTGCAATAACTCAAGACTTTAACAATATCTTATATTGAGTGATGTGGGAGATTTCAACAAACTAACATGTCGCCATTCTGCCCTGACCTTAATGACTTTATTCTGTGAACATACATATAAGTAAAGAAAGGCAATGTTCAAATAAATTTAAATTCCAGCCGTAAGAACGTCATTAGCAAATAGCGGTCAATACAAAAGTTATTTCCAACTTCCGATTTCACTTTCGCGTCATTTGATCATGTGAATGCACATGAAAACAAACAACACCTTTAAGCGCCACCAAGTCTTTTGATTAACTTATCATTAGTCAGCCGCAGCCGACGTCAGAATAAACGCTTCCAGAAACAGTGACAGACAATGAGTGGCATTGTACGAGATTACGTGACGGGCTTGGTTGGATCCCAATGAATAAATACACTCATTCGGCCAATCAATCAAAATTTACTTTTTAAAGACCCAAAAACATAAACTTTGAGATACGAACGAAAAAGGCAACAAGAACGTAACAAATTAATTTAGCCGTATGGACTAAACGTTTTCACAAAACAACGCAAGTGACTGGCAGACGGACGGACGCGGTTAGTGACTGACTGACAGACCAAATTAAATGATAGACGAGAATTAAAGAAAGAAACCAAATCAAAGACATACGAGTGCGCGCATAAAAACTGATGGATTGATTGAGTGATTGATCGATCGCAGTTATAAGCAAACAACAAATAAGAAACAACAACTTAGCAGTTGCTAAGTTCAGATACTAGTAAACCCAAAGTCGATTCAAAATCAAGTGTACTTGCCCCGCAAAACACTTGAATGAATCAAGCTGCGTCACAGCAGCAGAGCAGCAATTCGTCTCGAACAAATTCGTTTACTTGATACGTTATGATTGATGGATTTGCTCAGGCCAGGTAACGGAATATGCTGCCACCACTGCCCGCTGTTTGTTCGAGATACGCAAAGTTTAGATATGTCGGAGCCGTTGTGAGTAAGCGTAGGAGATCACTATTCCATCGGGCCATTGTGGTCGAAGGGGCTGAAGAGGCTGAAGAGGGGGCGCCTGAACGAAGCGTATGGTTCAATTAGAAAATGTGGGTCGTGTGTGCGAGATTGAGTAAATATCACCATGGCTCACTACTTGATTGATTTCGTACAAATTGTATGTCATTGATCATTGTTCAACCGCCGTTTCATTCGTATACATCACTCAGACATCACATTCACTCATTCTTACATTAAATAAAAAAATTACAGGTTGCCAAATTAATTTTTTTATATTCACTTAATTACTAAAAGTGCTGTTCGTTTTCTGTTTTGATTTTTTAAATTGATGATAGTAGATTCGAATGCAAAATTGATGAATTTGTTCGAATTATGATGTATTTGGCTAGTAATGTTACGACTATGGGGGATTAAAGTTATTCAAATTAATCATAATATTTCGTATGTTCAGCGATTTTGTGAAAAAATTATGAATTTAAAGATATCAATCAGTCATCATAGCTACATGTGCATTGTGTCAATTGAGGAATAGAATTAACATAATTAATTAACATTTGATTAAAATTCCGAAATGAGAATCTATGTTTTGATTTATAGGGGTTGTGAATGACACTTCTGAAACATAGTTAAAGTAGATTTGAGGTAAATGCCATAATAAGAAAATTATATGCTTACATCGAATTGTTTAGCATACATGATAATTTTTTTCGGAACTATAAAGACTGTATAAAGTTGAGTTGAGTTGTTCCAATATTATTATATTTTTTTCCTGTTTCAACTTAGAATGCCATAAGATGTGCTATTGAAGATTTGTTCATTTATTGTACCAAATTTTACTTTTATTGTACCAAAAAGACATTAATGGCACCCAAAAGTATTTTTATTGTATCAAGCATATTTTTATTGTACGAAATAGTAAATTTTTTGAACCAAAAAGTACTTGAACTGCATTCAAAGGTTGTTTTGTAGTATTAAAAAAGTGTATTGCATTTAAAAGTACACTTATTGTACCAAAGAATACTTTTATTGTACCAAAAAATAATTTGATTGCACCAAAAAATATTTTTTTTTACCAAATAGTACATTTACTGTACCAAAAAGTTCTCTTGTTTGTATATTTGTTAAAAAAAAATGTGAAAACTACATGTTTGCAAGTTCGTTTCATCATCAGTGATTGTTAGTGGATTAAGAATAACTATACTTGATGTAATAATGAAGAATAACTTTACAAAATGAAATTTACCAAGGGAAAAAAAGAAGCCTCTTTCAAAGTTAACTTACATCAATAATTTGAAACGAACTACAAGCAGCAGCAGCAACCCATCGCACGAGAGACCTATACCTCGCTGTGAACAAGTTAACTAATAGAACATTTTCGTCTGGCAAACCCCTGAAGAATGACGCAGGGGAACTTGTAAAATCAAAAACGCAGCAACTCAGCTTATGGGAAAATTTTTACGAGAATATGCTGAATACAACGTCCGCTTTACAAGATTCAATCTGCACTTGCACTACCCACGTATTGCATCCATCCATATCTTCTGTGTGTCCAGGAATCACTGAAATCAGCGAAGCAATTAGTTTAGTTAAAAACAACAAATCCCCTGGCCTGGATAATATTTCCCCAGAACTCCTTACAATCGACCGAGTTACTAGCGCTCACTTATTGGAACCCATCATAAGAGCATTCTGGAATGAAGAATACATACCCGACGAAATCACCTCCGGCGCAATTATAAATCTTCCCAAAAAAGGTGATTTAACCGCCAGAAAGAATTGGAGAGGTATAACTTTGTTGAGTATAGTCAAGTATAGTATAGTGAGTATAGTCAACAAAGTTATTGCGAATATAATAAACAAAAGGCTGTCAAAAGCAATTTCTCTCAGAAGGGAACAAGCTGGCTTCCGCTCCAACAAATCTTGGTCGATCAGGTCAATAGTCTTAGAATTATTGTGGAGCAGTCCGTTGAGTGGAGATCGCCTCTCTATCTCGTATTTGTTGACTTCGAAAAGGCTTTTGATACTCTCAGTCACACGGCCATATGGAGCGCACTGGCATGCAAGGGTGTCCCGACTAAAATAATAAACTTAATAAAGACACTGTACAGCAATGCAACATGCCGCGTATTGCATGAGAAACAACTAAGCAAGAACATCAAAATAAAAACCGGAGTTCGCCAAGGACGTGTGTTATCACCACTCCTCTTTAACTGTGTCCTAGATGTAGTGATGCAAAAGTCAACAAGTCATAGGAGAGGGATAACATGGGGGTTGCAAGACAGATTAGAAGACCTGGACTATGCAGATGATATATGCTTATTAAGTCATTCGTTTTCCGATATGCAATCAAAGCTAAATATAGTTAGCGAAACAGCAAAGCTAGTTGGATTGAAGATAAACATCCCGAAAACAATAACACTTAGGATAAATGCTAACGCAACGCGGCAATTCCTAATATACGGCAAGGAAATTGATGATGTGGAGTCCTTCTGCTTTCTAGGCAGTATAATCGACAAATCCGGTGGTTCATCAGCCGATGTGGCCAGTCGCATTAATAAGGCACGTAGTGCATTTGCCCAACTTAACCCTGTTTGGAAATCGCCTAACATCTCAAAACGTACCAAAATTAAAATTTTCAACTCCAGTATTAAATCCACATTGCTGTACGGTTGCGAAACGTGGAATATGGCACCGCGCGATGTCCAGTCCCTTCAGGTGTTTGTAAACAAATGCCTGCGTAGAGTCTTGCGTGTTTACTGGCCCTCCTTAATATCAAATGCCCAACTCTGGACAGATACCAACCAGCAACCAATTGAGATGGAAATAAGAAAACGCAAATGGGGCTGGCTTGGACACACTCTCCGCAAGCCATTAGACGATATCACTAAGAAGGCCATAGACTGGAACCCACAGGGAAGCAGGCGCATCGGACGACCATCACACACCTGGAAACGCCAAATCACAAACGAACTGTCCGAGCTACGACTACAGTGGAACGAAGTCAAACATCGCGCTGATGATCGAGATCATTGGAATCAACTTGTGGCGGCCCTATGCTCCCCAGAGGTGTAAAAGGAACATATATATATATATATATATATAATAATTTGAAAAACATTTGACGAGAGTAGTTTGCTGCTTGCAGATTCGCATCAATAGACATTCTCAACACGTTGGCCTCTTCCTTACGGATACCTACGAAGCGCTAGCCGAGCAATGTTAGCCTCCGAAATGTTGAATTGTTGCACAGGAGTTATATATTATTTTAAGTGCGTGTAGAATTTAATTTTGGAAATATTGATCTTCACGAAACTCAAATTAAATGCCATCAATATTATCTTGTACTTTTCTCAATAGACAAACGTCTTCGACGTTCTCGTGGTATTTAAAGGGTGACCACTGGACATTGTGCCCGATATTCAAAGCTGAGCGTATTATATCGTTGAGCGTGTTATATCGATACACCAGAGGTATAAGTCCAAAAGAATCTGACAATTTGCCGTGGTGTAGTATTCGACATTTGAATTCTGTGTGCACAGGATTCGGATCGAATTCAGAATTTTTCGTAGAATTCCACGCCTCTCCAGTATTCTTCACAGATAAGGTCTGTTGACACTGTCGATAAACCCCATCTATCATAATAATAGACATTCCATAGCCTTCCGAGGCCGGCAATAATTATTTTTTTTTTCACACAGACACTTACACAAAAATTTTGTCAGTCAGTCTCTGTTTGAGACTTAAAACAGCTACACCACACACGCTTGTTTCGCATTCAACACAAAAACAGTCACAAGTAAAGACAAAGAATAATCTTCAACGATTGTTGGGATAGCATGAGATTTGGTATTAAACTTTCTATCCTCTAAGCGTCTGTCTATCTGATTTTTGGTACGCAAACTTCTATATTCTAAGCGAAAGCCTTTGTTTTAGAATGAGCATGATCGGACAAACCTACTCGCACCTTCTACACAAACTTCTCCTTTTTATACCCTCAACCTAAGGGATGATGATATAAAAAATAGTGAGCATGTCAATTAGTTCAAAACGAGAATCAATCTTAAGCATAGAAAATACATATAATACATATAAGGGTTTTTCCAGAGGAAGGACGGACGATTTCATAGTAAAAAATTATTTGTTTTTGTAATCATATAATAAATTTGTTGAACTTTAACAAACCAAACTATATATTATATATCGTTGGAAAGTCTCTTCTTTCCAAATCTGCTGAGAAACTTAAAATCGGTTCATATTTATCAGCGTTACTGGCTTATAATTGCGTAAAAATACGAAAAACCGGGTTTTTACCCGTAACTCAAGATTTTAGGGATTTTGGGAAATTTGAAAAACAGATTCTTGTAGTGCTCAACAGCACCTACCAGAAAAATAGAAGAATTTCCCAGGTATTGTTTTCTTTGTCGCTCTGTGTTATCCATAAAAAATGCGTGTGTCCGCAATGCACATCTAGATTGAAGTAGCATAAAAGGTAAAAGTATTTTAAATGTGAAGTAAGTTGTTTATAAAATCCCAACATGTCTTATTTATTTTATAAAAATTAATATACTGATCACATAAGAAATTTTGCTAAATTTTACAAAATTTTTATAGACACTTCAAGTGGCTATGGAAAATTGTGTGTGTTCGTAACGCACTTTGTGTTAGTCATAATTTGGTATACAACATTTTAAGTAGTTTCATTAAAAGAACATTGCAGAACTATCCAAAATCTAACGGCCTTATTCGTAAAAAATTTCTAAAGTAGGTATGAAGCGTTCTCTAGCTAAAGTATTCTTTAGCTCTAAAAAAAACTTTAATAAGAAATTGTATTCATAAACGTTTTTTATCAGTACTTTTGCTTTATGTGTTCAGGTGGCAACGCCGACTGTTTTTGGTCATTAATGATGGATAAAGGAAGCTTTATAATCGGATACAAAAGCTTTATAGTCGGTTACCAAACATTTATTTGCACTTATAATAACTATGAACATATTTGTAGCTCACTTTTACATTAACTACGATTCTCGTGACGGTTAGAAAGACGTTAAAGTAAAAAGATTGCATTTTCCTTTCCTCATGTTGAAATAATAATCGGATACCGAATACATTGTTTCCTTGTTTTGATTGTTTTTACATCACGACTATTATTTCATTATTTACAATTATTATTATTTACATTATTTTTATGCCGAAAACTCAAAATAAAGACCTCAAATTCATAAATATACAATAAATTGTACAAACGTCAAGTTATAGCACGCTTAAAGCAGAGACAACCCTACTTTAACTTATTGAAGATATGAATCGTTTATGAATACTGTTTTCTCAAAATTTGGTTAAAAAGGGTTTATATACATCTTATAACTTTTTATGAATACGGCCGTAAATGTTTTAATATGAACATAATTTTAAAAATATTTCAATTTTCCGAGAAAAATACAAAATAAGAAGAAAACGTGCGTCCGTAACGCTAGGAAATACCCATATGGAAAATATTTAAAATATTAAATCCGGCTCTATGAAATAAGGCCCCAAGAAATAAGGCCCCAAAACTAAAATTAAATGAAGCCCCAAAAATTTGTTCAGAAAACAACAACAGTGAAATTTGCGGTGTTATTTAATTTTTTTAGGACGTTATATCATTTTTGTTTTGGGGCCTTATTTTGGTATGAAATAAAGCCCCCGCCGCATACGTCGTAGTTAGCCTTGCAACTATCACTCTATGATAGTTGCGTCTTTTAATAATGCCAGTGAGTGAAAGTTGCTAAATTGAAGCCCCATTTTTGGGGCTTTATTTCATTTTGTATTTGGGGCCTTATTTCATAGTGCCATTAAATACAACATTTGAACATACTTTAACACATTATGTAGCGAACAAATTGATGTCGCTGAACAATTTTGAATTAAGTACCAGCCTTTAAACGAGAAGTGTTAGACCACAAGTATCTTAAGACCTTATTTATTTCAAGACTCTCTAAGGCGATTTAGACATGTCTACTAAGTCGGGTCGAAAAAAAAAGTTGTCAATGTTAGCCCCTTATATGAAAAGTCAAGCCAAACAATTTCGGGGGTGCGAAAAAAAATTTTCTGTGGGCGCGGCAAAAACGCCGGATTCGGGGTTTTTCCCATATCATCGTTATTTTTATACCGGTTGTCAAGATCTATGCATCGTTGAAAAGGTATTAACAACAGCTTTGTAAGTGTGTTAGAGACTTTGAATTACGCCGTCATCTTCCACCGGTTCTCAACATTGTATTTTAAAAAAATCCCCTAAGCATACAATTTTCTGATGTAGATTTGAAGGTCTTGAAAAACTATTAAAGATTTAAGCAAAAACTGTTAACTTTTATTCATAAACTATAACTATTATGTGTAAATAAAAGTGAATGTTTGTTTCTACCTATGACCGCTATAGACTTTAAAACCATCTAACCGATGTGCAACAAATCGGTTTCATTAGAAAGGCAATCTTCCGAAGATGATTACAGGAAATTAAAACAATGCATAAGACACATTTGGTCCATTCATGAAGGCGATTTGAGACTTTTCCCATACAAAAATATTGAGGAATTTTACCATTTTGAATATTTTAATTTCATATGACAACAAAACATGATAGATTTATGTATATTGGCTTTTTTTTCTGTCACAAGGTCCAAAATTTTTTTTATATTTCAAATGTCTAATATGTGTAGAATATGGCAGCAATGTATGCCAGTGCAAAATTTGTGTCTGCTTTGGCATTTTACATCCTTTTCATAAGTGGCGCGTGCAAGGTGTAGTTGGAAAATATACCAATGTCGGCGAAAAAGGTAAATTTTGTTCTTATTTTTTTTATACTTTAGACAGATGATTACTTTTTTTGGATAGAGTACAAATCAAACTATTGATTAGCAAGCAAATTTGTGTACAAAGCTTGGGTTTTGGACCAATTAAGGCTTAAAGTAATCAGCCGCAAATAAATGGTGACGTTACTGACAAATTTTTATAAAATGTTTTTTATGCATTAACTAATTATAAAAGAGGTTGGATGAGCTGATTTTTTTGAGTATTTTTAAAGTACTTTCATAATCAATGCTTAAATGAAGCATTATTAGCACATAGCAGGGTATTTGCAAAAACAAAAATAAAAAAAATTATTTTAATTTTATTTTTTTTTTACTTTTTTGCTTAATATTTTGGTATTTAATTGCTAGACTCCGATTCCTGGTGCGCAAAGAGACAAGCGTTATGTTAAATAGCTAAAAGAAAGCAACAAATACGACGAGTACAAAAGGAAAAAGCTCGTTACTGCATAGTAAACAGTGCACGGTAATTCGTTGAGGCGTTCCAATATACACAATCGCAAATATTAGTTGCGGAAGTTGCTAAAGAAGAGTTTAAAAAATAAACACCATTTTGGATACGGCCACAATTTTCACAAACGCAAAAAACATTCGTGACATTCCGTCTTCGCAACAAATCCGTACAATTGTGGACGAAATAGCAGCTCCGCAGGGATACAATTAAAATAGCTTTTGTTTGTGATATTTTATGATTATTTACGTTAAAAAAAAAACTTCAACTGAAGCGATGCGTTAATTTTGCAAAAATTAACAAGACTGAATTAATAAAGGCTTTTGTTTTTTCCGATAATAATGTGTTTTTATTTTACAGAGTGTCCTGGCTTTAGTTCAAAATACTGACACAAAATTTGTATCACCATTTAGGAAGAAATGTCAGAAATTTTTTGCAAAAAAAAAAACAAAAACAGAAGTTAATTCGATATTTTTCGTACTAAATAGCCGCTAAGACTGAAAAGTAGGGAAAATTTACAAATTTTAATGATGCAAAACTGATCAGAAACCAATTTCAACCCTCAAGCTATACACTAGACCATTTCATTTTACCAATTTCATTGGGATAATATATTTTCTAATTCTACTTAAAAAAACAAAAATTTTGGTATATAAAACTTGAAAATTGCTCAACGTTTAGGGGTCGCGCAAAATCGTTTAAGGTTTTTGGCTGCAAAATGCATGTTTCAAAAGTTTGAGTTTAAGAACCCTTCAAACCTAAAAATTTTAAAATTTTAATTCAAAATTTACCTACTTTCGCCCATTAAAAAATTATTTTTTTTAGTTTTGGCTCTAATTTTTGTATATCTTTAAACGCACAATTGACAAACACTTTCTAACGATACTTTTGATGTATGGCAGGACCATGCAAATGACATATGTTCAGCAGCAGCAATAATAATCAATAGTGATAAAAATTAAACGAAAACTGTGTACTATGTATATTTTTAGTAAGGAAAACGATTTAGGTAATTAAAAAGAAGATTTTTTTTCAAATTGGATACGATAACACCTTTTGTGTTCTTTTTGTATGTTTTATTGCGTTTTTCGGTGACTTGTACTAATTAGTTTTGCTGGTTATTATCCTTCGTCGAAGTGTTGTTCACAGTTTTAATAAACTCAATAGCAATCGTTGACAACGCTGATGTTTTTCACAATTTCTTTAATCCGTTTAAAATTCTCATTCTTGGGCCAATTTGACGGGTGGATAGCAAGAAAACTGCTGTCTACTCCAATAATATTGAAGAATTTCATAGTATTTTCTGAAATCATTTTTGTAACATTTCCTTCGCAATCTTGGTCACCAGGATGCTTTAATGCAGATGTAATTTTAATTAAAGTTCCTTCGGTATGCGTGGGATCGAAAAGAAAAAAGCCGAATGCGATGTCACTTATATACCATAAATGCCACACAAAAGTTTGAGTGCAACATTTGCTATCATTTCATTTGATTTGCGGTATTTTTTTAAGATTTTATCAACAAAATGCCGTTTAATGGGGCTTGTGTTGCAAGGGGACACGTAAACCAGTTTTGAAAGTAAATTTTGACCACAAAAATGTTGATCTGAATTAATCCATTTAGCTCATCACTAGCGAAATAGTAAAAATTTCAGCAACAATTAAAAATTCTATTCATTATATTATACATCAAAAGTATCGTTAGGAAGTGTTTGTCAATTGTGCATTTAAAGATATACAAAAATTAGAGCCAAAACTAAAAAAAAATAATTTTTTAATGGGCAAAAGTAGGTAAATTTTGAATTAAAATTTTAAAATTTTTAGGTTTGAAGGGTTCTTAACTACTACTACTATCTATCTGAAATGTTTTGATGTCTTCACAGAAAATGTGTGAAATATTATTACCTTTTAAACAAGTCTATTCTGAACAAAATCGGTCAAGCGTATCACAACTTTTAATCATATAAGTAAATCAGTATTTTTAAAACATGCCTTTTTGCAGCCAAAAACCTTAAACGATTTTGCGCGACCCCTAAACGTCGATCAATTTTCATGTTTTATATACCAACATTTCTGTTTTTTTAAGTAGAACTAGAAAATATATTATCCCAATGACTTTTCGACAAAATTGGTAAAATGAAATGGTCTACTATACACATTATTGAAGAGATAATTTTATTAACTAACACTCTATCATACAAAAATTAGCTCTAAAGGTCGCGCCCGATTTACTAAAATTTTTTTTATGAGATTGGTTTAGTCTTAATACCTCCCCAGGTTGCATTTTAAAACTCTTCTACGATGATTTTTTGGTCGTTTAGGGTCCCTCTATTAACCCAAGAGAAAAAAGACCCGAAAATCCTACCGAAATTCGTACGTGTGACGTTACTGACATTTTTGTGTGACGTTACTGACACTGCTTTTATGGCGTTTAAAATGGTCATAACTTCACAACAAAACGAGATACACCAAAATTGTCTACGTATGAAACAACAGTTATGACGAGTTATTTCATATGCCGCTCTTAAGTTGGGAGAAATAATAGTATTTAGTAAAGATATTGACCGAAATAAGTATACGAACGTGACGTTACTGATGGTGGCCTTGCCTATATGTAGACTCTGTATATCAAAAAAAAATTGTGTTTGTGTTAGTGTTTCATTCGATACTTTGGCTAAACGACCAGAAAAGATTTTTTTATTGTATATATTAGTGGTCAATTCATTGTCACGCACTAGGATGACGCGTTTCGAACTCCATGACGAGTTCATCTTCAGATCCCTTTGTGACGAATTAATCTGTGTTTGTTTAAAGCTTATAAGAGCCACAACATTCAACAATTTTTGGAAAACGCTTTATCTAAAGCTTATAGGATGCTACGGTATTCAATCGATGTTCTTAAGGTGTGGCCTACCCATTTCAGCCCAATAACAAAAATGCAATATCTGGAGTACTATTTCTACAATTGAGTTTTAACAAGGTATAAGTGCTATATGATCAGGTCAAAAGCTGGGGGGATTAGATTATTAGGCGTGGCCCCGCCTATAAGACTAATTTGTTAAAATGTGGTATCTGAAGTATGAATTTGAAAAAGTGCGATATCTAGTGTAGTAGATCAGTAAGCGTGGCCCCGTCCATTGAACATAATTTGTTATAGTCCGATATCTGAAGAACTATTATGCGAATGGTCTTGGTGTGAATTCAATTAAGGTCAGTATACGTATTTTACAAAAAAGGGATTTGAAATAGGGTGTGGAATAAACAACAATATGCGTGATGGTGATGGCCCTGTCTAATTCTGTCTTTCATCCGCAATAACTGGAGGACTATATCTCTATTCGTCTTTATATTTGGTATGGTATTGTTTGCGACCAGGGGTGTATGTAACCGATATCTACGACGGATCTGCATCAATTACAGGTAGAGCAACGAATGAGTGTGTTGGATTTTATTTCCTTGATGCACCCATCGGTTTTGATATCGTGTAAGGGGGTCGTTTTAAGTGCGTTTTGTATCGGAGCACCTTTAGCGGGTTAATATAGGGGGTAGTTATGTTCAGGAAATATGTTAGGAGGGAAATACCAGTGGGCGTGGGCAATACATTTTACCCCGGGCAGGAGCAGATTTAAAATAAATATTATAAAATCAAAATATATGTATGAGGACCACCTTAACGGTTGAAGATAAAGGGTAAATATGATCTGAGAAACTGTTGGGGTTGCAAAAATATTTGGGGTCGGTCATACATTTGACTCCTTTTAGAACAGTTACAGCGTTGGGAATACATTTTATAAAAATTTGTTTTTTGTATGATAGCTCCCTTAGGAGGTGAAGAAGCGGGGTAAGTTTCGGGGCTTATGTGGATTTTTTTTCCAATACGAAAAGTTTTTCGTTAAAAATCAGGATCTTGATTTTGATTTTAGACCCATGGTTTCTTGGGTAAATTTTTTTAGAATTCATCGTAGATTATGATATTGATAACCGCTTGTTCGAGATAAAAATTGACCCACTCTAGTGTACATTTCTTTTTTTAAATTACCCCGATTATTTTTCACTAAATAAGCCAAAAAATGGCTTACGCTACGTTCCGCCAAATACGCCTAAATAAATTATTTAGGGAATTTTTCAAAAATGTGGGGAATATTTTTTTACCTGAGTTTTGGGTGATTTTTAATTTTTTTATCCAAATTAATTTTGGGGCATTATTCGTTTATTTTGGGCATTTTTCATAGAGCCGATAATCGTTTATATAAATTTGGATCAGGTGTGAATATGGACTATATAGGCCGACCCCCTTTTGTACCTCTTATACAAAATTACATATTTTAAATAACACTATGACACAATTTAAGGGTCATTGTCTCGGGGGTGAACCAAACCAATTTCAAGCGATTGCATTTGACCTCAGTAACAAAACCCTAAACTCAATTTTGCTCCACTACGTCACAAATTTTTTTTACAGTGGTTTGAAGTTTGAATTTTTTGGTCAAAAGTCGATTCAAAGAATATAAAAAATCATCTATAAAAGTACATTTGGGGTATTTCATGTCTTCGGAGACCTATACTAAAACATTCAGGGGAATATTTCCTCGCAACATTTTAACCCCCTAGCTGCCACCCGTGTGGGACATTTTTGGCCCAATTTTGAAAAACTGTTTATATGTCAACTTTGGAGGGAGGTCAAGGCTTAAAATCTTCGATAAAAATATTTTCCGGAAAATTTCACTAAGAGTCACTGAAGACAAATAGCCTCTACGAGTCAAAGGTTATAAAATAAAAATAAAATGCTAAGAAGACTACTTTTGAGCAAAGAGTGCAACAACCATTTTCGGGAGTAAACCAAACTAATATCAAACGGTAGAATTTGACCTCAGTAACAAAACCCTAAACTTCGTTTTGCTCCATTACGTCACAAATTTTTTTTACAGTGGTTTGAAGTTTGATTTTTTTTGGTAAAAAGTCGAATGAACAATTTGAATAATCATGTGTAAATATACATTTGGGATGGTTCACGTCTTCGGAGACATACATTAAAATTTTCTGGGGAATATTTCATCAAAACATTTGAACCCTCTAGCTCCCACCCGTATGGGACATTTTAGGATGAACTTTAAGAAACAGCTTAAAAGTTAAATTTCTTAAAATGTTCAGCATGGGTGGCAGATAGAGGGTTAAAATGTTCCGAGGAATTATTCCCCGGAAAGTTTTAATGTTGGTCTCTGAAGACATGAACTAACTCAAATCTATTTTTACACATGATTTTTCATTTTCTTTTATTTAACTTCTGACCAAAAAATCCAACTTTTGACCACTGTAAACAAAAATTGAGACGTAGTAGAGCAAAATGGAGTTTAGGGTTTTGTTACTGAGGCTTAATGCTATTGGTTGATATTGGTTTGGTACACCCCCGAAAAAGTGTGTTGCACTGTTTGCTCAAAAATAGATTTTTTAATGTTCCATTAACATTTCATTTTGATTTTATTTTGGAACCTTTGACTCATTTGTCTTCAGTGACTCTTAGTGAAATTTTCCGGAGAATATTTCTATCGAAGATTCCAAGCCTTGACCTCCGTTCAAAGTTGACATATAAACAGTTTTTCAAAATTGGGCCAAAAATGTCCCACACGGGTGGCAACTAGAGGGTTGAAATGTTCCGAGGAAATATTCCCCTGAATGTTTTAATATAGGTCTCCGAAGACATGAAATACCCCAAATGTACTTTTATAGATGATTTTTCATATTCTTTAAATCGACTTTTGACCAAAAAATTCAAACTTCAAACCACTGTAAAAAAGCATTTGTGACGTAGTGGATCAAAATGTAGTATAGGGTTTTGTTACTGAGGTCAAATGCTATCGTTTGATATTGGTTTGGTTCACCCCCGAAAAAGTGTGTTGCACTGTGTAATTAATATTTCTCCCATAATTTTCTTAAGGTGTCCCATACAAATGAAATTGCCACCACAGTTGTATATGCATATCTTTTTTGCAAGTACAATGAAATTACCAAATACCTAGAAATAGTGATTGAACTTTTTTTTATAATTTTTTGACGAATTAGAACAGTCTATCTGACTGAAATTTCTGCTCTGGTTAAGTTTGATTTATATAATAATTTAGGTAAAACTTTTATATTCAGCAGCTACATTATCAGTCACAGTTTCTAATCCATTGACACATTTTAGGGCGTGAGCAGGAAGATATTATAAAGTAGAATGTACCATATACATACAGCTTCTAATTTCATATAATTGTAGATATTTGATTTATTTTAGTTTCTAAACAAACGATTATCGATTATCGCCTCTAAACTCTGTGTGTGGTAGCATTACGATTTAGACTTCTTGAAGAATATTTATTTATTGTGCAATCATAAATTAAAATCATGTCTAAATGATTCTATCCAACAGAGGATTTTACTTATGTTCGAGTACATGTTTGTACCATAGGGCTTCCACCTCGAATAACAATTTGATATAAATTAATTGGTACTCACATAATTTACGCCAACCCATACACATTTGTGGAACCATGGCACAGCTATGAAATTGGGCGGGTGCTCGCACATTCCCTCACTCATGCACCACATCTCTCACATGGGGAAATAAATCGATCGATCTCAGCAATCGCTCGATTGGAGAGGAGAACCCTAGCAACACACAAACATTGAAAGAGGCATTTCCCATTCATTTTGGCGATCAATTGGTGGTGGTGTTAACAAACATATATGTCGGCTAATACCTGATAAATCTGTCAATTTTAAATTTTTAATTGAAAACGCTCAACATGGCGCCTCACAAAATTCCAAACTGTGATCAGCTTATGCTAAACACTTTATATGTAATAGGCGTGATGCTGAGGACCACGTCAAGCATCTGGGTGTAGAGGAATATAATTAGTACTTGTATTGTAATCGATCGAATCCAATCACAATATATTTCACACAAATATATCACCATAAAGCACTTATTTAACCTATGAATTTCCTTTGGGATATTTGAAAGATATACAAATCTATATGTCACATAATTTATACATCAACGTGAGACAAGAAGAGGAATCCTCGATAAACCAAATACATGTTAAAATTCTAATGAAACTTGGCACGTATATCGTTTGCCAAATTGAGAGGAAATAAATAAACCATTTTTGTAATTTTAAAAACGTTAAACTATAATAAAATAATACATTGCTGGGAAGGTAACTGTCAAGGGATTCGATTCAATTCTAGTCCGAAGGTAACAAAAGATACATGGATATATGCATGAAGCCAGTCTGATAGGGAACTTTGTTCCTAGCTTGAAGATGACAAAAATGTGAATTTGCACTCTTTCGATATTTGGGTAAAGAACTGTTGTAATGACAGAATACAAATTTGATGGAGTTGAGGTAATAGTTTTTTGGTGATGTCTATGCCTAAATGACAAGAATGCGGGCCTTAACAGCTTAAATATAGTATGTTCAAGTGGAGTGGAGCCCATCATCTGGTCAGACCCTCAAGGTGGTACTAGATGTAAAACACATACAGAATATTATGTAACCAAATACTAGTTCTGCTACATTTGAACCTATTTTATACTTATATATTTAATATGTTACATTGGAATGTTATATATACCCGACTTTGTCGTCATAAACGATTTACCGGGGAATTGAAATTCTTCCAACATGTTTTAATCACATTATCCTTACGATTATTTTAGGCAATTCGCTTTACTGTTGTTATCTTTCACTAACGATGCGAAATCTTCAATGAAATAACTATGCGTCGTTGAGTGACATACATTTAATTTGTGGCATTTGCGTGTTATTTTCTCCGAAGTAATGTTCGTATAGCGGAATGTATATCTTTCCATAAATGAGAGGAAGTACCACCAATGTTCATCTTAATCCCCCAAATTATCGAATGTCTTTCCTATTGTTTTCGGTAAAACCAAAATAAACACGCAAATGTAACAAATCTTTACAAACAAATACATCATTCCGAGTGTTAAGAATCAATTGTTGTTTTTGTGTGGATTTTGTTATTTAAATAAAAGCAAATGCTGTTTTATACCATCCCCTCCCCCAAAAGAAAAGTACATTGGCGCTGGTGTTTCCAGTTCAAAACTGAAATCCAATTAAAAAATATTGAGTCAACAAGTGAAAGATTTATGAGCCAATATTTGTATTTATGTTTATATTTTGTGTGCTTAACATTTTGTTCATGTTCCTGTTGTTGTGGCATTAAAATTTTGATTTTATATCCGTCTCAGAGTGTATTCGAGCAGCATCACTCAGACGAGTGATATTTCTCGTTTAAGGAAATCATATTGAAATATTTGTTAATCGATTTAATAAAAACCATATTGTAATAATGATAAGTGATTTTGCAGCACCCTAACACAAGAAGACGTAATTTAAATGAAAATTATAACACATGCGAATAAACAAATAACATAATTGATCAATACCACACATTACTTAGCATATATTTAGGAAAACATGTTTGTTTGTCAAATGGAAACTCGACCATATTATATTTCGTTGGTGTTGAATTTTCTATTATTTGAAAACTAATAGAAAATGTTCGAAATTAAAATTATTCCATATATGCCCAACAAAAACAAATTTAGTTACATTTCGCAGCATTCGAACCATGTTAGCAACCTGTGTATTCCGCCAATATGGGATTAGTTAAAGGGCGTGGTTCTATTTATGAAAAAAAAACAATTGTGTGTATTATGCCAACTAACTGTAAAAACTTACAACACTGCATCTATATTTATCGAATTTATGTGCAGTGTGAAAACGAGGACCATAAAGTTGATCCATACCCGCTGTTATTAATTTTACATATACGATCCACGATGTACAGCTGTTTAATAAATCATTTGGAATAATAAGTTAACCATCTTATTTAAATGACATTAAACAGGAAAATCATCATAAACAAGTCCATACGAGACGATTGAATATCAATATGATCGGCACATCGGATACAAAACTTTTTTAAAAAAACTAAGACGTAACAATAACATCAGGCTTTCTATATAAATTTAAATGATTAAATGTTTAAACAGATTTTAGTTGTAATCTATGTAATATACATTCAGACAATCATATAAAAATAGATTTCAAAGTTGGCTGCATTTCCGATGTAACAGATCTTGCTACACAAGTTTTGGTATATTACGATTAAGCATCTGACGTCGATGTAGAAACATACACATAGAGCGAATTAAACCTTATACTATAAAATAACAAATGTTCAAAATTTTATTATAATTGAAGCATTCCCACGAATAACGTTTCAAAAGCCATTTTTTGTAAAACATGATTTTTGCAGTTTGTGGTTTACATAATTCTCTCGCATCGCTCAAACCCCAAATCAGAATTAGAATTAGAAAGAGTTACTCGGTGGAGGAAAGTTGCAGATTGCACAAATTTTCATACATAAGAATGACTTCATTGTGGTTTAGCTAGCAATATGTTAGTTGGATATAAAACGTTTTTCCACACTTCGAATATAATTTCACTGTGCGAGTTCAAAAAACGGACCAAGCGGGACACCCAGCTAGTAAACCACATTTGAGTACGCTGAGTCCAGTGATGCTAACCAATTTTTTAGGTTAGCTCTTGTTTAAGAAATAATTAAATTTGAACATTTTGGTTAAAAGTATATAAAAAAACACAATTGTTGGGTAAAATGCATACTACCATGGCCGGATCCAAAAAAAAAAATCCGAAAATCGAGCAAAATATTGGTGTTTCAAAAACCAAACTTTTTTCTGATCGGACATATGGTACCCACAGAGTCCAGAAAAAAGGTTCACCTAGTGCGGGTACTTAAACGAAATGTATTCGTCTCACGAATACAGCACTGCTATAATTTTTTTGTTCCACGTGTGTAAGTTGGGTTAAACTGATCCAAAGAAGCCATACTTGTTCCCAATTCGGGATCCCCAGAAGGGTTTCCATTTTCCCTGTTACCGAACTATATTTTTTTTTGGTCTTATTTTGAGTATTTTTTATGTCATATCTGGGTGATTTTTTTGACCCTTTTTCTTTTTTGGAAACCGAATTTTGGGAATAAATATGGCTGCTTTGGATCAGTTCAACCCAATTTTCACACGACAAACAAAAAAAAAAAACAATAACGACAACGCTGAATTTGTTTAAGTACCCACACTTTTCCTTTCGTTTAAGTACCCACACTTGCACCCATTCCCAACGGTCCCAAGATGGACCTTTTTTTTGGACCCTGTGGGACCCATAGGCCCGGAACGAAAAAAATAATGGCATCGCTGAATTTGTGACACGAATACCTTTCGTGTAAGAACCCACACTTGCCCCCATAACCAACGGTCCCTAGGTGGACCCTTTTTTTTGGAACATGTTGGACCCATCCGTTCAATCGAGTTTTTGAAACACACAAATTTTGCTCGATTTTCGTTTTTATTATTTCTTTTTTTTTTGGACCTGTCCATAATTCGCCTGTACGATACCTACTAACTTCAAATCAATATTAAATTATTATGATGTGTAACTTGTCAAAACGAATGATGCAGAACTTATTCTTTTTGGGGCTACTTTCATATGCAGTTCTCAGAATTGAATCCCAAAATCATGAGTTGTACTATGTAATGAACCAAAAAAAATTATTCTAGGGACACCTCGCCTGAATCAAAAATAGTTTGTGAATGGCAACTGTACATTTATTTTACTTTAAATATCCACTTCAATCAAAATCCTAACTTAACCTTTCTTTCTCATTAACTAATAGATAGAAGAAGAATAGAAGAATGTTTTGTTTTTTATCACCGTTTTGTGTTTTTTTTTAAGAAGTGAATTTCTTTATGAATTGTTGAGATATTATATCGTGTTTTATCTCATTGGAAGCGAACGGACTTCAGCTTTAATAAACCAAAATCTGTTATTTTAATTTTTTGCAAAAAAATTTATATTTTCTTGTTTAACTTATTTAACTAGATATATCAAAAAATTATGAACAGATTTTAAGATTTTTTTGCATTTAACTAAAAATTATACAGGACGATGATTTGTGCACATGAAATTAATGATGCATTTCCCAAGCGCCTTCAGGAACCATACGACAGTTGCCCTAGCCACAACATTAAACTCAGCCAGCATTATGACACTTTCGATAACTGGTTTGGGCTGGTTTAGCAGTGAAAACAAACATGGTAGTGAGTGGAACCAGAAAAAACACCCAAAATAAAATTAAGCACGTTGTAATCGAGTTTAAGTTTTTTTTAAAAAAAAAACTTAATTTCCCTTTACACCCCATGAATGAGGTATGGGATAGTTGTGAATTAACACGCTTTCTATTTTTGCATGCACAACTAACGGCACCTACTTGTTTATCGACGAATGTAAACGTCACTGTTTGAGAAGCTTTTACTATACATGTCGATTGACTCGACACTTATACTCCGAAGGTGCTATCGTCAACATCGAGGGGTCCGAAAAATTTATTTATTTATTTTTAAGATGACTGGAGCCAGAAGGCATGCATCTAGTGTCATGTTAGTGTGCGTGATCCGTAATCCACTTAGCCAATTACAAAGAAAGTTGTACATCGCGAAGCTGCACACCCCCGAAATAGCCACTGCCTGCTCTAACCAGCTATCAAACTGCTACGGCATAACGCCTCTACTTCTGCATTCCGTGTTTGGATATGAAAAACGGCGCTCAGCTGAATCTTGGTACGATGAAGATTTTCGTATAGCGTCTGAGGAACAGGATGCTGCTTACAGGGCTCCGCTACAGTCAATTGTAACTTGGGCTGTTAGGGAAAAGCACACGGGGACAGTAAAATAGGCGAGGTAGCTAGTTAAACGATAAAACCCTTAGGAGAAGAAACAGAGCATTCAAAAATGGTAAAAAGGTAAGGGGTAAAGTAAAGACAAAAGGTTACGGTAGTGGACTCTAATCCTGAAAGGATAGGGATGGAAATCTGGTTACAGATACGCAGAGTATGGTACGTATCTACGCTGAAATAAATAAAATCCAAATGTGTAGTTCAACCACCGCGGTATCAGCCTTTTACCACCGTATATAATGTCCTTTGGAGGGTGCTATGTGAAAGACAAAATCCAGTGTCTTTCCACCGGATCGGGTCTTATCAGGGTGGCTTCAGACCTGGTAAATCAACAACTGACCGACCGTTAACTATAAAGCTGCCTTCGACATCCCTATACTTCAGAAATACTCAAACCCATGCCTGAGTTTAGTATTCCAGCGAAGTTGATACATCTTTGCCGAAAGACGCTGTCTGTCACGAAGGCTTCAGCGAAGATTGGCAAGGTTCTTAAGAAGCCATTCTATACCAAACGAGACCTAAAAAAACTTGGGAAAGCCACTGTAACCACGAGGGGCTCGATATTGCGTTAAAGCCACATGCGGGATGTGACTGCAGCCTTCCTAGATATACAAAAGGAATCAGCTAAAATGGGTCTAACGGTGAAAGAGGGTTATTACAAGTTATTAGTTTCAACGAAAAAAATCTACTCATCTGGGAAGCTGCGTAAACGTTGGCAACAAGATTATCGAAGAGATAGATGATTTTATCCGCCATCAATAAAACTAATATCGCCAGCTTGGAATTCGGAGAAGAATCCTGCTTGCGAATAGATGCTCTTACGGATACTCAAAGTACCGTACCGTATTATTCAGAATTATGGGTTTTGACACAATCGTATGAATCGGTTGTGGCAGTATTCGACAAATAAATACTCCGTTAAATATAACGAAGAGGTTAAGGGAGAGTATCAACATCGTATGATTCATGCGCTATACGAGCTGTATACCGACATTGACGTGGTCAGACGCAGAAAAATCAGCTCTGTCGGAAACTTGAAATAGCCGAGTTTTGAAAAAAAACTACTCATTTCAAATACTTGTACATAATTTTTATTGATTGTCTAGTCAATACAGATTTCAAATACAATAAATTGTCTTAAGTCGAGATTTTAAATGGATTTGTGGGCTTACATTGTTTCTTATATTGATTGTGTCTGTTCGCTAATGACGTTCGTCAGTTCAAGAAATTTACAGTCAAACACTGATGAGTACAACAATCGAAATACTAGACAAATTGTTAAGCAATTAAAGTTGAGGGAAGAGTTTGCAACCATAGGTTAGTATCGGCATACGAAAAGCGTACACATACCCAAACATGTAAACACTATCGTACAACTTTTACACCTACAGTTCCAAATACACTCACTACCAAATACACAGCCTAATATATTTTTTGCTGTTGTCCTTCTGATGTTGAAAAAACTCATTATGACACAGCGACAATTCAAATAAAGCGATATTAAACTCTTCCATCTAACCCTATCCAGCCACATTGCGACAAACAAAAATCTTAAAGTCCTTAACCATCCTCCGAAAAAAGTGATACAACTTAGCAACTTAAGTCCACAAAAATGTTTGAAAAACACACCTCAATCGTTCGATTAGACGGTGAACACACTAAGATCTAAATAAAAATGTCAAATGGCACAAGAAATAGAGCTTAAGGCAGACTCGCAGACGCAAGGAAGAGTAAATTTATTGATAAATATTTTACAAATGACTTCGACGGCGACTGCTACGTTGAGAGAAACAACTCTGCTAACGAACCACGAATGTCGACTCAAAACTCCGTCGGGGAATCAAAATTAGAAAAAGGAATTTTAAAACACAAACAACAACTGCGACGACCAGTGACACTGCTACCACTACAATGGTAAATATGTTTTCGTCTTGTGATGAGAACGAGTGATGAACTAAATGAACTACAAGATAGTGAAAGAATTTTTGCGGTGATATATAGAGTTGCCAGGTCGGCAGGTTGGTAATCGTTTTAGCATTTCTTATGTTGCCATAAGACAATAAGTTTTGCAAATGGCCCTAATGTCAATTCGGTTTTGAAATTTGTGAAGTTAATAAAACAGAATACAAATTTCCAAGCTATAAATCGGTTTATTCCACAAGAACGGTTTTGTTGGCGTAGCATGAATTTTGTCGAAGATTTCCCGGCCGTTAAACACCAACTGGACAAACACATATCTTCCCAAGGCTGGTCGGCCCTGGAGCAGCCGTTCTGTATAACATAACATTGTATATCATTGTGATATGATCTCGTGGTATTTTGAGAGTGTGCCGAATCTAACACCATTTTCATCATGTAATTGCTTACATTAATAATGACCTTGCAAGATTCTTTAAAAACATTGGTTTAACTTTTGCATCTCTCAGGGGCAGTGTTCTATGTTTCACAACTACTGAGTAGGGTTGACTTTACATTTGTGTTAAAGATGTTAAGTTTAACATCCTGCGAGAGTGATGATGACTTCTATACGGGTTTCAGTTAACCGAATGTTTGATGTGCTTTTTCATCTGATCCACCAGTTTTGTAGATTATACGTCCATGGTAACAAAACTGGCTATCACCATCTATTTCTCTGTCTCTTATGGTAAACAAATCATAGATTGTCGAATTTATACGGAGAGATTTAGTTTTGGCAATATTTGTTTGTAGACCTGCTGGCTCGGCTGCAACGGATATCTTACAAAGTTATACTTTCATATATGAGAAGTTAAGTAGTAGGTGCTAGAAGTCATATATCATCCGCTTAGTGGTTGTAATCCCCAAGTTACCTCTTTGTCATTGTGAAGTGATCACCTTGTTAAAAAGAATGGGGTCAAGAACGCATTCTAGTCGTTCTCCTGACTCAACTTTTATTCCGATACTTTAGGCTTTGTCATGTTTGATACAGCAACTGGCGTTCTGGTAGAGATATGATTTGATGAAAGAGATAAGCTAAATTAAATGTCTCACAAGAACAAAAAAAAATTATTATTTCAATCATGTTTTTTGCATTTTTATATACACATATTGCCAATTTCTGGCAACACTAGCATTGTTGTGTCCTCTCAATTTTTCCTTTTTATTTGCATTTTACAACTGTCATTTGTTTACAAAAACAAAACAAATCAAACAATATTCAATGAGGAATGAGCATTTTCCACCCATTGCAACTATGGTTGGTTGTGTGTGTGCATACAAAAAACGGAAGAGTGAGAGAGTGAGTGTAATAAAATAACAGAGACAGAGCGACTCTGTGAGCATGTTCAAAGAGCGCACGCGATTTAGTTTTGTTTTTCCTCTCTGTTTTGTTCATTTTGTTGGTGTGATACTGTGTCGAACTGTCATAAATCTTAATTGCATGATGGAAAGGAATGAAACGTACGAACAAATGAACACAACGAACTTGCTTGCACAGTCATACTTTCAAAAGTACCAGTATTCGAAACAAAATAATCAAACATATGCAACGACTTGTAGACGGCACGAATCTATGCGTTGGACCAAGAGTGATGGAGGGAGGGAGGGTTGTTTTTTTTTAGTAATTACTTTAAATTATAAAATCAATCATTTTTTTCTCTTGTTAAGATATTTTTTACAATACACAAATTCCGCAATGGAATAAAAGAGATAACCTGATTAACAAATGTAGTTCTCCTTGTCTGACAAAATTTGGTTTATAAATTAAATGAGATTCAACTTTGACTGGAACAACAGTTCGTCAATGACTCGTCAAAGCACGTAATCCACACACAACCACTCTGATGAGACAGAAAACAGTGAAAACACAGGGGAACAACATGAGAAGAGAAACACCTCATGTTAGAGAAAGAATACAATGGACGTAAGAGATTTGTATGTGGCTTTGAAAAGAGCATGAGAGAAAAAATATTTCATCATTAAATGAATAAGACTACTTGCTGTCTAATGAGGGGTAAATCTTTATTCTTATTGGACTTTTCAGGGGAAATTTTACGAATCAACAGGAGATTTTCTCTGTTCTTATAAGTGTGTGCACATATGCTCTCATTTTTGTAAAATTTGCAGAGTTTCAATACGTTTTGTTGTACACACGTTAGTTAGTTTCCATAAAGACTTTTAAACGTGAGATCGTATATTGAGCGGCTTTTTCGAAAAATATTTAAATGCCGCCGTCAAATGTAAAAAACAAGTGATTTCAAAATACTACTATACGATAGGCAAAAGAAAACCTTTAATTTCTCACGGAAGCTTTTCTGAATCATCGTAATGCTTAATATGTGTTTACAAAGAGAGAGAGGGTTTTCTATGTAAGAGTCAGGTAACGGTTTTCGCATTTTCCCTAAACGAGAGTCAAGTGTCATAATCGCTCATTCATAGTGAAGAAAATTGTTGGTTGTTTGGTTTGAAGTAATTAACGGGTGTTTAGAGAAAAAAAGAGTTTCCGACATTCTGCATGACTGTTGTTTCGGAGCGCGCGCATTGTGTTTCGGTTGGAGTTCATACAACGTGCATTAACTTGACCCAACAAGCTTTGGCAAAACATTTACCATTATTAGATATCGCGCGTACGCTTAACTAAGCGGATGTAATGACAGAGGCAAAAAAAATCATTTCAAGAATAAAACACGTTCTGTTTCGTTTCGTCGAATTTTCAGTGACGCGTAAAAACGTAAATATTTCTCCAATTGCGAAAGGAAAAATAGTACGTAAAAGTGATACATAAAAAAGTGATATTTTAATAAAAAAAAGTAAAATTTTAACATAATTATTGTTTTCGTTCACGAACATTTCTGCCAATTGACAACTGAAAGAAACTTATTATACGAAAATAACAAATAAAAACCGCAAGCCAAGAATCAACGGACCAAAGTTCTTAACCGCCGTGGCAAAGAAACGTGAGTGGCGTAAAGGGTGTATTATGCACACAGACATAAATAAAAGTCATTTTGAATTTTTAAAATAATTTAAAATCGTTTTTCGTCTATTGTTACAATAACAGCGTTTGCAGCTTAGAAAACCATCAACACGTATAAGCAAATGTAAACTGTCAAATAATTTACTGAAAACTTGTTGCAATCCAATCTGAATTTTTGTCAGTTTTTTCAAAATTTCAAACACGGAAACAAAATTATGTCTGAAATAAAATCTCATGAACGAGTGACTAAGTTAAGCAAGTAGAGCTGTGTGGTGCATGATTGAAAACATATTGACAGCAGTCGCTCAAACGTTTAGCACAAACACACGCACGCACTGAACAATAGACTTCCACCCAAACAGAAAATCGCAACAATTCTCATTCGCACCCGGGCCCTCAAACAACCGGCTGATTGTAGCAGACAGCATCAACTTTGAGCGCAACGGTCGTAGTTCAGAGTCGTCTCCCCTTTGTCGTAATCGTTGACAAACAAAAACAAATGACACTCCGTAAAATGCTCTGCTAAATACGCGTGCTAAATTGTTACTCTTCGTATGACGAGATAAGTAGCAGCAGAGGCAAACAGTACGCCAAGAGGGGGCTGTGTACACCATCACTAGTGTCTGCTGCTAGAAGAAGTATCGAAGCAACAACAACCACGTGTATTCGAATTGAAGTAGTAAACACATACACACAATTTCACAGAGATTCGACATCACACGAGAAGGAATCACAAGAAGTGACGAGAGTAGAGCACAAAGAAGCATCACTCACTCTTATTGTCGCGTCTCATCACCATTTGCGTGCACTGCCCTGTGAGTACTCATCAAACTTCGTTGGTTCGCTTTTGGAGACGCCGTCGTTGTTGTCGTACTCATCTTCATCATCACAGACTCATCACACATACGCACACAACTTCGTTCTGGGTCGTATTGTCGCTCGCATTCGGTCTTTACATCACAGAGTGAGTGAAAGAGTAGCGGCGCATTGTTGTACGCTAGTGAGTGAGTGTGTGTCGGCTGTTGGACTCTGAGTATTGTCAGTCAGTCAGTCTTCTTTTTCGTGTGTTGAACCACTATACACAACACACATCATCGAACAATAACAACAAGTCAACACAGAGCACACACAACATCAACGTCGTCGCAGCGGCAGACAGGCAGCACGGCACATCGCACACAGCAAAGCATTGAATGTTTTCTGTGATTAAGTGACGACATTCGCTGTTTGACTCTCAAACGGTTAACGACGGTTACTTGGTCATAACGGAAATACGGCACGACACGCCACACGCACAAAACAAGATTTCAAAACGGAAAGAGTTCTCTTCTTCTGGTTACCATTTCAAGAAGAATAACACAAAACAGTTCTTGTGAAAAGTGTTGATGTGATACAACAAAACAAAAAAAAAATTTAAGATTTCAAGCAAAAATGAATAGAAATTCATATCTAGTCAAATATTTTAAAACGTTCAATTGACAACAGCAAAAACAACATTGCAACAAAAAAAAAAATGGAAATTAATTTACTTAACAAAGCAAAACCGACAAAGACTGATTAACAAATAAAATAAAAAAAAAACAAATGTGAATTGTTGATTCCAACAACGATTTCCCACAAAAACCACAGAATCCTAAAAACGAAAACTTACAAAATTTCGTTAACAAAGTATACGTAAAAAAACAACAACAAAATCAATAAAACACCTTAATGCAAATTATTAAAGTAAATTATAATTATTTATTAAGCTACAACAGTAACAAAATATATAACATATAACAACAAAAAAAAAACAAAATCCCTAAACATAAACGTAGAGTGCAAAACAACAAAAACAAAACAAAATATTTTTCCTAAAAATAAAACAACAACAAAAAAATATTGCTCACACAAAATAAAAACAAATAATAAATAAATGTAAAACAACAACAAATTCTTTAAAACAATACCTTTCAAAATAACCGAATGTATACGATTCACTGCAATTATTAATTAAATTAAACCCATAAAATATTTAAAATTTATGAAATTAACACAACAAAAAAACAAAATATTTTATAAATTTAAAACAAAAATTTTCGTAAATTTAAAAACAAATAGTTTTAACAAAAAAACAACCAACAACAAATATACGCGTACATAGTGCAAAACAACATAAAAAACAACAACAATAATTTATTAAATATTAATAAATTAGGAATTCCTTAAAATTAACAAAAAATAAATTATATATTAAAGAACAACAAAAAACAATCCCCGAAATCTAAGAAAACATTAATAAATCTTCACAAGAGGAAAAAAATCATCAGAATTATCAACACCCCTCTGCCAGAAATTCTCTTCACCTTAAAATTTATTATTATTTAAAAAAATAATACGAAAAACAAAACATTTCTTAATACAACAACAGCAGCAAAGGCACACATAGTTCTATAATTTGGAAAGCAAAAAAAAAAATTATTCAAATTCAAATATTTCAAGTTGCGCTAGGCTGATTGAGTGAACGAAATAAGAAAATTCATCAAAATATTCATAACAATCCCACGAACAACAAAAATAAAAATCTCAAAATGCTGCACGAAGCTTTAATGTTAGAAATCTATCGTCAGGCGTTGAATGCGGGGTAAGTTGATTTCTTTAGATATTTACGTTGAAATAATAAATCACATCTTTTTGATTTGAGCTTCTTTGTATTTTATGGTTATTATGTTTTATAAAGTTTGTATTTTCACCATTCGTTCGTTATTAATAAATTAGTTCCAAAGTGGGAGACATAGTGCACAAGGTTTCAAAGAATTTTTCGTTACTCAATTTTTTTTAAAGGTGTGAGAGATATGAAACAGGTATTTGCTAATAGTTTTTCCAATAGTTTTTCTATTATATTCTTAATAGAGGGAAGATGTTAGAAGTGATTGGAAGACAAACAGTACAAAAGTTAATTACTTTTGTAAATAATAATATATAAATATTCACATAAGATTTTAAAATTGGCCATCTGTGAAGTTAATGAACTGACACAGCGGTTACTAGATACAGCATTTACGACAACAGCCATTTAGCTGGATAAGCTTTAATTTGTATTTGTCATACAAATCTTGATCAATTATATATCTGTGGCGAAAAGAGAAACAGTTTGAGACTGATTTTGCAGGAGAGCACTTTCCAAGTTTAAACCTTATTTTTAAAAACTTCTTGTGATTCTAATATAAGTGAAAGTCTGCCATAGAATCATTGCTAATTAATGAACACATTGTTGTACATTTCAATTCAGAAATTATTTAATTCAAGGAGCTATGGTCGAAAATAAAATGTAATAAAATTGTTGCTTAAGACGACTTAAACACTTTTTCCTTTTCACCACAGATATAATCTTCATCAGAATATTTCACTGCTCATTCATAATATAGTTTTTCCTAACTTATAATATGGTAACATAAATATCCCAGTAGGGAAAAATACTAGTTCGAAACTAGTATAATACTAGTTCCCCATAGGGCAGTGAACTAGTTCACCTTCCATACAAGCAACTGTCTCATTTAACACGTTGTTGTCCTAGGATTAGGAGAAATTGTCCCTTTTGTACTAGAATAGAACTAGTCCAGAAATTCTAGTCGGGCGGCAGTTGATTGTCTCCTTTGAACTAGTATGGAACTACTTCAAGAAAAGTTAATAAGAACTAGTTATATTCTAGAAAAAATTGAGCTAGTACTGTACTATTATTTTGAATACGAAAAAATACATAAACGACGTTCAAAATTCATTTTAATTGTGGGTGAAAAATACAATATTGTAATTAAATGCATATAACAATTGCATTTTTTTTTTCATCTAAAAAATTATTAAAAAATTCCCTATTTGTTATTCATCAGCTTATAACGTTTAACTAGTTCAAAATTCGATAGTTTAGGACTAGTTCATTTTGGGAGTAGTTCACAATTCCATACTTTTGAACTAGCACGTTTTTGAACTAGTTTGACGATTCCCTACTGGGATATGTTTGTAATGTTTAAAGATCTTAATGTTAACTTTTACAAAAGGAATGTTATCGTGCTTCTACACAGAAAGAAAAATTGCGTTCTAAATTTAAGCTTAATATTCTTATTTTTTAAAAAATCGTACTTAAAGATTACAGTGAGATTTGTACTCAATTATTCTTAATATAAAGTTAAAAACAGGAATTGTTAAAAAATTTAAGCATATAAGTAATGAAAACTAAAAAAAATTATCCAATTAAATATGAAATCTAAAGAGCTTGTGTGGATTACGCTGAAGTGTGCTCTTCGTTGATGCCATTTTCGCACCGGTGGGTTTGGTCTTTTCTATTGTATCTTGAAGATTTTAACACTTAAGGTTTGAGATGATTGGCGGAGAAGTTACAGCAAAATGTGCCGATGCGATAATTTGAAACCTACGATATAGCTACCCGCTTAAAAAAAACATGTTTGGGAGAGAAAACACATTTACTCTTAGAGAAAGAGAATTGTGGTATCAGTTTGATACAAGTCATTCCAACATCTACTCTACTTTGCGCTTAAAACAAGCATTAAATCCAATTAAATTAATCGAAGCGTTCTACATAGAAACCCGTGCCATACTAATTTCGTTCGAACATTGTCCTCTTAAATTAATGCAGCATAATTTGCTATTAGATTCTATACGCTTTAAAATCAAGTCCCAGCGGATATAACGAGATCATTTAAAATTTATGAAAATTCATACTTAACGTACTTTTGACTCCGCTATGGATTAATTTAATTACGTTTGTATTGAATTGTTGATCTATATGTGTAAATAATGAATGTGTTTTCATCGTTCGGTTCAAGATCTACCTCTATTATTGCTAATATAATTTTTTTACAAGAGTTGTGTGAAATGGGTTATGTTGACAGTTGGCAAACTATCATCATCAGCACCCTTTGCTGTGCCTTCTCCACACATTATCGCCACCTTAAGTGTTAAATGAAGTTATAGAAAATGGCTTTATGTTGGACTCTGATATATACATGGATTGTTAATATTAGTGCAAATTTTAATGGTCTGATCTTTATGCCATATTTCGTTTAAGTTTGTCGTTTGATCGTTGCAATAATTGAAGTGAATTGAAACTTTATATGTGTAGGCTAATTTTTATACTAAAAATATGTTATGATAATTTCTTAATTAAAAATATGAATAGTAGAAGTTGCCTTAAATATGCTATTATACTTCAGAACCATAAGTTATATTTTGGTCCCATCATATGTGTTTTTTTTTACCAATAAGAATGTGATTGAATTGATTTAGAAACAACTGATTGATATGAGCTTTTTTTAAAAAAAAAAAAAGGTTTTATGTATTTCGGTCCCATCATATGTTTTTTTTACCAATTACCACGGCCGGCAGTGGCATAGTGGTTAGAACACGCGACTACCATGCGGGAGATCTGTGGTTCGATTTCTGGCTGCAATCATCTAAATTTTTCTTTCATTGTCGGCCCACACGATCTTGTCGACAGCAATATCGCAGTATAAGTGTCGAGATAATTGGTATGTCTAGTAAAAGCTTCTCAAACAGTGGCGTTCGCATTCGTCGATAAACAAGTAGGTGCCGTTTGTTGTTAATCTAAAATAGAAAGCGTGTTAATTCACAACAACGCGAGAAGCATTTCATACCTCATTCATGGGATATAAAGGGAAATTAAGTTGTTTTAATTAATGTGATGAATTTGATTGATATGAGCTTTGACTGATATGAAAACAAATTTGTGTTTGATATTCTTTTCATCCAATAGTTTTATAAAATGCCTCGGGCTGAGCTTAATTAAATTTAATAACCAACGTGTTGAATAAATTGCCAGTTTTAATGTAGAAACTTGAATTCTATTTCAAATTGATTAGTTATAAGTTCTAAAGGTTATCATTTATATAAAAAATCATAATTGAACTAAAATAGGACCAAAGATAAAAATACATAATTTAACATCCACACAAAGGCACTAATACTAAACAAAACGTGTTAGGTTTAATTTAATCTTGTCTTAATTAACTCTATTAAGCTGTGCACACTACTGCATGAGAAATGTGTGAAAAAATCTTAGCTAGAAATAGCATAATAACACACTCATAAATATTTATAAGTGCAATGCATTAAATTTATATTTTAGATATTAATGCTATACTTACGTCTAAACAAAACGTTTGCCAAACGACAAAAGGGAAACAAACATCTGCTGAATACATTCCTTCAACTTGCAAATAATATGTGTCCGTCCTTCAAGGTGTATAATTATAATTTTCCCACAATATATAAGAAAATATAGCGAGACAAGAAAACAACATAAGTTTTCATGTAAATTCTAACATGGTTGTAAAGTTTTATTAGAAATTTTATAAGAAAAGTTGTTGTTGGCAACAATTAAATTAGCACGTGAGACTTAAGATTATAAAAGGTAGTAACATAAGACCAACATAAATGGTATTGAAAGTCGGTTTTGTAGGGTTCGGAGTCAGTATATGTCGCCAGCATTAACAAATGTCCCGAAAAATCAGTTAATGTTGAATTTTGAATCCGTCAGCTTAGTTCAGACATATATTAGTCCAATGTTAAAAAAAGGCAGAGTGCTGTACTCTGCTGCGGCGAGTGCTGTATCACCGGCAGTAGTTTGAATGTAATATATTTTGTAAAGTTTGTGGTATTAGCTCCAGCACCATATTTTAAAGATAGTGCTTACAACAATCAATTATTCTGTTTAATTATTTCGATTGTTGATCTCCCTAATTAAACGACATTTCATCACATTGTTTATAATATATATTTAATTATTTTGATTGTTTATCTCCCAAATCAAATGACATCTCATCACATTGTTTATAACATACTCAAACTCATGCTCATGAATCAACACGCGTCTTCCCTTATCAACATTTTTTATTGTATTTTTGGGTTTACGAATTTCTAATAATTTATATTAATACGTTGAATTATGTTTATTATTTAAACATTTATCTCGCTTTGTTAATAATTCATTCGTGGTAGAGATAGGGAGTGATATTTTATATAAAATCGTAATATGTATGGTACATTTCATTGGAATACTAATGACAGCTTTATGAATGCTCATTCTGAAACAGAAAAAAGATCACATAAAATCATAACTGATCTACAACCACCACTACCACCACCATTACCATAATCACCACCATCATGAGTGCAACCATTTGTATCGACTTAAAAAAACGCCATGTTGGCAGCTTGATGTTGGTTGTGAGTAATTACAGGGTTGTAATAATATTTTAGAGCTGTTTCGCAATCTATAAGGCGTCAGAAGCTAGAGTTCATTTTGCAAAAACAACAAATACAAAAAATTTGATATTTGTTCAAAAATTTTATAACTTATGTTTAAATGCTGCTAATTTAATATAATCACTATTCGATATGAGAAAAAAAATGTGTGAGTGTTGGCGATTTAGGATTTTTCTGTATTGTTTTACTGTATGTATGTACATATGTTTGTTCAGTTTTTTATAGTGACCTTATAACCAATAAATTTATTAATAGTTTTATATAATAAATTATTAAAGTGCAAACAATCTGTACATTATTATTATATTTATTAACCAAAAGTGATATTGACATATGATACTAATGTTTTGTTTCATGAAATGATTTATAGTTGTTTTTAGTGTACTATGCAAACGACATACATTGTTAGATAAGTTACGAATAATGTTAAATATTTTTAGAAATTGGCGAGCACTATGACTAGAAGTTAGGGAGTTGTATGACTAGAAAAAGTGTATACAGAAGTTAATCACTTACAAATTGAGTACATTTTGGGAAAAAGCGAACGTTTTTTCTAAATATGATATTAAAATCGTTTTCAGTTTGCATGAGTATCAGTTCAGCTTCAGTACCGATTTCAGTTCTAGAAATATTTCGAAAATCATATTATTGTAGTTGTATTTCTTAAGGTTTCTTACAAATTTGCTAGATATGTTATTCCTAAAGTAATACTAACACGATTGTAGAGTTTGTGAGGAAACCACATAACAACAACGAATGATCTATCATAAGGGTAATAAGCAATTTGTATGTTTGCTGTTCTTTTGTATGAAGAACCATTTATAATCTATGATTCTACCTTATAAGCATTGGAAGTCTTCCACTCTTGGCTAGGAAAGTCCGTTAAACTGTTATGTTATTTAACTATTGTATTATTGCCACTTCTACTGTAAGCATTCTTAATGTTTCAAGCTTCGGCTTCGAATAACTTAAAGTCCCAAAATTGATCCTTGTCAAAAAGGGCTGACAAAATATGAGACCTTGGCTTACTTTAAAATGACGTGTAGGGTAACAATAAATAAATGCCGGATCATTTCAATGAATCAAGATTACAATTTATTGCTCGAACTTATTGTTAAAAGTTTCATGAGTATTTTGATAGAAAATAATACTTCTACAATAATTTTGTTTGTTACTTTTAAACACCCACATAGTATATATACAAAATTTAACTAAATTTATAATTCATTAAATTTTATTATTGGAAATGTCACCAAAGATAAGTGTTCAACTGTGAACTGTTACTGTCAATTTATTTTTTGTGTATTTAAATCTCTCATTTATTATTAACAACTTACTTAATTAACTTAATAGTTTAATTTAAATCATAAATCTGAATATAATATTGGAATTTATTACCTTAGGTTAACTTTAATTATTTATATGTTAGAATTCTCTGCGTATCTCAGAGATTATGTTATTCAAAACTCGTCATTTAAATGTAAACTATTTAAGCATTTGTTTAAAATATCTCTAACTTGCATAAGCCTTCAAACTGTCATTTTAGTAAATTATACACGAAAATTACGACTAACTAACGCACAATTTAATTAAGCAAATTTATTAGAACCTCGTTGAGAATGAAAAAATAAACAGCTGAAATTCGTTAAAGATTTATTAGAGGCCACGCATTTTTATCGACACGTCTGTAGCATTTAAATTTAGTTTGTAAGTTTAGAATGCAATGATTAATACAGTATTTAGCTAATGAACAGAAATGAATTTGTATCGGAGATAGGTGATAAATTGTTAAATGAAGCGGGATTTTAGGAAAATTCCTGAATTTAAACTTAATCTCTTACCTATTTGATCTTGTTTTTTTCTACTTTGCCCGAATTGTATTTGTTTACAATATATTTATATAAATTTCTCTAGAAATTTAAGATATTTTGCATCAATATCATTTAGTCATTTGACAAATTTATACAAAACTAATGAGTTTTATGACTGAAAAGAAGAAACAAAATCAACATTTTACTTATATGTATTTTGCAAACGATTGAAATAAGAACGTATTGTGCTATTCATTGATCTGGTCTGATCTTAACAACATTTATTTTCATTGTTTAATAATATTTAATTACCCAGACATGGGGGACACAGTGGGACAAAATGTCGCCAAAAATAGTAAGCAATGCTTATTTCAATACTCGATTAACTGAGTTTGTTTATAGTTTCAGTCTTTGTGCAGAATCAAATAATAAAAGGCACCAAAAATATCAAAATTAAATGTTACCCTTCCAGTTAATTATGTTCATTACTACGCTCTGCACCATGTTAGTTTTAATATCGTAAACTTTAGCAAAATGAATGAGGCTTGTTACTCTCTAAACATATGTATGTTGCCTAATTTGATCTCAACTACAGCAAATTATTAACTTTCTCGCATATTTTATGCTTCCATTTGCAATTAATTGCCTTCGGCCCACTGTCATAGTCGCTATATGCGTTTTTCTATGCACCACAACGATAACAGCGTCGCACGTTTTTCGTCGACATTTATCTCTTCTTTGTGTTTGCTGTATCTCGATCCCCGCCACTACGCTACACTTGATCGAGAGAGCGACGAGAGATGAAGATTAATAAAATGTTATATGTTTTTATTATTATATATTATCATTTGCGTTTTTTTTTCTTTCTTATATATGTCGTTTCGTTTGATTTGCATAACAATTAAAAACGTTGACATATTGTGAGCTATTTTTAAGATTAGTTGAAACCATTTAGTGGTGATAGAGAATATTTTTCAAAACTAAATGGGCGCTAGTTGTTATTGTAGTTGACTTAGTTTCTGATCAGAGTGAAGAGCGACAAAATCAAAACAGCAGTTTGAGTAGGAGGCAATGTCGCCTTTTCTTCATCAAGATTTATTACCCTTCTAATAATTTTATTGCTTTGCTTTTGTCTATTTTTAGAGCTTTGCCCACCGCACGTCCGCGATCTACAGAGTCTGCCAATTCCAGCGAACGCTGTCCATCACATGAATCAAATTCCTCAGAGAATGGTAAAGATCATCGCGAGAACAACATAAACCAACAATCTGCGGGTACTTTACCATTGCCCAATTCGCCTAATTCTGGCCAATTCCCAGCCATTCCAAATCTACCATCGCAGCCACCTTCCATGGAAGCCTACTTGCATATGGTAGCTGCTGCTGCTCAACAGTACGGGTTCCCTTTAGGTGCTGCTGCAGGACCTCGCATGCCCATGCCTTTGCCCACTGAGAGTGCAGCCCAATTTAAATTGCCCCCTCAGGCTTCTCCCACAACTTCCAGTAACCATTCCGAAGCATTAGATTTTCGTACTAATCCTTATGCTCGTTCCGGCTCAGCGGAACCTGCTGCATCAGATGAGGAAGAAGAGGAGGAGGAGACTAATGATGCCAATAATCCTTTGGATTTGTCCGTCGGCACACGAAAACGATCAGCTGAAGATGAAACAGATGCAGACCCAACAATAGGTCAAATCCAGGTTAAGAAAATCTTCAAATCAGATAGTCCTCCATTAGCAGCAGTGCCACAGCAACCACAGGTCGCGAGTAATCATTTGATGCCAGGTGTGAATCCCTATTTGGCCGCTGTAGCTGCAGCAAACATTTTCCGCTCTGGACAATTTCCCGATTGGAATGGCAAAAGTGACTTGGTCGTAGATCCTCTTGAGAAAATGTCTGACATAGTTAAAGGTTCCCGAAAAGAAAAAAACTCTAGATCGTCTGCTGCAGGTCAACCAAGTGTACAACCCGTCAACCCACAACCACCTGTTTCAGCGCAAAACAATGCACCACCTCCAGCTAACGAGGGCATAACGAAAACTAGACATAATATTTGGCAATCTCACTGGCAAAATAAAGGTGTTGCCAGCTCTGTGTTCAGGTGTGTTTGGTGCAAGCAGAGCTTCGCTACCTTGGAAGCCTTGACCACTCACATGAAAGATAGCAAGCACTGCGGCGTTAATGTGCCACCATTCGGTAATTTGCCGACAGCCAACGAAAGACCTTCAATGCCACAGCAACAACCTCAGTCTGGACCACATTTACGACAACCGCCAAATAAATCAAACAATTCGGGACCTTCACAAGCGGCCAAAAATGCATTCCAGTATCGTGGTGATCCTCCTACACCACTGCCTCGCAAATTGGTTAGAGGTCAAAACGTTTGGTTGGGCAAGGGTGTCGAACAAGCTATGCAAATTCTAAAGTGTATGCGTTGTGGTGAAAGTTTCCGGTCGCTGAATGAGATGACCAAACACATGCAAGAGACACAGCATTATACCAACATACTTTCGCAAGAACAAACGATCTCAATGAAATCTTCTTCAACTTCTTCCGGAGGCGATAACAAGGAAGGACAAAGTCTAAGTTCAGAAGAAAGTCGGACTCTTAGTGCTGTTCTGACGTGCAAAGTCTGTGACAAAGCTTTTAACTCGTTGGGAGATCTCAGCAACCATATGGCCAAAAATAATCATTACGCCGAACCCTTGATGCAGTCCATGGGTGGTGCCGCCGGTAACCGCAAACGTCCAGCTCCAAAGAAGCGCGAGAAGTCTTTGCCTGTTAGAAAGTTGCTAGAAATGAAGGGGGCCCAAGATCAACTGGAACAAGAAATGGAAATGCAGAAAATGCAGCGTCCCGGTGTTGGCCCTGGCTCAGATAAGACAGAAGCTGCTTTATTTGCAGAACGCATGCGTCAATACATCTCAGGAATCAAACCTGATGAGGCTCCAAAGACCCATGTACCAACTCAAAACGTACTTAATAAAACTAAATCGCCGGATTTGATAGAACCCAAAAACGGCGCCAATAAGGCCGCTCCAGGTTCATCATCTGTATTAAGTGCCATAGAACAAATGTTTACCACCAGCTTTGATACACCACCACGTCATGCCAGTTTGCCGGCCACCAGCCCATCAAATTCGTCCACTAAAAATACCTCTCCCGTGGCTTCCAGCATACTCAAGCGCTTGGGCATCGATGAAAACGTTGATTACAACAAGCCGTTGATAGACACCACAGATCCATTCTATCAACACTATCGCTACACCAGCAGTGAACGCAGTGCTAGCGAGTGCAGTGCTGAGATCCACAATGATTCTAGGAAAATGGAAATACCAACTCCCGAAAAAACTGACTCTGAAGAGACCATCTCAGCTTCCAACAAAATGGACTGTGATGTAGAGATAAAACGTGAACCAGAAATGGAGAAAATGGTTACTGAATGTGCCACCGATATGACCGTAGACCATGTGCCAAAAATTAAACAAGAAATCAAAGCTGAAATTGAGGACGAAGCCGACGATGATGAGCCACGCGCTCATAGTCCCAAAGATAGGTCGACAGGAGAGAGCGTCACCTCTAATGGGACCGACTACTCAAACAATAATAACAACACCAAAGAATGTCCAGCACAATCTCCCAAAATGGCCGTTAGTCCACAATCTCGCATCATGCCGCCACGCAGTCCCACCGACAGTCACCGCTCCATGACACCCAAGTCCCCAGCCTCTAGCATTAAGTCCTATGATGGGGGCGAGAAAAAATACCCTAGTGACTCGCTCAATGCTCTCTCTTCGATGTTTGACTCATTGGGCAGCACCACCAACTCATCGACCCTTAGCAATCGCCCGCAGCCACAAAATACATCATCGCTACTTAGCGCCAAGCTCGATTCGCCGGAAAATCTGACCACCTCCAATTCATTAGCCGCTTTACGCCAATTCTGCATTAAGAAAGAGAAAACCGCTTAAAAACGCTCTCCAACTTATTTCGTTTTTATTTTTCATTTCTATTATGGGAAACAGTGTGAAAAAAACAGATTTTTTGTTTTTTGCTATAATTTCGTTGGCACCAATCGTCCGTCGTCTCGCTCCCGGAGTAGCCACGAGATTATGATTTCTGTTTTTTACTAGAGGCAACGCTCTTTTCGCTGGCCATAAGACAGGAATATGAAGAGAAGAATGAGCCAAGTAGGCTACACAATCAGATTATAATTTATGATTTCAACAAACAAACAAAAAAAATAATACATCGTGTATACTTTTGCCGTCTTACCGAACCACAAACAGAAAGCTCGCTTGCTTTTGTATACAAGAAATAAAAGAGTGTTTGCTGAATTTACGAGAGAAACCCCAAAGCTATGAGGAAAGAATAACCCAAGAAGCTCTGTTGGCGGGTCCGACTGCCGCAAAGCTCTATGCTCTTTTGGAGCAACGAGCACAGAGCTATTGCAACTCGTGACAGTGTCGCATTGTTGGCACACGAGAGAGGGATCAAACGAGTAGCAACGAGAGTAGGAGAGATAGAGAAGAAAATTGAGAATCGTTCTTCGACAAACCGATCTTGCAGAAACTAGAGACTGGAAATGAAACCGTCTTCATGGTTTAAAAGAAAGGAGTGATGATGTGAACCTGCGTAACCGAAACCAACAAAATTTCAACTTGATATCCGCCAGAAATCCCAAATGAGACTTAAACTTAAATAAGCCTTAAGCAACATAGACACAAGGTAAATATTATTTAGCTTACTATATTATTTATCAATCTCTTAGTTACTGCAGTATTTTTTTCTTGACTCTTAATTGTCGGCCTTGGTTCCTAATCAATTTGTTTATTTTCTTATTCTATTTTTAGCTATACAAGCTCCGCATACAACTGTGTTCTGATCTACGTCTGCTCTGTAATACCTTGTGACAAATACAAAATTGTAGCACCTGAAATTTGGGCTATTGTGATAAGAAATTCATGCCATTTTATACACGAATTGTTCCCGATACGGATCTGTTGTCATAAATCTTGCAATTTATTAAATTGGATATCGAAAATTTCTAACAAAGCATCTTCTGGACATAAACAACATCAAATTTTTCACAGGATGACACAGCCCTTTTCAGGGCTACATATATTTAACAAAAAGAGATAAAATTATGTTAAAACAAATGAAAAGAAATATCTACACAAACGGTTTATAAAACTTACTCTCGGTGTGTACTTTGGGACGAAAATGTGTATAATGATATACATTTTAATTTAACGTTAACAAATTCCACATGCAGAGGTTTTTTAGTAAAATATTTTACTCAGTGTCAGCAATAATATACGCAATAATGTTGAAAGCTCAGGCGTAAAATGTTAAAAAAAGTCAAGTGATTAAGAAATAAATTATAATTGTGTGTGTATTTTTCAAAACGCCCGCGGTGCTGACGGACATTGTTTTTGGTGACGCGAAACGATCTTCGGTTATTGGGTAACTTTGATGACTTGTAAAAGATTTTTAGTTTATTTTTTATTACAGAGTGATGCAATGGAAATTCGCAAAAGATATACTTACATTTTGTTTTCTAAGAAAAAGCATTTTAGAAATTTTTATCGGTGCTGAAATTTTTTTAATCGAATAAACCTTCAAACCGTTTTTTTATTATCACAACAATATTCCCACTATGATACTGAAGTGGGATTTTTCACTCAAAGATGATAACATATCCCTAATGGACAACGTATGAGTAATATTAACGATCTGCGGATTTTATATTAATCATACGCACATCGTTCCCGTACCCAATTGCAATAATATGAACTTGCTGTATCATAATTGTGTTAGGAGCTGTGTGTCAAAAAAAATTGAGAGTCCGTGTAAAAAGTACATACCCAACAATTAGATCTAATGTGATTCGATTTTTTTCCCTGAATTTGACCAGAAGTAATAATATTCAATTTTATGCACGGCATTATTATGTACAAACTCTCATCGGATTGAGATATAATTTGATCTCTATAGATACAGTGAAATCCAAAACTATATCAGTATATAATTTGAACTTACTATATTTTAAGCTGGGATATTTTTAGGATTAAATTAGATTTGACTAAATGGACTAATTGAACTTAACAATTTCTCGGATATGTCAAGGTCTGATTGGGTCAAATTTGTTCAAAACATTTTTACACGGGAGTTTATTGAAATAGACTGTGGTTACCTCGTTGTCCAGATTTTCCAGTTAAGGTCTCATTTAATATCATTGTCGGTAATGTACGTAGAACATGCACATCAACCCTGTAAATAATATTGGACTACGTGATCTATTCCAGCTGATATGGACTAGTTACAACATTGTTCTATGTAATGCAGTCACGGACCATGTCATTGTCA
Source organism: Muscina levida (assembly GCA_964034835.1). NCBI lineage: Eukaryota > Metazoa > Arthropoda > Insecta > Diptera > Muscidae > Muscina > Muscina levida. Next base: position 50,729,021 of record OZ035881.1, on the reverse strand, counting down.
AACAAAATTTTCTAGTTAAGTTCAGTAACGACAAGTGGTCGAGTTTTATCGTTTGAATATTAAGTTGATGTTTTTGCAGGCGTTTGTTTTTTTGTAGTGCCTTTTCTGACACGAGTAATGATGTGGAGTAGTTTTGAAACTACTCTGATGTAAAGCAAAGCAGGGTTATATGGTTTAGCCCTAGGACATCGTAATGTTAAGTGGGATAGGTTTTTCCATGCATTTTGACTAGTCCTCGTCCATTATGGACTATAATTTACACGCGTGTATGGGGTAGTCGTATTATTTGTGGTGAACTTGATGTAGAAAAATGTCGACTTGATAAGAATTGTGAATAGGGTAAATTGCAGTAATGAAATGAGCACATTAATCGGGAAACTTTATATGTAGGTTGTTATCTTATATTGAAATCGACAACGCAGAACTTTTTTAAATCAAAGATGTGCGCAAGAGACTAAAAAACAACAGGAGATATTTAATGCGAGAAAGTGAGGCACGCCTATATGTTTTATAACTTATAAATAATTTATACATGTAGATAACATATCACGTGTTTAGCAACAAATGTTGTCAAGTGTCATAGTCAAAAAATGTTTTCAGCTTTGGCATGTTAAAATATCCAACAGCTCAGGGGCAACAGATGAAAATTGTTATTGCAGTGACCTTGAAGTGCTAAATTTACTTAACCTAAAGCCTAACATTTAGTTTCATATCTTCAACCCCCTTTTCAAGTATCAAACAGCGATGTGATTCATTTTTCAACCGATTTTTATAAACTTACCAGTTTTAGAAATCAACTTTAATATGGTATTATTTGCTACTTTTTTTTACCGATTATCAAAATTATTATTTTTTATTAAAAGGTGAAAATCACACCTTTTAAGCAAAGGTAACCTTTTGAAAATCGGTTTACAAAGATAAGACTTATGACTTTTGGAAATTTGCTATAAAAACATTACTTAACATTACATCTGTGTACTATGTGGAATACAGCCTAACATAATTTCTATATAAGAACCTCTGTATATTTTGTGTGTAGTACAGTGTAATAAATGGACCGGATTTCCATTTTCGATTTACTACTAAAACGGAAAGAAAACGAAACATTGCTGAAGCGAATGGTTAGCGGCAGTGAAAAGTGGTTCAGGTACGATTATAATGCCAGAATACACACAACTTTGGTGACCCGACAGAAACCCGAAAGAAAATGCATCAACCACATAACCCGAACCTTGCGCCTGTAGATTACACAGGTCAATACATTCATTTTTTTGTGTTATTTGCTATTTGTATGGCCCTGACTACGAATAAAATACTGAGAGATTGCTAACAGCTTTTCTTTTTGAAATATATGGTTTTAATATTTTCACCAAAAAGGTACAAAAAATTAGTACATAAGTTAATAAAATTTCTATGAAATACTATGAAATGATCTTTTATAAGTTTTTCTTAAATGTATGACTTTAGATTGTAAACTCCAGCAGTAGTCTGCTATGATATGTTCCACCTTACCCGATAACGTTCTTTCATTGTCCGAAAATACTGATGAAATCTTTCAGCCTGCTCCTCACTAAAATCACCCAGGACCAAGTTGGCTAATCTGTGGGCCATCAAAAATATCAGCTGAAAGGCTCATTTTGTATTCTGGATCAGATTCTTCACTTGATGCATTTCGTTCGGATTCGCAGAAAATTGGATTAATTGAGATTGAGAAGATAAGTTAGGGTATGACCAATTACTACGATTTAATTCCGTTTGTTTGCACAACGCAGTATAGTAGTCGGCAAAATGGTTTCGATATTCTTGCCAAATCATGGGTATTATGAATATTATTGCATCTCTTGATTAAAATTTATCTTGATTAAACAATTTTATTTTAAAGTTTTATGTTTTTGTTGATATGCAGTTTACAAAAAGTCTGGTATGAGCTTTCGATTTTTTTTAATATATAATTATTACAAATGTAGCACAAACAATCTAGGTTAAGCACACAACATCTACTTGACAAAGCCATATATGAAACAACAACAAAATATCTATTATTGACCAATAAAAACTGAAAATCTAAGTAAAAATGATAAAAAAAAATAAGGGCAGTAAACTGTAACTCCAAATGAGTGCTTCCCATTTCCCGGGAAATAGTATTCTCGTTTTTTTTGGGACCCTCTGGGTTTAACAAAATTCTAAGCATTCTTTTAATTTAGTTCAACTTTTTCGTTAAGAAAAAGTTCGATATATGTACTCGGTGTTTCTTATATGCATTGTAATTATTACAAAGAAACAGGCAATATATTTGGAACCTGAAACGAAATATCGTCAGTATCTTGCAAAAAGGTGTCAAGTCCACTATTTTATGCAAAAGTGTCCCAAAAGGCATAGTCTATGCACTGTTAAAAAATCCCATATCTATTATAAGTAGTTTTTTAGTTTTTGTATCAAAACACCTTAAAACAGAAACACAGAAAGTGGACTGACATGGATACCGACTATATAGACGAGAATTTATTATTACCGATGTTAGCACGTTTCCACAGTGTATATTTGTAGCGAAATCGTTTGCATGTAGGTCGGTTCATTGTATAACTTTTTGTTTCAAATGTACTACCAAATACTAACGATTTTAATTGTCGTCTTAATATAATTTGCAATTTAATTTTTAACCTGGGCTTAAAACATAGTCGATATATGAATGTCGGATGGACGCGTTACTTTTGTCTTTTAGGTTACATTATTACACAAAACTTCTTTAACTTATTTCGATACATTGTCTATTCCCTCTTAGCTTTGTGCGAGTTCTTTCATTCTGGCCAACCAACTCTTTCACTCTTTAAAAGTTATCTTTAGCGTTTAATTTAAGAAATATTCAATTATAATCATTTTAATTGAATTATCTAAATATTTTAGCGCAAAATTGTTTTCTACCGACTGACAAAAACGGCGTCGACGACGACGATAACAACAACAAAAACAAGAGTCAAAGCAGCAAACAACCTCCAGCAAAGAAACAACCTGATTCATATTGGTACCTACGAAAGCCATTAAACAAGTTTTAACATGTCCGTCTGAGTATGAAACTGTTGCCACTTTTTATTCAACAGCGAAAGCAGTCGCCGTGAATGCATTTTGCCGTCGGTAGAACACCCGTGTAAATCAGAAACAACAACAACGACAACAACTAATTCGAAGAACAGCAACAACAAAACCATCGAAAACAATTTGCAACAGCAAAAATTGCAACAGAAATGGAGGCAAAAACGAAATGAAACGATGAAACATTCTTCATTACCTGTTCCCTAAACTGAATTTTAGCGTTTCAAGAGACTTTAGATGGTGGAGCTTTACACAGCTTTTGGGAGCGAGCGCATATGCGAGTGAGGGAGGTTGGTTAGGACCAGTGAGTATAAGTTGTTGTTAATATTGTTCTGGGCAACCATGTGGTTGCTTTACCGCCTTCCCATCCGCCTTAGACCAACAACAGCCCTAGCCCGACCAGCTTGTAAGGTGGCGCGCACATGACTCACATGTGTTTGTGTGTATGTGAGTTATGCTTGTTGCCGAATGCGAATATGCCTGTTTGCGAGTGTTTGTGTGCTGTGTCTGAATGGCAATAAAAAATAGTCGGAGAGTGTGTTATAATAACCAATTCAGCCTGTTGATGAGACTGCTAATGTATTTTGCTGTTGTTATTGTTTTTTTTGTTGTTTTGTTTGAAATTTTGCTTTCATTCCGACATTTGTGTAACCGTTTAGCACACGTTGTGAACTCTGGGCTTAAAAATATTTTAAATTAACTTTAGTTTATTTACCACAAATACTTAAATATTATTCAAGATACAAATTTCTTTATATTTAAAGTATCACTTGCCAGAACAAAAAAAAAGTGAAGTGGAAACAATTAATTATTGCAGAATTTTTGGCGGGTATATAATCTAGGGTATAAAACACTGTCTTTTTAACAGTTTCCTAAAAACAATTATTTCCTCATGATTCACAGTGCATACCAAAGCAGGTAGTGGAAAGCAAGTTACCCTGGTGTCTGAACTCTATAGATGATAGGTCTACACTGGACTCCACTGTTGAGTTATTAACTAACGTCCTAGCTGCAGCAAAAGATAAATCCTGCAGAAGAACTGAAAGGATCAAAAAGTGATGGCAACTGAAGCGCATATGTCTTCAGTTAACAGTTTCAAGAACCTGATTAGGAAGGCCAAAAGGCAGCCACGGAGAAAACTACAGTAGTGTAGAAACTCTTCGGAAACTACTCCGCTACGTTATATTTTATCCTCAAAATCAACAAAAATTCAACAATTCAAAAATGTCTACATTGAACAGACTTTAATGACGACTAATAATGTTATTAAGATTTGGTTAGGAAGAGAGTGGCTGTCAAAGTTTTTAATTCCTTCACCACGCGCACACACAGTGTTCGCGAACAATTATCTTTATGTTAAAACAAAAATTGCCTAAGTGCGTATACGTATAACTAATTAAGATGTTATTAATACGTAAATATTAATAAAGCTTATTTTATAAAGCGCAACAACGCGATAGGAGCCACGTGATGATAACACTATAATACAAAAAAAGAATAATCTGTACTCTCAGTTTATTTTATGTTTACGCATAATGGTTACGATTATAAAAATAGTTAAATGTTAATGTGTTACATTACCAACGAGGTAAATTTTAAAATAAAAATGTAATGATTTCTGTTATGGAATTTCAAAATCTTTAAATATTAGATGTGTTCTGTTTTTTTTTCTTCTAAATTTGTCCCGTGTTATTATTACTACTAATATAATCACTACATATACCAAATTTCTACAAAAACAGAATGGGTAGAGTTTGATGTGCTCTCAAACAAAAATTATCAACATGAGATAAAACCTTCAATTAATTGTGAGTAATATTAAATATTCTCCATCGAAGGGGTTATTTTACAACATTCTACTCTAGTAGTTCGATATGGAAACTGAGATCGGACCCCATATTGGTATTTGCATAATCACATATCGTCGCTGCGCCGACCAAAACAGTTTAAACTTATTTATTTTCTATAATTTCTCAAATATTCTACACATTATTAATGTTAATAATAGGTTAACTGAGAAGACCATGACACATAGATGGTGGTGCTGGAATTAAATCCATATTTGACAGCCCTCGGATCATTAGTTTGTGAATTATAACATTTTAAGTGAAGCAACTTCTGTTATTGTGAAAAAATGGATAAAAAGAATTTTACGTGTTGGTTAAATTATGCTTTTTGGAGGAAAAAAGTACAGTTTAAGCAAAACCTTGGTTTGAAAACGAGTTTCCGGACATTGCCCCAGAAAAATCAAGCATCAAGGATTGATATGCTAGGTTTAGACCGAAGACGGCGAACGCAGTGCACGCCCAAAAGAGGTTGTTACTGGCGAAAACATTAAAAAAAAATCCACAACATGATTTTGAATGACCGTAATTTTAAACTTGGGACCGGTCGTGGCATAGTGGTTAGAACACGCGACTACCATGCGGGAGATCGCAGGTACCGTGCCACAAGTCAGTGAAACAAGTCAGTAAAACTATGGCAAAAATCCGTGAATTGGGCTTCGAAATGCTACCGCACCCACCGTATTCTCCAGATCTGTCCCCCAACGACTATTTCTCGTTCTCAGATCTCAAAGAATGAAGAAATTTTCGTCAAATGAATCGGTGATCGTTAAAGGACAAATCGTACAACAAAAATGGTATCGAAAAGTTGGAGGGTGCTATAATCAGTGTGTCACCCTAGAGGGGAATTATGTTGAATAAAAAAACTAATTTTGCAAAAAAAAAATGTGTTTCACTATGGCTGGCCCTGTTAACTACCAAACTAACCAAGATATTGCGAAATGGATTTAATGGTCGATGGACTATCTCAAAGTACTTTTTTAGTACCAGAGTACTTTTTTCGTAAATATACGTACAGGATATCGATACTTATTGGTATGGGACCGGGCGTGGCATTTTTGTTGGAACAGGCGACTACCAAGCGGGTAATCCGTAGTTTGATTCCCGGCTCCAGTCATCTATATTTTTCTTTCATTGCCGGCATCCTCAATGTTGTCAATAGCAACTCGCAGTATAATGGTCGGTTAATCGGCATGCCTAGTAAAAGCTTCGTATTCGTCGATAAATATGGAGTTGCCGTTTGTTGTAAATCTAAAATAGAAAGCATTTTAATTCACAACAACGCGAGAAGCATTCCATACCTCATTCATGGGATGAAGAAGGGAAATTAAGTTTTTTTTTAATCGGTACAAAGTACTTTCTTTTGTACAAAAGTACTTTCTGGTAGCAAAACGCATTTTTATTGTACTTTTAAGGCAATAAAAGTAATTTTTGGTCAATAAAAGTACTTTCTGGTACAAAAGAAATTACTTTGTACCGATAAGTATATTAAAAGTACTGTTTGATACAAAAAGTGCTCTGTACCGAAGAGTGCATTACAAGTACTCTGGTACAAAAAAAGCACTTTGGGAAACAGAAAAGTGTTTTTAGGCTAATAAAAGTACTTTTTGCTACAAAAAAGTACTTTAGTACAAGGGGTACTCTGTACCACAAAATAATACAAGTACTTTTTAATTTTATTTATTGACCTCTTTTTTTCTAAAAATTGGCTCTTAGCTCCAGAACCAGAAACACAAAATTTTTAATGAGCGTTCGGCTTGGGAATAAATTGCTGCTGGAATTTTGTGGAACTTGGCACGCGAGCTTGTCTTAATTGTCCTACCTTTCTAAAATTTCCGTCATGTATTTTTTACATCAAGTGGCACAAAATATTGGATACAGGATATTTTTTTTCGTTAACTTTTCTTTCTTTTTGTTCAAGATACTGCCATTGACTATAATTTTTTGCGAAAATCTTTTTCGATACTCTCGCTTTTGTTTAGATTCCGAGTTATTCCACTAGAGGTGAGTCTTAATTCCAATTTATAAATCAGAATATTTTTACTTGAGTTGAAGGTCGAAATTTAATGTAAAAGAACTGCGATACTGGAATCAATCGCCTTCATTCTTTTTTTAATTTTGCTTTTTCGTCAGAATCTTTTCTCTTACCGCTATACTTCTTCTCTTTCACACTCTGTGTTCCTTTTGATATTTTTTGCCATGTATAAAAAAAATATTAATTAAAGTCGTCCTTATAAAACATTATGGTATTCAGAGCTTACGGTTACTGACGCTACAAATTTGAAACACCAATAAATTTTTTGGTCGATTTTGCCTAGAGCCAATTATTACATATTCCTCACTAGCACACTACGCTTTTTAAAAATTAACAGCTAGTTGCATTTGAAATGTTTGTTCACTAATGACAACAATTAAGACTATTTTCTAGAGACGAAAAAAGAAGAAAAAAGAAGAAAATTAAAAAAAAAATTCGAATGCGATGAACATCACTTTGCGATATTTAGTCATTTATATAGTTAGAGTGCAGGAAAACGGCACAATATATTACAATATCCCTTATACGAAACTTAATAAATTTAAAACGATATATCTCGATCCCTAGATCTGACTCAGCGTAACGCCAGGACAAGCAGAAACCACGCCGATTTGGGTTACTAGATGTTCGGTTTTAAAACATTTTCTAATACGGGATTTCAATAAATCACAATACAGAATAATATACCGTCAAACTTCTCTATAGCAAAATCGCCCAGGAGTGCCGATTTCTACTTTATAGAGAAAATTCGTTATAGAGAAACTACTGTTAATTTGGTTGTATTTCGATACCTAAAAATTTATAAAAAAATTTACATTTTTTTCATATGAAAGAACGACATTTATTACACTGCTTTATATTGTTGTTAAATAGTTTACCAACAGCACTAACATTATTGTACCAGTTTTTTTCTAAAGAAAAAAAAAAACAACTTAATTTTAGTTAAAATTCTACAGAAATTTTTTTGAATTAAGTACAGAAATTAGTATGTTTTTACAGTAGCGACCAGCAAACAAATATCACTATATTTTGTAATTGTATATGTGAGATAGAAATCTCGTTCCCTCTATGCACTGCAAACAATTTGTGTTCGTTTAGAAATACATAGCGTGGCATTTATTCTTTCAAACATTGATTAAGAGAAAACAAAATCTGTTCTCGATCTATTTTAGGGGTTTTAGTAGAATATTGTTGTGACCGGCCGTGGCATACTATGCGGGAGATCCCGGGTTCGATTCCCGCCTCCCGTCATCTACATTTTTCTTTCATTGCCGGCCCCCTCGATGTTGTCGACAGCAACGTCGTAGTATAAGTGTCGAGTCAATCGGCATGTCTAGTAAAAGCTTCTCAAACAGTGACGTTCGCATTCGTCGATTAACAAGCAGGTGCCGTTAGTTGTGAATCTAAAAATAGAAAGCGTGAACGCGAGAAGCTATCCCATACCTCATTCATGGGGTGTAAAGGGAAATTAAGTTTAAATTAAGTAGAATATTGTAAAATAAAAAATATAAATATTTGTATATAAACCAATGGGTCTCCAACTCTCTCTGGACTGGAAACAGACGTCAGTTTGATGAATAGGCTCGACCGAATTTTAATATCTTAGATGATCGGAGTGTGGATATGTCACTTCTTGACGCGCTCTTTCTTACACGCGTAACATGCGATCCCCATGGTCCCTCCTTTCAAACAGTTTCTATTTAGTTTTCTCGAGCCCATGGATTGGAAATTTTAGAGAGAAATTTGGTGTCTCTGTACAATATTGCTTTACGATTTAAACTCGATATAACTCAACAATTTCATGCAAAGCGATCACGTAAAAAAATATTTTTGTTCTTAATTTGTTAGTCATCTATTTTATTTTTTTCGCAGGAAGTTGAAGAGTCACCATCATGATTCATGATGGCCAATCTTGAATTTGGAAAAAGATTACTACATAATTCTTTTTCTACGCACTTTAAGGTACATGTTTGCTTATTTGGAATTACTTCGCTTCGCATGGAATTACTTAACTGTAATTTAAATAATTTTATTTCAACATATAGGATGTAAACGTGCGTAAATCTTTCCTTAACAAGTCTTTTCGTTTAACTTTATTGTGGGTGTAGCTAAAAGCAGTCTAATATGAAACCTCTCCCACTCATTATGATAGTTGCAAACTGTGACATTGTCATGGTGTATGAGTAAATAAAGCTTACAAAGTTGCGAGAAATTTTTGATTTAAACTCGTAAAAAATGTTTTGTCGATGTTTAAAAACTTCCTGAAATCTTCGGCATTACAAGTAAACTACACAGAAGTATAGGTCAAATATACCTACATCTCTCGCAGAAAAGTACTACAGAGCAACAATCATCGTCCCATATTTGGACGAGATAAATATGTCTGTGCATAAATTATTGGCAGCAAAAACCTGACATTCCTTTTAACCCCCTAGATGCTATACTTCTTTGCAGTGCAATTTTATATCCTTACAGAAATATATCTTAAAATATGTATTATATATTTTGACAATAAGTGACCACCATTAATGTTATAAAATGGTGGTTATGTTTTATTATTACATACCTTAATTAATTTTTTCGATACATGTTTTGTTGATTTATTTTATTTTTAATTATTTTTTGTTTCAATTGGTTTTGGCCCCCTCCGAAATAAAATCCTTGCTGGGTTCGTTTCCCGCCACTTGTCATCTACATTTTTCATTCATTGCCGTCCTCTCAATGTTGTCGACAGCAACTTCGGAGTATAGTGTCGACTCAGTATAGTAAAAGCTTCTCAAACAGTGATGTTCGCATCCGTCGATAAACAAGTAGGTGCTGTTAGCTGTGAATCTAAAAAATTAAAGAGTGTTAATTCACAACAAAAATCCGTTATAGAGAGGTAAAAATGTGTAAAGAACATAATAAAAATGTAGTGTTTTTGAAAGAATTCGTTTTAGAGATAAATTTGCTGTAGAGAAGTTCGTTATAGAGAAGTTCGTCTGTAAATAAAAATAATTTGCATTTGTTAGTAATTGTCGATTGCAGCTAGTAAACACAATGACTCTCGCCCGTATTTTTTTTTTTTCAATCCTCGCGAAACTTAGCACAGGCCTAAATTTTTGTAAATTATAGCCGGGGTTTGAAAATTCAAACCAAGCGAGGACGAACCATTTCTGGTACCTTTGAAAAGCAATATTTCTCTCATCGTTTCTAACGGAAATAATATATTAAACTTAATAAAACAGAATAAATAACCACACCTTTTCCAGCGTTACAAACGACCGAATTCTCCTATATGCCTTTAATTGCATAAAATTCTTTTTAAGCGCTTTAAACCATCTAGTATGTTGTACAATAAAAACGTTCCGAGCTCTTATAAAAGGATAAAATGGTCTATCTACCATCCTATTTAGTACTCCCCGTACAAATTAACATATTTTTGTTGGAAAATTGATCCTACTAAAATTTTTAATATTTGAATACAATAATATTATGAGAGTGTGTGATCTTGAGAAAACTGGCTGATAACGCCCATTTTGGTATCTATGAAACAAATGACAGATTTAATACATATATTATTTTTGTAAATGTACCGAAATTGTAAGTGTATTAATACAATCCAGTGAAATTTTAAACACATTAAAAGTTATTTATGTCCTTTGCTGAGGACGAAAACAATGTTCCTAAGTTTATTTTAAACCTTTTAAAAATTAGCAGATTTACCACTAAAACACGAACTAAGAATTTTGAAACACATTTTTTTATTTATTTAGTTCATCAATGACATAACATGCCCTAGTTTGATAAGCATTCGTATTGATTAATTTTGTATTATTCGGTGCTCAAAACGTTTCGATTTTCATTAAATAAGCCAAAATATTACCAACAACAAGAGAACTAACGTTGAACTGTTTTATCGACTTTGACACCTCTTGTCTAGCAATATATACTTTTTAAGTGAGGGTATATGTAAGTCAGTTCATCTAATTATAATTTCTGTACTGATTTTTACAGATAAATTAAAAACCGGGTAACTAATTTAAAAGATTTTTATGTAACATTGGTGTCTTCCGTAGAGTGATTGTAGAACAAGGTAATAACAATAATTGATAATAAACGCATTGCTACCAGCGACGGAGAGGCTTTTTAAATAAAATATACCTATGTATATGTATATGCAAATTGAATTGAATGCGTCCAAAAGAATGTATCGATAGTAGATGGCAGAACTGAAAAGTTTGAATAATAATCGCTAATGATCCCTAACAAATACAGTCGCGCCTTTGTAACGTTTGGCTTCAAATGATACCATGCGGGCACTTGAGTTTTTACGAAAATTTGATTACTGTTGGAATAGTTTGTACCCCACTGTAATCACATTGGAAAACAATGTCTTTAGGAATTTTGATTATATAAATTGTTTGATGTCAGTAACAAGGTGGCAGTAGGAATATGGTATCTTTATAATAGAGATGGAAATGATGACTTTAGCATCAATTTCAAATGAAACATTGAACATTTCTGTTAACTTTCCTAAACGCTACAAGAGTGGTCGACTGATCATACAATGTTGTTGGAAAAAAGTACGATGAGGTGTATGATGGTCCGCCAATCTTCATGGCGGTTCCAAGCTTGAAAATAAAAACAAAAAAACGTGACTTGGTGAGCTTTTGTTTTTTTGCTCTCCAGATATGAATGTCCACCATAATAATTTTCTTTCTTATAGTTGGCTCTTTTGTGTTGCTTTTTTCTCGAGATGACTTCTTAATGGCGTAAAGGTAGCAACATAGCAACTGCAACTGTGCAGGCAGCAACAGCTCCATAACCGACAAACAACAGCAGCGGCAGTTTCATTTAAACGATTATGGATCCATAGCATGCACAACATAACCAGTGGATGCGACGGACGAGGTTGTACGATAGGTACATCGTACGTACATACATACGTATGGGCTCCTCATGCACACACGGGAATGTCCGTTCATTGCTTTTCCAAAATCGATTTACGAACAACAGCCACCAACAACACCACCATGATGATGATCAACATCAGCGTCATGGGTCGCTGCCATTCTTCAGTGTAGCCATTGTTGTTGTTGTTGTTATTTTACACATCTTTCATGATCAACATTGATCGGTTTTCAGTGCCTCCTTGATGTTGCAGTAATGGTCGTCGGTCAATGTGAAATATATGTGCTAAAAGGGTTTCTAAACCTGTCCCATGAGATGCCCTCTCTCTCTCTCTATCCGCCTGACTTTCGGTCTCTCTCTCGCCACCAGTGGGTGTTTGTCACTGTCTGTCGCATTAGTTTTCTTTACACTTTTGTTTATCCTTCGTACCTTGTGGTGGTATTCGATATTTCGTTTTGGCATTTTTGTCGCTTTTGTTAATTTAATTTAAAAATATGTGTGTTGTTGTTTTTGTCGTTGGTGCTATGTCTCCTTGTTGTGCATCTGCTTTTAAACAATTCGAATTGACAGTTTTGTCATTTGAACATTAGCGCAAAATATTTCTGTTAATGACGCTGATCGCCAGCACAATGTGGTTGGTAACACTTACGTGGCAACGGAGTTGTGACGTGTGATCGTTTGAGTTGCCACCGTCTAATAAACAGTGATACCTGCCTTGGTAGATGACAGCTGTTGAATGCCGCCTACATGTATATAACAACGTACAGTGGTTATCAATTACATATGTGAAGTTAAGGGCTATCATTTAACAAATAGTAAAGTCAAATGTAGTTGACCACCAAAAAGTGCAATAAAAATAAATAAAAATAAAAATTGCAAGGACAAATTGATTGCGAAAGTGATCATTCGTTTTACATAGTTCTCCAGTATCTTCAAGTTTAAAATTTAGAATAGAGTGAAGGTCCAATTTTAAAAAGTTACACCCAGCTTTTAAAATTAGTGTAAAGGTGTGGATACTGTTGTGTAGGTTCTAAATAGGCAAAAACTTTATTTAGATAAAAATACTGTAAAACAAATTGTTGGTTAATATGTACAAATCAAGCGCCACTATGATGGTGCGTAAGTGTGTCTAAAATGATGACGATAGCCTATATGCTTATTTATTCCTGAGGCACACGTTTTCGAGATATCGCTCTTTGCAAATCCCATTACAGTTCAAAACGTACATTCTGTACAAAATTTAGTTTTCTTTAATACAAACAAAAGTTTTTCAAAAATAGCATAAGATTGGCTGAAGACAGGAATCGAACCATAGATCTCATAAATTATCTCTGAAAATCGTACCGGTTGTCATACAATGAAGGGTATGCAGACGACAGACTTATTTATTTTAGCATCACTTTTTTATGTGAATTTCAAAGTTCCCACTTTCGGTACTCATTATTTTAAAATTATTACAAACTCTGTACCAACGTTAAATTTTCGGAATATACGATCATACCACGTAACTATATTTTGTTGATATCGATTGTGGCAACTCTGCCTGGGCATGTAGGCACAGATACAACAAATATCGAAACGCCTTTTTCAACTAAATAATTCGTAATACATTCATATAGTTGAAAGTTTTTTGATTTTGGCTCCATGATAATATTGTATTTTATTTCAGTTGCAACAACTTGTTGCATGCATTTTTTCATTTTGAGTTTCGCGTACGATGTCATGATGCTGGTGTTTTTGTTGTTGTAGTTGCTGTTTGTTGGTATAAAAGTGGCAGTGGTGGCAATAATTTTCATAATAGTATTACCAGGCAATAAGTTAATGGACACAGGCATGAACAACAAGAACATGCACCAGCAACAACAATAGCGCAAGAAATAGTAGTAATAATGGATAGAAATGACAACAACACGAAAATTCACATAATGTATTGAATGTGATGCTGTTGCGCATGCGCGCAGCAGTTCATTTGAATCAATAAATTTGTTTACGTTCGATTGAATTGAAAGGACAACAGATATGAATTCAATCTATCGTGCCTATTGCTGTTCGCACTGGGAGAATAATAGGAGAGAAAATAGAAGCATGAGTATAATGGGCAGATTGGCTGCATTCGATGGTAATGGCTTTGGCATTATTGTGAATTCGTGATTGAAAAATGATTTAAAAACAATGAAATGTTGTTGCTGTGAGAGACATTTAACAATTTGTTCGTCATAAAATGTTTTAAAATTTTTAAATAAAATTTCTCATATTTTCTAAGATTTATCCAAATAGTCCTTTTTCCACAAATTCACCATTTAATAACGCAAAATTATGATAACAATTTATTTTGATAATTTTGCTATATATGTAGCTTTATATGTAGGGTATATATCATTTGATACGAAAAAAAGTGTAACGCATTAAAGGAGACGAGTTAGACCCCAGGTATCTTAAGACCAAATTCGTTTCAGGACTTTTTAAGACGATTGAGCTATGTCCGTCTGTCTGGCTGGATGGCTGGTCAGCAGGATAACTTGAGTAAACCTTAACGGATCAGTATGAAAATTTACCAGTATTAATATTTTTCAAAACGAACTTATGGGATTGAAAATGGGCAGAATAGCCCCACCCCTTCTGGTACATCCCATACAAAATTACCTATTTTTGAATAATTTATATTTCTTTCATAGCTTCCCAACGGACGATCGTAGGATATTTAAATTTGGTCAGTTTATTTATCTTGCCATACCCCTTCTGGTACCTCCCATACAAATGATCTAATTGACCCTCATAGTTTTACATACATATCTTTTTTGTAACTTAACTGAATTCACTCAAATTTTGCATATGTTGTTTGAATATGAAAACTGGACTCAGCAATGAATATGAACTATATCTGTTCACGCCTTCTGGTACCTCCCATACAAATTGACCTATTTTTGCAAATTTAATATTTCTCCCCTAACTTCCAAACGGAAACTTGGAGGATAATGACAAATGGTCGGTTAATTTATCTTGCGATAGAAAGCAAAACCTCAGAAAACCTTACTATTTGACGCACCCCTTCTGGTACCTCCCATACAAATTCCCGAGTTCACCCTGATAGTCCTACATACATATCTTTTTTTGTAAGTACAATGAATTCAGTCAAATTTGGCGTAACTTGTATAGTTATGAAAATTTGAATCAGGAATGCATATGGATTATATCGGCTCACCCCTTCTGGTACCTCCCATACAAAATTACCTATTTTTGAAAAATTAACATTTATCCCATAATTTCCAAACGGACACTTGGGGGGTAATGAAAATTGGTCAATTAATTTATCTTGTGATAGGAAGCAAAACCTTACAAAACATAACTATTTGACGCACCCCTGCTGGTACCTCCCATACAAAATACCGAACATACCCCCATAGTTTTAAATACATATATTTTTGTAAGAACAGTGAATGCAGTCGAATTTTGCGTAAGTTGTACAGTTATGATAATTTGAATCAGGAATGAATACGGATTATACCGGATCACCCTCTGGTACCTCCCATACAAAATGACCTTGTTTGGAAAATTAATATTTTTCCCATTATTTCTAAACCGGCACTTGAAGGATAATCAAATTTGGTAATTAGGAATTATTATTGGGTGATGGTATTTATCAGTCAGTTTACCTGACTGACATTTCTGTACTGGTTTTTGTTGTTCTTTTGTAAATTAATTAATTTCTTTTGACCTATAATTTTAAAAGTATGTATTCACACTGAAATTTGTCTGAAATGTTGTATAGAGCACTGTGAATTTTGGAGATATATATATATAAATATATATAAATTTAAATCGCTTCAAAATTTAATTTACAAAGAATGTGTTTTTTTGCACTTAAAGCACATGAATCCCCCCCGGTCGAAGGTATAACCAGAGATTCGCAGCGGAAAGTGATGGAACAGATATATCCTCCCTGGAGAAGAGTAGGAGCAAAGCGGTTTTCTATTCGCGCCAACCGCTCTGTGTCCATTTTAAACATGTTTTTTTTTTTTAAATTTGAAAGATAAATATATTTAACTTATGCCCAATTTTTCAGTACATTGTTAACTTTAGACTGAGGTTATCTAGATTAAATGTTTACTAGAACTTAATAGTGAAATTAGTTATTCGGTAGTCTAGTTAATTATGTAATTATTTGAATTAATAAGATGGCAACAAGAATATAAATAATAAAAAACAATGCGAACTTATTTATATAGTTTGAGGAAATCCCAAAAAAAAATGATTGATCCTTGATGGTACAAGACACATAAGTATAAATACAGATCTCTTGATTCGAAATTTAATATAATATCTTCTTCTTCTTAATTGGCAGCAGCAACAGAAATTCATCTTTCAGTACTCACACGTAAAAAAGAATTCCAAGCGCTAGATAGATAGCTAGTCACAACAAGTGCAGATAACAGCTCTTTCACCTGGTCCATCCAACGAAGTTTTGGTCGGCCCCTCCTGCGCGACGAAAACCTTTAAGCTGGAACATTTTCATCCATTCGTACAACGTGTCCAAGCCAGCACATTCGGTCTATTTCGACGTTGGTTCATTCGACGACGATTCTCGCCGTTAACGATAATGGGTCCAAACTTTTTTGCGTAGTATTTTTCTCTCGAAGACTCCCAAAATAGATTGATCCGCTGTAGAGCAAGACAGATAGGATCAAAGTCTGGTAGAGTTGGATCTTTGTTCTTCGAAAGAGCACTTTGTCATTAAATCGCTTGCGTAGCGCATAGTAGCTGCCGTTTGCGATCAATACTCGTCTTTTGATTTTCATGTTGACATTATTATTTTTGTTTATGGCGGAGCCAAGGTAGACCATATGATCTACCACTTTAAAGTTATAGTTGTCAACGTTCACGCAGCGTCCCAAACGAGTGAGCTCGTTGTTCGTTGAAACAATTATCTTGGTTTTGTTCTCATTTATCACCAGACCCACTTCCGCCCACTGCTTTTCAATATTCGAAAAAGCCACAGTAACAGTATCGGCATTCCTGTTTACTGCAGCCTTCCGCATGATCATCTCCTGAGAGATTGCAGGACAGACTATCGCCTTGTCTAAAGCCTCGCTTGGTAGAAAATGGCTCTGACAGCTTTTTGCCAATTTTCACTGAAGACTTCGTGTCAGTCAGTGTCATCCCGCAGAGTCGAATTATCTTTGCGGGGATACCAAACTCAGCCATAGCATCCAACAATTTCTGTCGTATCGGACTGTCAAATGCGTTTTTGTAATCGATGAACAGATAGGTAGGTATCGATCTGCATTTCTTGGGTCTTCTCCAGGATTTGTCGTAGCGTGAATATCTGGTCGGTGTTGGAATTACCAGGTCTAAAGCCACACTGATAAGGTACAATCAGGTTCGCCAAAATGGACTTTAGTCTTTCACATAACACATTAGACAAGACCTTCTATGCGATGGGTAAAATGGCTGATCCAGAGACAGTCGGAACACTCTTGGTTCACATTTCTTAAGCGCAGGAAATAGAACACTCAGATTCCAACCATCGGGCATGAATTTCTTGAGCCAAATCTGGTTTATGAGCTTGTGCATGTATGCTGCCAGCTCATCGCCGCAGGCTTTAAAATGTTCTGCCGGAAGTCCATCGGCTCCCGCAGCTTTCAATTCAATTTTTTTCAATTTAAAAATCGTCTTTATTAATATTTGAATTATATACATATTTACAGGGTTTGAGATTTTATCTTAGATTTTTCTACAAATAAGGTTTTTGTTGTCTGATTAATTTTTGTAGAGTTGTTATATCTATTTTAAAGGAAAAATTTAGAAGATTTGCGTTACAAAAGTTTTCAATTTGATAATTTAATGGTGTATATTTTATTCATAATTGGACTCCTGTACATTCTCTTATCAGTGGATAAGAAGAATTTATATTTCTAGTAAAGTAACTATGGCTAAGTCTATTGATAAATTCATGAATTTTCTCATATCCACGCCTACTATGTAGAAGGTTTGGCGGATATCTCCAGCGCTTATTATAAATTATTTTAAGACATTTATTTTGTATGATTTGTAACTTTTGGGTATGTGTTTTTGCCGCTTTATACCAAATAGGGCAAGCAAATGACAATGTTAGACGTATCACGGCATTGAATATAAGATTCTTTAAGTTTAATGTAGAACGATAATTTATTATTGGCCAATTATAACACCCAGATACTTTACTTCGTTTAGTATTTGAATCTCCCGCAGATTTATTATTGTTAAACAGTATAATTGCTGTGTTAATCTCGTTTTGGCTCGGTGGTGGACAATCTACTCCGTCGTTTTTTTTAAGGATTGGTGTGATTTCGCCACTTATGCTGCCTTCGGGAGCGAGTATTGATTGATACTGTCCCCTCCATATTTGCAGCACACTCTGAGTGTCAGTGACCAGATTTCCGTCTATGTACTTACGGCTCCACGAAAAGCCCCCCAATGAAATAACGCCCAAACGAGAAATGAAATATACCCCAAATCTTTTTCATACATTTTTGGGTGTTATTTCATATGAAATAACTCCCAATTTTTTTGGGCCATTTTTCATTTTTCTTTGGGAACTATTTCATTCTTCATTTGGGGTTATCAAATTATGAAATAATCTCCAATGAAATAACACCCAACCAATTTTTTAAATTTGGGGATTGTTTCATATAGTGAATAATTTGGGTGTTATTTCATTTTTTATTCGGGGGTTGTTTCATTTTAAAGTTGTTGGCTTTAAGGGGTTATAATTATATAATTATATAAAAATAGGCCTTTTACAAGAAAACTTTTAGCCTGTGAATATATTAGAATATCTTTTGAATGTTTACAGATATTTCCATTTATGTTCATACTGACGGATAGAAAATCAACAAAATGCAAAAGTCGGTTAGCACACACTAAGAATGGATTTTTTTTTAAATTTGTAAGAGTTCTTCAAAAGGAAGAATTCAATAAAAGCAGAGAGTTTGATTTGCTTGTGAAAACTGGAGGTGGTTGTGTAAAAGCCAAACGTAAAAGGCAAATTATCTTTATTATAAATAATAAAAATTTTACATTTTATAATTGGAAGTTTTTTCATTTTGATTGGGACTTATTTCACTGAGAATTATTTCTCAATTGCGTATTGGGAGTTATTTTATTTTTTTGGAACTTATTTCATTGGGGGATATTTCATTTTTTTAGAAATGAAAATTTATTTTTATACTTATCTCCTAATTATTGGGACTTATTTAATTTCTCTCCTGTGGGATTATTTAATTTTTTTACAGTTGGGGTTTAATTCATTTTTATTGGGACTTGTTTAATTGGGAGTTATTTCATGGGAGTTATTTCATTTGGGAGTTATTTCACGGTACCGATTGTTTCATATCGTGAATAATTTGGGTGTTATTTCATTTTTTATTCGGGGGTTATTTCATTTTTAAAGCTGTTAGTTTTTAGGGGTTATAATTATATAAAATAGGTCTTTTACAAGAAAACTTTTAGCATGTGAATATATTACAATATCTTTTGAATGTTAACAGATATTTCCATTTGTGTTCATATTGACGGATAGAAAATCAACAAAATGCACCGAGCATTTTTTCATTTGCAGAATTCGATTAGTACACACTAAGAATGGATTTTTTTTTTAAAATTTGTAAGAGTTCTTCAAAAGGAAGAATTCATTAAAAGCAGAGAGTTTGATTTGCTTGTGCACACTGGAGGTGGTTGTGTAAAGGAAAAACGTAAAAGGCAAATTATCTTCCGAACTGCAAAAATAGAGCATGGCTACAACGATCTACGATCCACACGATTCTTTTCAATAATTTTGCGACTTTGCTGTTGGTCCATATTGACTTCATGAAATCCTTGGTGAAACTGACTCTTTTATGAATTTTGGGCATAATTTCATTTTTGTTGCTGATGGGGTTCATTTCATTGGGGGTTATTTCATTTTCATCATTGGGTGTTATTTCATATGAAATAACTCCCAAATATTGGGGGTTGTTTTGTTTTCGCTTTGGGGTTTATTTCATTTATTTTTGGATGTTATTTCATTCACTGTTTTTGGGTGTTATTTCCAATTTTTTGGGGTTTATTTCATTGGGAGTTATTTCCTGGGGGTTATTTCATTGGGGGGCTTTTCGTGGAGCCTGTACTTACAGGTGGGATCCCTGTTCCTAGAACTTTGATTTATATTTTTTTGTAGATCTTTCGTACTTCACCTCTATTATAATAGTTTTTGATATCCTTTCTCTCTTTTATCTTCCACAGACACTTCTTCGCCATTGGCTGCAGTTTTGCATTGTATGCAGGCAGCATTCATTTCATCAGACATTTCGCGAAATTCATCGTCGTTCTAGGCATTGTCTGCGCGTGGTTTTTTTTCGTTGCGGCAGTGGTCATATAATTGTCAATATGCTGCCACTGTGTGTCGGGAACATCAGAACTAGGGGAATTTGTTTTGAAGCAATTCAGAGAGTTGGTTGGAAAAGGCATTGGCTATCTCGATGGTATGCAGCTTTGTGATGTCTAGCTTCCTTTAAGTTTGGTAATGAGTGTTTTTAGCACTACTTAATCGTCAAGTCAATATTTACAACGCTCATTACACGCACGTCCATAACGCTTGAGACATGCCTTCCATTAATTAGCACGTGATCAATCTGATTTCTTATATTTTGATCGGGGGATATCCAGGTTGCCTTGTGAATATCTTTATGCGGGAATCTGGTTCCACTCACAGCCATGTTTCTGGCGACGCGAAACTAACCAGTCTGAATCCGTTATCGGAGGTGTTGTTGTGTAGACTGAATTTTCCGACTGCTGAACCAAGAGCGTCTTCTCTTCCTATTTTAGCATTAAAATCTCCCAGAAAAATTTGTAAGTCATCCTCCAGGCGCTCATAGAATGCATCTTTAATGCCATCGTCTTTGTTTTCCGTCGGGGGTTGTACACAAGTCAGCGTAATGTATAAATATTACGCCCGGATGCGAATAGTGGCTATTCGGTCACTTACTGTCTTAAACCACGAGACCAGGTGTCGAAGTCTCTTACCGACTTTAAAGCCACACCTAAACTCGTGCCTTTCTGCATGGCCGATGTAAAATATGTCACAGTTTTTACGTCGTGTACATCCCTGTCTCGTCCATCTCATTTCCTGTATGGCGGTGATGACAGTCTTGTATTTATCGAGGATATCCGCCAGTTGGATAGAGCCACCATCTCTGTATAGAGTTCGAACATTCCAGGTGCATATCCTTAAATCATGGTCCTTATAACGTTTGCGGGGCCGTCAACATTTGGGGTGGTTCTTGTGTTTTCTTTTCTTAGCGTTTTCATAATAGGTTCTTTGGGGTTTCCAAAGCCAATAGGAAAGCATCTGTGTTGAGCATCAGTAACTTCTGTTACCTACTTCCTAAGACGCATCGGTGGTAGCATGCCGTTTAGGTTACTCAACATTACCAAAATTCCATGTTGTAATCATAGTTAATCAACTATCATTTCACTTCTAGTAAAGCCCATTCACCGGTAAAGCGCATTAATTAACTCAAAATTTCTCCGAAAATCATCCGGTTTCAAACGTTATATAAGAAATAGAAACCCGATTTACTTATAACACAGGAATCATTTTGGGGGTGAATCATTCCTTTCAATAATGAAAACCTTATGTGAGTATATTCAAATTCTGTTAGGACAGATCCCCCATAGACCTAACTTCTTTGATATGACCTGGTGAAGTTTGAACTAAAATAGAATTTGAAACGGTCCTAAGAAACTAAGCTTCTTACTGCTTTAGCCCATTTTCGCTATCCGATGTCTTTTTTCCGTGGAAAATTTCAATCAAAAAAAAAAAATAAAAACTTCGCAGTATAAGTGTGGAGTCAATCGGCATGTCTAGTAAAAGCTTCTCAAACAGTAACGTTCGCATTCGTCGATAAACAAGTAGGTGCCGTTAGTTGTGAACCTAAAAATAGAAAGCGTGTTAATTTAGCTATTAAATTAAGTAAGTTGAAAATTTCAATCTCTTTGTCTCCATCACGACACTCTATGTGTCTTTTTCGTCCTTATTTCGATAAAAGTTACAATGGAATTTTATAACATTCAAATGTTCTACAAAAATTTTGCTCAGAATATTTAGCTAGGTGTGTTCGTTCCTAATAATTTTTTAATTTAGAAATTGGTTTCGTCATTAGTTATTTTAATATTACGATAAAGTTTTCCCTGAGTAAAATTTTATAGAACTTTTGAATGTTTAAAGTCCATTTAAGGTCCTTTTATGATTATTCTGGAAATATTCATTCACTTATTGAAACTTGTAAGATAGTTGGAAGGCTATGCCAAGCCTATCGGCTCTGTAGTACCCTAGAAAGTTCCTCCGACCTGTCACTCATATGAAGTTAAGAGATAAGATCTCGTTCAGAGATCATTATACGTTCATCTCAGCGTACGACATAACATTGTACTTACATCATTAAGACAAAGATCCTTCGCCTTATCAGCGCCTATATATTTTATTTAGTATTCTTCTCACTGATTCACATTAGTTATGAGTGTTTCACTAAGATATAGCTTTGAATGTATGTAGCGCCTATTTCCATAGTTTTTAATGTGCAACACACATTTCTACTTTAATGCATTATTTTTGTTTATAAAATTATAAATTATATTATTAGCAAAACCATTTCTTACTTTGTGTACTTTGACTAAGTGACATAACTATAATCAGGTTATTCTTATTTCTGCATGTGAAGTAAAAATAACTAAATTTAATTAATTTTACTGAAATAAGTGTGAAGACGTTTTATATTTAAATTAAGGAAATGCTTTTGAATGTATCCCCTTCTGATCAATCAGTTACGTTTTATGACATAAAAGTCACGAATTTTATAAAAAGCTATAAATATAAGCCTTATGATCATCAATGCCAAACGTTTGCATTGTGTTTCAATATCAAAAAACAAAATCCCTGAACAATTGTCATCTTAAATATTCATATCATCATGTTTTCGGAAACAGAGATTTGTCTCGTTTAAGAAAGAGGTATTGAAAATATAAACTAAAGTAGACAGACAGAAACAACATCTCCTGTAGCTGGCAACAAACAACAACATGTTGTCCTTTCGCAAAAGTCCAACCAGTAGACACAGGACTTCTTCTTGTTCGATTCTGGTACTCGAAACAATGGCATCATTTTTATAATCCATTGTCATATATCACCGAGATTTCGTAACGTAACGTTTGCCAGAGAAGCACGAGGTGGGGTTCAACCCTTTTTGTGGCAACCATGGTATCACAAACACAACGCCACCACCATCAACAACAACAAAAACAACGGCAGCCGCAACAACAAAAGACACACATTGATCGTTATTGTCAACGCGATCCTTGAGATTGTTTCGCGGTTTGTGTGAGATTTCTCGTATCTCAACTGTGACAAAAGACAAGTAATGCACGATCTTTAGCTGAATTCAGTACGTTTCACATTCAGCTGCGGATTTCTGCCGATTGCCAAGATTTGTATTCGTTTACATTTTTGTTGTGTTTACGTGTTCCTTCATGCTTCGATTTAGACTTTTTTATATTCCATTTTGAGTGATTTATTTAGTTTGGTGCAATTCTTGAAATTATTTGCAAACTCTCTGCCACAAAACATCCAGTTGAAAGGTATTCACTTCATTTGGGACTTTTGAATATTCGAAACTTCAAATTTGTGTGTTTTTGGAAGTTTGGAATTGACATTGCTGTGTGCATATCTTAACACATTTTTAAATTCTTTGAAATCTCTAGAATAAAATCAAAACAATTTCAAAGAATATTCTAAACCTTAAGCATTGCGTTTGAAGATTTATGATTATGTGTCGATTTAGAACTAAATTGTTGGAGTTCCCCGTAAAATTTATTGACAAGTGATTTATCAGCATTTGGGAAGAAGTGATACATATGTTGAGACCATCGCATGTAGGGTATGCGATTGATTAACTAAATAATGGTTGGGTCATGACGGTTTATTGGAATATGATGGAATGTTGCCGATATTAGATTGTTTTTGCAAAACGTTTAATGAGAAGAAAAGATTCTGAAATTTCTGCAAATATTTCATAGTTTCCTAGAAAATACAAGTAAATTTATGTTATAAAATTATATGTAACTTATTTAGTGACCGAAATAGCCGTGCAATTTTATTTTTTTGAAAATAATTCTGTAACATTTGAACCTTAGCATATCATGAGATTTAACATTTAACAGATTAGAATATCATGAGGATTTACATATGATTTTGAACTTTTTACCTCCCTACTGCATATGGAGGCTATTGGCTTGCCCTCTGAATTTGTACTACAAGGTGGGGCAAAAGAAGTCATCCTATTGGAAGATGCTCTTGTTTTTGACCGTTCCAGACTTTTTTGTGGGGTTTTTTGAAGCCCTCAAGGACAACATTCGACACGAGTGCGAGAATCTGTTGCCCGAAGTTCTCGCCTAGGTGAAGAAAAATCCCATAACACGAGCCCGTGTTGCAATCAATTGTGACGGCGCCTATTAGGCAGATATCATCTTCTCGACTTAACCAATAAAATTCTAAAGTTTCAAATAAACATAATCAAAAAACAGAATCGAAGTTTTTCATTTAGAATAAAAAATGAGAGCCAAGCAACATCGGATAACTTCTTTTGGCCCACCTTGTATTTGTAGACTTGCACAAAGGGATCTACAGATTAACTAAGATTTCGAACATCAACTTATTGAAGAAAATTTTACTACACATATGCCTATTAAATTTCCTACTCAGTAGTTGCTGCGTACAATGACGATGTGACCACCGATAAAAAAAATTTAGGTAGTTGTGACAGGGTGAACCAGGTCGCACGTCTGACAGTCGCGTGTTCGAACCAACATGCTGCGGTCGGTCCCTTTAATAATAATATCAGACAAAAATTATACATTTTTAGACGCTGCAATTACAAGTTACACATAAAGCTTAATTCTTTGTTACTGGTAGCAAATGTGAGAAGGCGCATTGTTGAGTAACCTAAATTGTATGCTACTGCTGATGCGTCTTAGGAAATAGGTAACAAAAGTTACTTAAGCTCTACATAAAGGTTCTCTTGGTGGCTTTGACAGCACCAAGAAACTAGGATCGGGTGCGGTGGCCTATAAGCCACTCTCCTTAAACAAAACAATTATTATGAAAACACGAAGAAAAGGAAAAACATAAACCCCCTCAAATGTTGACGACCCCCGTAAAAATTAGGACAATGATTTAAGGATATCCACCTGGCATTTTCCAACTCTATACAGAGATGATGCCTCTATCCAACTGGCAGATGTTTCCGATAAATACAAGACTGACATCGCCGCCATACAGGAAATGCATAGGATGGGACAGGGATGCACACGACGAATGAACTGCGATATCTTTTATAGCTTCCATGCCGAAAGACACGAATTTTGATGTGGATTGATAGTCGGCTATCGATATCGTCGACCGAATAGCCACATCTGCATCAAGGCGAAATATTTTTATATTAAGCTGATTTGTGTACACGCCCCGACGAAAGACAAAGACGATGATATAAAAGATGCATTCTGAGAGATTTTAATGCATAAACAGAAAGGGAAGATGCTCTTGGTTCAGCAGTCGGAAATTCTGTCTACATAACAAGACCGCCGATAACGGATTCAGACTGGTTAGCTTCGCCTCGGCAGTAACATGGTTGTAAGTGGAACCAGATCCAAACCAACCTGGATATCGCCCGATCAATATACAAGAAAACAGATTGATCACATGGTTATTGATGGAAGGCATGTCAAAAACTTTATGGACGTGCGTGTGATGCGCAGTGAATCGGATCCTAAAAACGCTCGTCACCATACGCAAAGGAAGCTAGATATCTAAAGCTGCATATCACCGAGATATCGAATGTCTACTCCAACCAACCCTTTCAATTACTTCAAACAAACTCCTCCAATTCTGATGCTTCCGACACACACTTATAGCATATTGCGAGTTCTATGACCACTGCCGCAACATCGTATTGGGCTATGAAAAACAACGCTCGGACAGACTCTGGTACGATGATGAATGTCGGTAATTGTAGAAGGAAATGGATGCTGCATACATAGGCAAAACTGCAGCCAATGGCAACGCGTGCGGTAACGGAGCGTTAACATGAGAAGATAAGGGACATGAAACGCATGTTCAGGCGGAAAGAAAATCTGTGGAAGAAAAGAGAGAGCTAGGATATCGAAAATTACAGGGATAAAGGTGAAGCCCGAAAGTTTTACCAAAAGGTAAAAAGCAAAGTTCTAGGAACAGGGATCCCACCTTTAAGGACATAGACGGAAATCTGGTCGCGGACACTGAGAGTGTATTGCAAACACGGTAGGAACACTTTCGTTCTCTGCCCGTTCCTGAATGCAGCATATGTCACGAAATCACTCCAATAATCGACGACGGTGTAGATTGTCCATCACTGAGCCAAAACGAGATCAGAAGGGCAATTGCAGGCCTTACAAACAATAAAGCTGGGAGAACCGATTGACTGCCGGTAGAGCTTTTTAAAGCCTGCGGCGATGAGCTGGCAACATGCATGTACCAGCTCATAAACGGCTCAAGGAATGCATGCCCGATAATTGGAATCTGAGTGTTCTATGTCCTGCACTTAAGAAAGGCGAGTTTGATATCCCCGCGATGCTTATTCGACTCTGCTGGATGACACTGACTGACACGAAGTCTTCAGTGAAATAGGAAAAAATCTGACTGAGCCATTTTCTACTTAGCAAAGCTTTAGACAAGGCGATTGTCTGTCATGCGATGTCTTTAATATCATAGCCTAGTAAAAAATTGTCCCACCATTTGGAAGCAGTTGAAATATTGCTTTCACACTGTATGCACTACTTTTTAGCGCTCAGTTTTTTGTTAACTAAGTAAAGTATTGTTTACAATAATCAGTGCTGATTTTGGTGCAATCTCGTAAGCGAGCGATGTTCTACTGCAACCCATCTCGCTTAATAAGTTGCAATAACGTATATCAGCATTATTTTTTTATTTGGACAATTTTTTCCTATATTTAACGATATTTACGAAGAGTAGTTGGGAGGAGAGGTTTGACGTCATAGTTGGTATTACCAAATCGCAGTTTTGGATGCATAAATTAAGCGCATTTTAGTCGGACATTTCATTACAATTTCATTAATGAATATTTCGCTAAGTATGCGCTACCCTTTCGGTCTTCCATTATGTACTTGCAGAATGGTAAGTAATTTTTTGATACATTTTGATAAGACATGTTTCTATCAATTGAAAATTTTTACATATCACAAGCCCTTGCGGTTCATAAAAATATGACAGGTAGAATTCAATTTGAAAACTATCCTCTTATTTTACACACAGCCTGTGTTCAAGATTTTGTAATAGCCCTATTTTTATCGATAGCTTAGATCGTTCGATTCGTTATATATTACTATAGTTTTCAGGCGCCTTATCGAAAACAAAAATTTAAACTAATGAAACCTAATGTGCCTCTATAACCTAAACCAATAAACACACGATGAGGAACGTGATTGTAAGCAACGGAGTATTATACAAATTATTTGGAAGACATAAGGGAAGTCATTAAAGAGTTTACACGAGTTTAACGAAATCCTGGCTTTGTGCAAATATACAATATTATTTTTAAAAAATCCAAAACAACAAGTGCGTTTATGGGTAAATATTCGCCTGCTGAATCAACATTTTTTAAATACGCTCCCGTTTCATCGTGTGACGTGGAACGCGTTTTTTCTACATATGGAAATTTTTTTACAAATTAGCGTACAAGTTTCACCTTGGAAAATTTAAAAATGCACTTAGTGCTTAATTGTAATAGTGACATTGACCAAGGTATAATCTCACTTTAAGAAATTTTTTTTTTGGTTAAAAATTACTTTCTTTGTATGAATACACGATTAAATAAATTGGTTAATTTACTTATTGTTTTTTTTTATTACTTCTTTAATAGATGTGAAATTGTTTTTTGTTTGTTTTTCAATAAATAAAATAAATTATAAATGCTGAATATAAAATCTATCGTGCTTATTTCAAGGGTTTTTCATGCTGTTTTAAGTACTGAAACCCGTTTTTTTCGTGCTGAAAAATGGTCGCCCTAGTAATGACACAAGCGGATCAATCTATTCCAGAAGTCTTCGAGAGAAAAATACTTCGCAAAATATTTAAACCCATCATCGTTAACGGCGATGAATGGATAAAAATGATCTAAATGCCGGCCGTGGCATGATGGTAAGAACATCGCGGCTACCGTGCGGGAGACCACAGGTTCAAATCCTGGCTCCAGTCATCATAAAAAAAAATTCGTTCATTGTCGGCTCCCCTCGAATGTTGTTGACAGCAACTTCGCAGTATCGGTGTCCAATCAATCGGCATGTCAAGTAAGAGCTTCTCAAACAGCGACGTTCGCATTCGTCGATAAACAAGTAGGTGCCGTTAGTTGCGAATCTAAAAATAGAAAGCGTGTTAATTCACAACAACACGGGAAGCTATCCCATACCTCATTCATGGGATGTAAAGGGAAATTAAGTTAAGTTTATGCCTTCGTCAATAAACTCGATGGGTTGCCCAGCAATGCTTCGATTTTGCATATTAACTTATAATATACTAGCTTTCCCGGTTCGCGTTGCTTCTCCCGTATTTACAATGAATCTTCTTATGACCTTAAGCAATACAGGTAAAATGCAAACGCATCATAAGTCGAACGAACGCTCCATTTATGTGATTGTAGCTTTATCTGAAAACAATTTTAGCAATTTTATATTCTTCTTCTGTACTGGCAGCAACAGCACGAAGAAAAGCATTCCAAAATAGTGCGTCATACCAAGCTTACTTAACAGTTTCGTCACCTGGTCCAACCATTTGGAGTTTTGGTCGCCCCCTCCTGCGCCGCCCATCGAGTTTGTTGCAGAAGATGTTTCGAGCCGGAGCAATTCTATATACAATTCCGTAACTCTTCTATTAGGCATTTGGTCTGGGCAATAGTACCGTGTTTTATCCCTTTCGGCCTTTTTTACCCCTACAAGCTAAGAATTTCGAAAACCCTCCTTGCTTTGTTCTAATTTCATAGGAAGCAAGCCCTTCTAAATTATCATGATTATATCCTTTTTGGCCTGGGCGATATTAACAATTTTATGTCTTTTTCGATTTTTGTTACCCAGAAATGTAGAATTTCTTTAAAACCTTCAATCCAATTAGATAGTGACAGTCTGGGTGATGGCATTTATCCCTTATTGCTCATTTTTATTCCGAAAAGTATGAATTTTCAATAATCCATTCTAAGCTGACATTTACTGGAAAAGGGGAACAACCACCTCAAATTTCATCATCCTATCTACAGCCAGCGCGCAATTTTAAATATATAGATTATGAAAAAATAGAATCCCAGCGGGACGTAATCCCCCATGTACCATTTACATATGTAGAACATCTCATCTTCTTACCTTTAACGGTTCGTGAAATATGACCGATTAACATTTTGGTTTGTGTAGACGGTGTCACGCCCCTTTGTCTAATTATGTTTTTATGTAGCCTATGATAGAGGACCTACGGATAATACTTACTACACAGTGAATATTTCATTGCAATCGGTTCATTTATTTCGCCCAGATAACGATTTTTTCAAAAGGGGCGAGGCACCGCCCATTTTCCAGCGAGACGTAGTCCTCTTTGTATCAGTAACATATGTATCAAATCTTATCTTTATACCTCTATTGGCTCTTGAGATATGACCGATTGAAATTTTGGTTTGTGTGGGCAGTGCCACGCCCCTTTGTCTACTTATGTTTTCATGTAGCCTATGATAGAGGCCCCATTGACAGTAGCACACATAGAAAATTCAATTGTAATCGATTCATTTATTTGGCCAATATAACTATTTTTTAAAAAGGGGGTGTGGCACCGCCCACTTTCCACAAACAAAGTATTTTTTCTTATACGACCGTTATTCGTACCAAATCTCGACTTTATACCTGTATTGTTTTAAAAGATACAGCCATTTTGAAATTCCAGTTGTATGGGGCGGTGCCACGCCCATTTTATCCCCTTGCTGTCCGAATTGCCAAAAATTCCTTCTTAGTGCGCGCTTACGTCATATAAGAAACCTACATTCTAAATTTCACGGTTCTAGCTTTAGCCGTTTGGGCTGGGGAGTGATCAGTCAGTCACCCAAGCCTTTTATATATATAGATTGGACAAACTTTTCTTAGCGTCATAAGTGCTATATTTGTAGGGCTACAAAGTACTTTGGGAACGCTTCTTAAGCTCGACTTTAATATGTTGAATTTAGTAACTTATGTAACTAATTTCAAGTAACTCCTTAACATGAAAGTTAACCGAGGAAGTTATATTGTTTTAAATGCTAAATATCTTAGACTCTATGACGATAGTAAAAAGATCCTCAGGAAATTCATATCTATAGTGCCGACATATAGCTCAAGTTTCTTCTGGTTAAAAGAGCAGACGATACTCCTCAAGCAGCTAATGTTAGGATTTGTCGTTAAACTGTAGGTCTCGTTGCGGAAGTCTTATAATATATATATGTTTATTGTGAGACGATCTGCCGTAACCCATTCATGGGATTTAAAGGTAAATAATTACCAATAATACAAATCATCTTAAACGAATACATATTACGTTCAACTTATATTCCTACAAAAATGTATTATAAAGTACATTGAACTGTTTTTTGGTCAGCTTTGTTCCTCTTCTCCACCAATCAACAAGCTAATAGCGGGAGAGGCTATTAAGCTTCCATGTTTTCTAAACCAATCTATCACGTGGAATCTTTCGAGCAACTATTTTATTTTTCTCCTTGTATACTATTTTAGAAACTTGTGGTCCTTTGTATTAACTAAATTATTCATTTTTGTTTAAATTTCGTTTTCTAAAATTTTTCTCCCATAGGCAATTTTAAGGGTGTTTTTTTTGTCTGGTCAGCTAACGTTTAAGCATTTTTGATATTTCCCGCGAAAACTTTTAAAACATACTAATTATTCAAATGATTGACAAGCTTCTCCCATTTCATTGTGAAATTTTCACAACACTGCAAGATTTATGCAATGTACTCGATTTCACTTCTAAAGAGAGAAGTCGATTTTGGAAGATTTGTTTGCTACTGATTTCATAAATAATCATAATAGCCGTGTTAAGTAAGAATTGGGGGTGGGCAATTGAAATGTACTGAGTGAGGATTGTTGCCTCCGCTGTAGTTATTGCAACAAGCAAATTCGTATTGAACATTATCAACAGAAGCAATAACACCAATCGAACAGCAGCTACTTTAAATGAACAATTTTATTTTTATCCGTTAAACAAATCTCAAGTCCAAGCAAAGAAATGTTGCTGTAGTTTGAATGTTGTATTTAGTACTTGGTTTATTTCGATCTGTTGGCTGAAATTGAGAAGAGTATTGGAAAGAAAAAAACAAATGTTCCAGTCGCCCCGTCTCTGTAACAAATAGTGTATATATGATTTTCAAAGAGACAGTGGGGGTCATAGTAACATTGATATAGAAAATACAGGCTTGCATACGGCAAAAACCTTGCCTGAAAATGATTTTCATACTGTTAAACAGTAATTCAGAAAATAACTTTACGATAAATTTTAAGAAGGTAATTTTTGTTGTCTCTAATTGAAAAAAACTAATCTTCTATAATCTCCTAACTATTCTGTTATCATGCTCTTCAAACTGAATATGTTAGGAATTTTCATATACATTTTTGAGTACATCAATACGCTTCGTTGTCTTAACTATCCCACTGTGCCAAACTGGAAAAGATGTGATGATGTTGGTTTATTTAGTGCGGCGGCGGCAGTTGTGGTGCACTTTCCACAAATCGTTGCATACATCGTCGAGGCAGAGCAATATTTAAGAAAACATTATTACAGAATCGTGACCATAGTTCCATGAAACTGATATGAACAGCAAATTGAGGCACCGGCGCTGTATCCTTAACTCAATACCAACTTCTGAAAGCACCAACTGCAGACTTTTTGCCTTTCGTCTGTTTCATTTTAGAGATTTAATATAAACTGTGTGATTATAGTTCTTCAGTGGCTTTCCGAAAGAGGTGGAGTGGAGGAGTCCTGTGTTCATATCTTGCAACAAGTATTTACAGCAACAAATAATTTAAATTTTGTGCGCTGCGGCTTAATCTGCTTCAACTTTAGACGTTGTTTTTGGAGGTTTCTGAACAAATTAAATTAGTTGCAAATGTCGAAAAATCCCCTCTAAACAACTCAAATTGAATCAATATTCGAATGCTAGGCTGCACCGGAATTCATGTGATTCGATCAAAAATATTGAGGGAAACTGTTTTACAGCGAAAAATATTTACTACTGTTTGTGATTCGTTACCACAAGTGGCGGTTTCATTTCATTTAGCTCTCGTATCTGCCTTGAAGAGTTTTTCCGAGATTTGTAGATTTAACTGTTTAAACGTGCAAATCATTTGTTGTTGCTGCCGTTGTAACATTTCGCAAATAAATAACATTTTATTGGAAAATGCAACAAATCAGTGCAGGAGAGTTGGCTGCAGTGGCGGCAGTCATGATCTGTAGATATCTAAATAAGTTAAAAAAACTGTTGCTTACATCAAATGCCACTGACTGAACTGCATCACACAGCAGCAATATTAGCGGCGTTTGATGTAGTTGCATGCAGAAATTACGTAACAGATGAAGTATAATATCAATATTAACCCTATAATGGATAGACTCTAGTATCCTATATAGTGGCTAGAGTGTTCAAACCCGAAACGGAAAACCTAAAAACCGGGTTTTTCCCTAAAACTGAATGTATGTTTCTTCAAATATGTAAATTTTGAATACCCGGTTTTTCAAAAAGGAGCTGTTTTATAGAACATTTCTACGTTTGTTATAGGCAAATCAGCATAGATGGTTGTTTATACTTATATAATATGCTTTGGACAAATCTCAAAGGCCCAAAGCTGCAATAACATGTGGAAATTCGAAACTGTTATACGAATGTCGAAATAGCACAAGAAGTTTTATGTCCCTATGAAGCCAAAAAACGGAAAACTTCTCACTTCTAAGGCCGAGCAGCTCTCTCGCTGGTAGTAATACTTCACCGACCTCCTTTAAGTACCGGATGATTCTGAGGAATGTTCTGAAATCGCACAACCATCGGCAATATCTCAAACTACCCACATTAGTTCCCAAGCATAGACTATACAGGAAATTGGTAAGACTATGCTGTGCATGATGTCAATCAAGGCTTCATGGAATTGAAAATGTTCATGTGGAACTTTTTACAGCTAACTGCAAAAATTCGGCGCGAATTATTATTTGACATTTTCGGGAAATCTGGGAAACATAACTTTCTCTCCGACTGGTAAACGGGTATTTTCAAAACACCGACAAAGAGTGCGATAGACGATTGTCATAACTGGAGGGGAATTATGATACTATCCAGTGCACTTAAGATCTTTTTCAAGATAATTCTAAACGGAATAGAAGCAATGAACGATGAAGCTCTTCGGCGGATGCAGACCGGTTTTCGCAGCCGAAAATCCTGCATTGATCACATTGCCACGATACGTATCATTATGAAACCGATATGTGGGCTGCAGGAATCTCTATTTTATTTTTAGCAATTTCCATAAAGCTTTCGATCTAATAAGTCACATGCGCATATGGACAGCAACGGAGAGAAAAGGAGATCCCGAAAAGATACGTAATGAAATTAAGGCAAAATAGAAGCGGTTTGAAGGAATAGAGAGCCATGTTGTTTTGCTGGCTCCACGAAAAGCCCCCCAATGAAATAACGCCCAAACGAGAAATGAAACAAGTCCCAATAAAAATGAATTAAACCCCAACTTTAAAAAATGAAATAATCCTCCAGGAGAGAAATGAAGTAAGTCCCAATAATTAGGAGATAAGTATAAAAATAAATTTTTATTTCTAAAAAAATGAAATATCCCCCAATGAAATAAGTTCCAAAAAAAATTAAATAACTCCCAATACGCAATTGAGAAATAATTCTCAGTGAAATAAGTCCCAATTTTTTTTTGTGAGTTATTTCATTTGGGAGTTATTTCACGGTACCGCGAGCGTCCGCGCTTCTTCCAGTCGCTAAATCAGCGGCGCGCCGCCTCCGTTTCTATTCTCTAATTAATATTAATATAAAATCAACACAATAGTGCAATAAATAGGAAAAAAGACAAGGACAGCACCAATGCCAACTACATTATAGCTATAAGTTAGTACTAAGGTTCAGCTGTGATATTAAACATTAAGAAAACTTAAATCTGTGATATTTTAAATTTTTGTGATTGTTTCTTATTTATTTTAAAGTTAATGTTTTATGTCACTATGTATAACAACTATTTTTGAATGTGAAATTTGACAAAAGATTGAATGTAAGTTTCATATTTTTATAATGTTTAAATTCAGAGACTGAACTTGTTTATCGTTACCAGATCAATAAAAAAATCCCTGAAGAAGCTGGGAAATGCCAGCGAAACGTCGGAGGAAAATGAAGTAAACGATCTTTTATTCATATTTAAAGAGAATGACCTTGAAAGCCCATTTAGAAACTTCTAATAAATCTTAACAAAATGTTATGCACATTTGTTCAGATACATTAATTCCGAAGTTTTAAACTTAAATGGTGCGACCTTCATAACAGACTTTGTATATATTCTTGGACATACTTATAAAATATTATAAATAACATGAATTTGATTTTTTATTTTGTACATAACAAATGTTATGTTTATGTTTGTGTACATACTTATGACATATCATAACTAATAAGAATTAGAATTTTTTATTTTGAGTATCGGCGTACGAAATATTATAAATAATAAAAATTTTACATTTTATAATTGGAAGTTTTTTCATTTTGATTGGGACTTATTTCACTGAGAATTATTTCTCAATTGCGTATTGGGAGTTATTTTATTTTTTTGGAACTTATTTCATTGGGGGATATTTCATTTTTTTAGAAATGAAAATTTATTTTTATACTTATCTCCTAATTATTGGGACTTATTTAATTTCTCTCCTGGGGGATTATTTAATTTTTTTACAGTTGGGGTTTAATTCATTTTTATTGGGACTTGTTTAATTGGGAGTTATTTCATGGGAGTTATTTCATTTGGGAGTTATTTCACGGTACCGATTGTTTCATATCGTGAATAATTTGGGTGTTATTTCATTTTTTATTCGGGGGTTATTTCATTTTTAAAGCTGTTAGTTTTTAGGGGTTATAATTATATAAAATAGGTCTTTTACAAGAAAACTTTTAGCATGTGAATATATTACAATATCTTTTGAATGTTAACAGATATTTCCATTTGTGTTCATATTGACGGATAGAAAATCAACAAAATGCACCGAGCATTTTTTCATTTGCAGAATTCGATTAGTACACACTAAGAATGGATTTTTTTTTTAAAATTTGTAAGAGTTCTTCAAAAGGAAGAATTCATTAAAAGCAGAGAGTTTGATTTGCTTGTGCACACTGGAGGTGGTTGTGTAAAGGAAAAACGTAAAAGGCAAATTATCTTCCGAACTGCAAAAATAGAGCATGGCTACAACGATCTACGATCCACACGATTCTTTTCAATAATTTTGCGACTTTGCTGTTGGTCCATATTGACTTCATGAAATCCTTGGTGAAACTGACTCTTTTATGAATTTTGGGCATAATTTCATTTTTGTTGCTGATGGGGTTCATTTCATTGGGGGTTATTTCATTTTCATCATTGGGTGTTATTTCATATGAAATAACTCTCAAATATTGGGGGTTGTTTCGTTTTCGCTTTGGGGTTTATTTCATTTATTTTTTGATGTTATTTCATTCACTGTTTTTGGGTGTTATTTCCAATTTTTTGGGGTTTATTACATTGGGGGTAATTTCCTTGGCGTTATTTCATTGGGGGGCTTTTCGTGGAGCCATTTTGCTTAGAAGCTTTTGATTAGAATCCTGATGGTACAAGTAAACTTGGTAGACATCCAGCGACGCAGTCAAGGCGATGACATTAACCTACTTCCAGGCAACTTATCATGGAATCAAATTAAAGCAAATATAAATAATTGGAATAACTTTTGTATTGACCTATTGTTACATAACGACTGCTCAATTTGTCAACTGTTACAAAATAATTCATTTTGTAAAACGTAGTAACCTATTTTTAACAAAATATTTACAAATCTAAACATAACATATTTACAAATTACCACAGCTCTCTATTTTGAATTATGAATAACCAGTATGCAATCAATTATTTCACCTATATACAATGGAACTTGCCACATATCGCGTAGTGATATGTTATATGTATTTCAAATCTACATGCCCAGTTGAAGGGTTAATTTGTTACTATTAATTTCACATTAAATCATTGCGGGAGGTTTACAACAAATTTGTTATTTTCTTTCCGTTCGAATGTTGTGTTATATATGCCGTTATTGCATGCAATGTTTTCTTTACTTTGCCGCACAATTTAGTTGAGTGGTCTAATATATGAGTTATGCTTTAAAATTTGAGTTAATTACTTGCTCTGTGTAAATTAAAACTTGTATTATGGGATGAGAAAATGCTCAATTTTAAGGTGTGCTTATCAGATGTAGCATATGTTGGCAATACCACCGTTTCGATAGAAGCTGTTCAGACTCAGAACCGACAGCATACACTGATTTTAATTAGTGCTCTAGCCTTGTACCGAGATCCCGGGAAGAGAGAGACTTCGTTGTATTCTCCCAAAAAAATATGCCATTTGATGGAACGTTGTTCAAACTCCGGTCCGGGAACGAAGAAATTTCTATTAGCTTCATACATTTGTATGATATTTTCAAATTTCCCGAGTCGGCAGTATTGAAGAACAACATTAGTAGAACATTTCCACCAATTTTTTTAATATTTGCTTTGAAACTGCGGAAACGCCGGTCATAGAACAATGAAATTTCTATTATTTTCATACATTTGTGTGGTATTTTTACCCGGGAAAGGACCGGGAATACCGTTTCCCGGGAAATGAGGAGCACTAATTTTAATTACTTCTCTAATTTTAATGACATAAGAGCTACTTTTTAGTTTAATTCAGGGTAAATATGCTTGTTACATAGTATTAGCATATATAAATATTTATATAGTAGCTTTCCCGCCTCGCGTTGCTTCGCCCGTACTTACAATGAACCTTCTTTTGACTTTAAGCAATACAGGTAAAATGCCAACGCTTCATATGACGAACGAATACCCCATTTATGTGATTGTAGCTTTATCCCATTGGTCTGAGTGATTGTATCGCTTTAGTCCATTTTTCCCTAAAAGTGCGAATTTTAAAAGATATATTCGTATCGCACAACTAAATGGATTTTTGAAAAACCCTATTTGACAGTTCTATAATTCTATAGGGAGCAATTCAATATACATTTTCGTAACTCTACTTTTAGGTATTTGATCTGGGTGATACCATCAGTTTTATCTCTTTTTCGGTATTTTTACAACGAATTTTAAAATTACTTCACATCGCACAAATTTTGAGACTATACCTTTAGTCGTTTATTACCAGTTTTATCCATTTTCAGTCCTTTTTACCCCTAAAAGGTATGGATTTCGAAAACCTTCCTTGGTTCGTTCTAATGCCATATGGAGCAAGCCTATTTAACTTATCATGATTACATCATTAACCGTTTGGTCTGGGCGATAGTAAAATTTTTATCCCTTTTTCGTTTTTTTTTTACCCAGAAACATCGGATTTAAAAAAAATACTTCAATCCAATTTGATCGTAAGCATTTCCATATCAATTTTCGCGGTTATACCATTAGCCGATTGGTTTAGGTGATGGTACAACTTTTATCTCTTATTGATAATTTTTAACCCATAAAAGTACGAGTTTCCAAAAATCCGTTCTTAGCTGACGTTTACCATCCCAAATTTAATCATCCTATCTACACACAGTAGACAATTTAAATATATTGATTATGATACTGTTATTACAATCGTTCTATTAATATGACCGACGTAACAATTGTTTCAAAAGGGTCGTGACACTGCCCATTTCCCAGCGAGACGTAATCTCCTATGTACCTTTAACATATGTAGCAAATCTCACCTTCATACATTTAATGGCTCTTGAGAAAAGACCGATTGAAATTTCGGTTTGTGTGGGCGATGCCACGCACCTTAGTCTAATTATGTTTTCATGTAGCCTATGATGGAGGCCCTATGGACAGTATCACACATAGAAAATTTAATTGCAATCGGTCCATTTATTTAGCCAATATTTCTATTTTTAAAAAAGGGGTGTGGCACCGCCCACTTTCTACAAATCCAAATCTCAACTTTGTACCTATACCTTTGTATAAAATACGTTCTTAGTGCGAGCCTACGTCATAAAAGAAACCTACATTCTAAAGTTCACGGTTCTAGCTTAAGCCTTGTGGGCTGGGGAGTGATCAGTCAGTCACCCAAGCCTTTTATATATATAGGATACGACGTTTTTTTATATTGAGTTTTGGGTGCCGTTGAGGATGTAAAGTGAATCTTGCATCTCAAGCCGACTCACAACCTCCTTCGTGGTGGCACCTGGGCAACGGTGTTCGTGAATAGCGGCTAATAGTGAGCGACGAACCCTAATGGTTGGGCTAGCCACCCGTCTTCAGGTTTTTTACTGGCGTTGAAAACATTATAAAGAAAAAGTATCAAACGGAACCCCACTAATGTTGATGTATGTTATGTCCATGATTTTAGGATATGAACCTGGAACGTCCGGATTCTCTATGGAGAAGGTGCCACTATCCGACTATACAGCTGCCATGCCAAAAAGCACGAATTTGGATGTGCATTTGCAGTTGGCGAGAGACTCAGATATCTTGTCTCATGATTAAGTCCTGTTAGTGATCGAACAGCCGCATCAAGGCGAAATATTTCTACATCACGCTGATTAGTGCTTATGCCCCGACGGAAGATAAAGACGATGCATTTTACGAGCGCCTAGAGGAAACATACTACCGCTGCACAGTGGAAAATCGTAGAGTAAGACCAGCTCATAATTCATTTTTTAAAAGGTTCGAATTACACCATAATTATTTTTTTTATCGAAAAGCTAAGATGTCGCACTTAATAATTTGAGCAAAATATTTGATGTTTTGTCAATAGTAATACTCGGAAATAAGGACGGTATTCACATGTTTTTACGACAACGATTTATTACTATAAAAATAAAACTTTTTTTTTTTACGTTAAGTGTATCATCCAATGATACATCACATTCGGCTTACGATCAGAAAAATGTTTTTTTATTGTTTGATATTTTTGGTCAAATTCAGTGTGTCACTCACTAGGAGGACGCGTTTCGAACTCCATGACGAGTTCATCTTCAGACCCCTTTGTGACGAACTGATGCACAATGGTACATCATCAGCTGTATATATATCTACAATTATGTCAAACATGTACGTGCAAAGTAGATATCAGGCGAAAATGTCCAGCACCAATTATAGTTTGAATTTGACCGTTAATATTCAAACATGAGAAATGGAGGTAATTCTTTCCCCACGATTCCCCTTTTTACCTCAAAGCTTAAGCTTCTTTACAAGGTTTTTGTTGGTAAACTAAGATTACTTTAAATTTTTCTATGTCAAAGTAAGACATTTAGTTTTAGGCCGTGCCGTGCCAGTGTATTTTAAACTGTTTATTTGTTAGTTTTAGTCGATCGTGTTTTATATATTAAATTTACGTTAAGTGTATCAAATGATACATCAAATTCGGCTTACGATCAGAAAAATGTTTTTTTATTGTTTGATATTTTTGGTCAAATTCAGTGTGTCACTCACTAGGATGACGCGTTTCGAACTCCATGACAGTTCATCTTCAGACCCCTTTCTGACATATTTTAGATCATATTTTTAATATAATTCACATTACAATTAAGGAGTTATATGTATACGAAAGGTAATTTTATGTAGATTCCAATTTTATAAAGAGCGGATCAGGTTTTAGTGAAAACATTTGAAATTTAAACTCCTGAATGATGTAATGTTGTCTTGGCTGCATGCAAAAACTTTGGTAAGGCTTTTAGTTAGGAGCTACGCTTAGCTCTGCGCTCATATGTACAAAATTTTAAAGCTTAATATATTAATAAAATACTATAAAAATTTTAGCTGCATATTCGTGCATAAACAGAAGTTACAATCAATAATGTTAAAAAACTCAGCTATTTAGATAAAAAACAACTCATAAAAAACAAAGTTTTTGACTAGAAATTCTTTACTCTAGACTAGTGATGATCAAAATTTTAATAACCTACCACTTGTGCCGACAAACCAATACAAGGTACAAGGTAAACAAACTGGTAAATACCATCACCCAACATACGATTTTGTTTAAGTCTTGGGAGATAGCAGAATGGGTGTGACAAATAGTTAATTTCATTATCCCCAGGTGCCCGTTTGGAAATTATGGGAGAAATATTAATTTTCCAAAAATAGATCATTTTGTTTGGGTGGGACCAAAAGGGGTTAACTGATATAGTCCATATTCATTCCCGATTTAAATTTTCATAACCGTACAACTAACGCAAAATTTGACTGAGTTCAGTGTTCTTACAAAAAAGATATGCTTAAAGGAATATAAGGGTGAATTTGGTCCCAGCTTTGCCTCCTATTACAAGATGAATTAACCGACCAATTTTTATTACCCTCCAAGTGTCCGTTTGGAAGTTATGGGAGAAACGGTATTTTTACCAAAATAGGTTATTTTGTATGGGAGGTACCAGAAGGGACGTGGAAAAAGTTTCAGTTTTCTTAGGGTTTGTCTACTTTTGCAAGATAAATAAACTGACGTTTTTCAAATTCAAATATTCTCCGGTCTTTCGATGTTAAGTTATGAAAGAAAAACCAGTACAGAAATTTCAGTCAGTTAAACTGACTGATAAATACCATCACCCAATATAAGATATTGTTTAAGTCTTGAGTTATTGAAAATAATCGATTTGTAATTAAAACCAGTTAGAAAGTTTCAGTCGGGCAACCCGACTTAAATTTACCCTTACCCTCAGTAAAACAAATAATTTTCTATTTTATTGATATTATTACTCGATTTCGAAAGTGGGCGGAGTGGTACATTTGTATGGGAGGTACGAGAAGGGGTGTGTTTAGGCTCCAGATTTATTCTCCATAACTTTATCCTGTTATAGCTTTACTAAATACAGAATTTGGGCACGATTGCGTTTGGTGTACTGATATTATTACTACATCCCAAAAGTGGGCGGAAAGGTAAATTTGTATGGGAGGTACCATAAGGTGCGTGTCTAGACTTCCAATTTTTTCTCCAAAACGTTGTCCTGTTATAACAAAATACAGAATTTGGGCACGATCGTGTCTAGTGTATTGATATTATTACCCTATTTCTAAAGTGGGCGGAGTGGTGCATTTGTATGGGAGGTACCAGAAGGGGCGTGTCTAGACTTCCAGATTTTTTCTCCAAAACTTTATCCTGCTTCAACTTTACCAAATACAGAATTTGGGCACGATCGCGTTAGGTCTTTTAATAATATTAATCGATTTCTAATGTGGGCGGTACCAGATGTGTATGGGAGGTACCAGATGGGGCGTGGATAGACTTCCAATTTTTTTCTCCAAAACTTTATCCCGTTATTGCTTTACTATAAATAGAATTTGGGTACGATCACGTTTGATTTATTGATATTATTTCTCCATCTCCATAGTGGGTGGAAAGGTAGGTTTGTATGGGAGGTACCAGAAGGGGCGTGGCTAGGCTTTCAAAATTTTTTCCAAAACTTTATCCTGTTATAGCTTTACTAAATACAGAATTTGGGGACGATCCCATAGGGTGTATTGATATTATTACTCGATTTCTAAAGTGGGCGGAATGATGTATTTGTATGGGAGGTACCAGAAGGGGCGGGGCCACGTAGCCCGTTTGCAATACCGTAAGTAGTTTTGAGAAAATAATAACTCGTGCAAAATTTCAAAATATTTGGTTTCGTCTTTCGAAAGTTATCGTGCGAACCAGCCGGACAGCCACCAGACAGACAGACAGACAAACGGACATGGCTCAAATGACTTAAAAAGTCATGAATCGAATTTGGTTCTAAGAAACCTAGGGTCTGAAGTGACTCCTTCTATGTGTTACACTTTTGGGTCGTATCAAATGATATATACCCTCATCCCTAAGGGTGATGGTATAATTAATTATCCAAAAATATGTAATTTTGTATGGGAGGTACCAGAAAGGGTGGGGCTATTCTGCCCATTTACAATCCCATTAGTTCGCTTTGAAAACATTAATACTGGTAAATTTTTATACCGATCCGTCAAGGTTTACTCGAGTTATACTGCTCACCAGCACTCCAGCCAGCCTGCCAGACAGACGGACATAGCTCAATCGTCTTAAAAAGTCCTGAAACGAATTTGGTTTTAAGATACTTGGGGTCTAACTCGTATCCTTTAATGCGTTAGACCCATTTTCGGATCAAAAATTGTACCAATTACATGTACAAGTCATCTCTATATGCTAAAAGTAAACTTCATACCTTTATTCTGAAAAAAGTTCTAGTTTAATTTGGCTCATATTTTACAGAATAATAGCACAGAACTCTATCTCTAAGAACAAAAAAGTTACAGATTTTTGATATGGAATAAAATTTTCCACTGTGCGCTGCCCTGGCGTTAAAATTGTTCTGGGAGGAGTTAAAATTGTTCTGGGAGACTTGCAAAAATTGGGAGGGAAGATATTCTGGGTCCATCGATCTTTAATTTCAGCATGCATACCGACACGTCAGACAACGGGTTTAGGCTGGTTAGCTACGCAGCGGGAAGGAACATGGTAGTGGATGGAACCAGATTCCGTCACAAAGATATCCACAAGGCAACTTGGCTATCCCCCGTTAAAAACACCAAAAATCAAATTGATCATGTGGTAATTGATGGCAGGTATACATCTAGTGTCATAGACGTGCGTATGATCCGAGGTGCTAATATTGGCTCGGATCGTTACTGAGCAGAGCTTAAAACGCACGTAACCAAACACAAAGAAAGCTGGACAGCGCGAAGCTGCAAGCCCCAGCTCTTCCAACGTCTACGGCACAACGCCTCTACTTCTGGCGTTCCCGATACAC
Source organism: Muscina levida (assembly GCA_964034835.1). NCBI lineage: Eukaryota > Metazoa > Arthropoda > Insecta > Diptera > Muscidae > Muscina > Muscina levida. Next base: position 50,686,018 of record OZ035881.1, on the reverse strand, counting down.
AGTGGCAGCATATTGCGCATTCCATGGCATGCTAGGATATAAAAATGGTGAATCCTGGTATGATGAATAATGTCGCATAGAATCTGAGGAACAGGATACTGCTTATAGGGAAACGCTGCAGCCAATTGTAACCCGTGCTGTTAGGGAACGGCACAAGGAGACAGTAAAACAGTCAAAACAGCTATTTAAGTGAAAAAAAACGTCAGATGAATGTAATGGGCTCCCCTCCTGTAAGGACAAGGATGGAATTCTGGTTACCGATACGCCGAGTGTGCTGCATATGTGGAGAGAACATTTCCAGCAATTGCTGGTTCCAGAAGGCAGCGCACGTGAAGGTATCACGCCAATTGTCGAAGACGGCTTAGATTGCCAACCACCAATTCTAGCCGAGGTAAGAAGACTAACGAACATGCACCAGCTCCTAAGCACGGTTTGGCTTAAATAGTGCATGCCCGACGATTGGAATCTAAGCGTATTATGTCCTTCTGCGATACGGCAGAAATTACACGAAGCCATTGCTGAGTTTGGTAATCCAGCGAAGCTGATACGTCTTTGCGGAATGACGCTGACTGACAGAAGTCTTCAGTGAATATTGGCAAGGACCTTACGGAGCCATTCTATACCAGACGGGGCCTGAAACAAGGCGACGGTCGGATGTGACTTCAGCCTTCTCAGGTATAAAAAATATAAAATAGATTTAATTTAAATAAATACTACGATACTCTTTTTGTTCCACCGACATTCAAATTATATCATTCTTGTTTAGATGCAGAAAATTGTCTCAAAATTTTAGCTGGCTTGTAATTGTATGGCAACATAATCACTGTTCCATTTACACGCTCATTGTATTTTATTCACCGCAGTTGTAACAAGAAGTAATCAGGAGTTTTTCCCCTTTTGTTACTTATATATACTTTTTGATATTGCTCATCATAATGTTAAGTGCTAAAACTAAAAATACTAAATTTTCTTATTTATTTCTGGAAATACCCTCTATTCTGAAAATATATTTGTGGATAATATCGATGATTTTGAACTTGTTGCAGTTTTAGCTAAGCTTGGTAATTCCAGATTACTTGTAACCACCAATCTTCGAATTTTGTTTTGAATGAGAAATATTTAGGAGCCGTGCGTTGTAAAACATTTTGCCATAAATGATGTAGATTGTACTTGCCCTCAGTGTCAACTGGCATGACACACCTGCATTAACACTGCTTGCATCTTCAGAATATTGGCAAGGACCTTACGGAGCCATTCTATACCAGACGGGGCCTGAAACATGGCGACGGTCGGATGTGACTTCAGCCTTCTCAGGTATAAAAAATATAAAATAGATTTAATTTAAATAAATACTACGATACTCTTTTTGTTCCACCGACATTCAAATTATATCATTCTTGTTTAGATGCAGAAAATTGTCTCAAAATTTTAGCTGGCTTGTAATTGTATGGCAACATAATCACTGTTCCATTTACACGCTCATTGTATTTTATTCGCCGCAGTTGTAACAAGAAGTAATCAGGAGTTTTTCCCCTTTTGTTACTTATATATACTTTTTGATATTGCTCATCATAATGTTAAGTGCTAAAACTAAAAATACTAAATTTTCTTATTTATTTCTGGAAATACCCTCTATTCTGAAAATATATTTGTGGATAATATCGATGATTTTGAACTTGTTGCAGTTTTAGCTAAGCTTGGTAATTCCAGATTACTTGTAACCACCAATCTTCGAATTTTGTTATGAATGAGAAATATTTAGGAGCCGTGCGTTGTAAAACATTTTGCCATAAATGATGTAGATTGTACTTGCCCTCAGTGTCAACTGGCATGACACACCTGCATTAACACTGCTTGCATCTTCAGAATGTTCAAGGAACATTCTAAAATTTAGTATTCTCTAATTGCATCAATTTAGTAATTCGCAAGAAAGGATTCTTGATTTGGTAACAACGACTGATTCTGCGGTAAGTAGATTTGACCCGATGGTATAGTCAGAGTATGTTCAACATCTTTCTGTTAGCATGTTTTTAATTCAAACGGTTAAGACTCAGGCATCGTCCTTACTAATGTGGTGAGTATAGCATATGTTTTCGATAGAACTGATTTCTGTACTCTCGACTTATTGATTTCGTGGAATGTACCCTTAAAACAAACTCACTTATATTCATAAATTGCTTATCGTGAAATATACTCTTATATGTATTTTTGGAAATAAGTGAATACATTATATTAGTAGAATGTACAAAATTAAATCAAAGAAACACATATAATATTAAAGTCATTGATAATCCACAAATATTAATATTTATACATTTATTAGTTAGAAAACCAGTACAGAAATTTCAGTCAGTTAAACTGACTGATAAATACCATCACCCAATATAATATATTGTTTAAGTCTTGAGTTATTGAAAATAATCGATTTGTAATTAAAACCAGTTAGAAAGTTTCAGTCGGGCAACCCGACTTACATTTACCCTTACCCTCAGTAAAACAAATAATTTTCTATTTTATTGATATTATTACTCGATTTCGAAATTGGGCGGAGGAGTGGTACATTTATATGGGAGGTACGTGAAGGGGTGTGTTTAGGCTCCAGATTTATTCTCCATAACTTTATCCTGTTATAGCTTTACTAAATACAGAATTTGCGCACGATTGCGTTGGGTGTACTGATATTATTACTACATCCCAAATGTGGGCGGAAAGGTACATTTGTATGGGAGGTACCATAAGGGGCGTGTCTAGACTTCCAATTTTTTCTCCAAAACTTTGTCCTGTTATAATATAACAAAATACAGAATTTGGGCACGATCGTGACGAGTGTATTGATATTATTACTCTATTTCTAAAGTGGGCGGAGTGGTACATTTGTATGGGAGGTACCAGAAGGGGCGTGTCTAGACTTCCAGATTTTTTCTCCAAAACTTTATCCTGCTTAAACTTTACCAAATACAGAATTTGGGCACGATCGCGTTAGGTCTTTTAATAATATTAATCGATTTCTAAAGTGGGCGGTACCAGATGTGTATGGGAGGTACCAAATGGGGCGTGAATAGACTTCCAATTTTTTTCTCTAAAACTTTATCTTGTTATAGCTTTACTCAAAATAGAATTTGGGTACGATCACGTTTAATTTATTGATATTATTTCTCCATCTCTATAGTGGGCGGAAAGGTAGATTTGTATGGGAGGTACCAGAAGGGGCGTGGCTAGGCTTTCAAAATTTTTTCCAAAACTTTATCCTGTTATAGCTTTACTAAATACAGAATTTGGGGACGATTCCGTAGGGTGTATTGATATTATTACTCGATTTCTAAAGTGGGCGGAATGATGTATTTGTATGGGAGGTACCAGAAGGGGCGGGGCCATGTAGCCCATTTGCAATACCGTAAGTAGTTTTGAGAAAATAATAACTCGTGCAAAATTTCGAAACATTTGGTTGCGTCTTTCGAAAGTTATCGTGCGAACCAGCCGGACAGCCACCCGACAGACAGACAGACAGACAGACAGACAGACAGACAGACAGACAGACGGACATGGCTCAAACGACTTAAAAAGTCATGAATCGAATTTGGTTCAAAGAAACCTAGGGTCTAAAGTGACTCCTTCTATGTGTTACACTTTTGGGTCGTATCAAATGATATATACCTTCATCCCTACGGGTGATGGTATAATTAACAAAACACTTCTGGGAGTTCTCTCCTTTTCACCAGGGACCTTTTCTCTGAGAATACTGTGATAATAAATCTACTTTGAATATGAATACATTGACAAGTCAAGAGTTTTTAAATGATCCTTCTTCAGACATTCACATGTTTTTCAATATTGCTTTTTCCAATTTTGCGTCAATCTTTACTCGCAACAAATCCAACGCTTGTCCTAGCAATATTCACTTTATTAGATTTCCTTCTTACCATCGATTGCAAATAAACCAACGATTGCAAATAAACTTTACGACATTTTCCAACAACAAACAAACGATCATTCTAAGCACGCGTTCACATAAAATTTCAAAGTTTGTAATAAACTGATACCGTTGTCTTACCAAAGAACAATACGACACAGCTACGGCCATTGCGAAAAACAATTGCCGCTGTTGTTGCTGATGCTGATGCGCCTCAGATAATGTTCTGCTGCATTCTTGCTGTTGCTGCTGTTTCCTTTGATAGAAAGGCAAACGGTGCTCTCCATCCATGATTGTGGGGCGCTGATGCACCAATGAACGAATTCGCTCCAAGAAATCGATGAACAGGGAATGGTGGAAAAAATCTTAGATAAATTAAAAATTGAAGCAAAACAAAAGATGGAGAAAAACTAAAGTCCATAGAACATGATACAAATATGGCGCGCGGAATTTTCACAAATCACACATACATACTCATTGGGATTACGAAACACTAAAGGAAGGACAACGTTGTCATCTCGAGATAAAGTTTTAGAGTTGCATTGCACATGGGAAGAAAACGATAAAAAATAATATTTCAGCATAATTCAAGGAGTCCTAAACCAAAATAAAGTGCGATTTACAATGATCGTGATGTATAAGAAGTTTGTGATATTATTATAAATTACCACAGATTGCATAACTTACAAATTTATATTTGAAAATAAGTACAGAAATTTCAGTCGGATGAACTGACTGATTAATACCCTCATCCTATGTATGATATTGCCTAAATCTCGAGTTACTAAAATTAACAGATTTTTTAATGAAATTTCTTAGGTATTAATATTTGCCAGATTGTGGAGCGTAAACGGTTGGAGAAAGGACTTGGCCACCCGTAATTAAATATGCAGAAAAAGTAACAGTTAACAAATGTAAAAAAGTTAAATTCAATATTTCTGGGCATATGCTCATTTTGGTGTGGTGTGGCAATAGTTTCTGTTTTTAGAGGGCTTGTTATCTATTTAAAACTGAAATCAAATATCCTATAGTTGTACGTTTGAAAGTTATGGGGGAAATATAAACTTTTCAAAAATAGGTATTTTTGTGTGGGAGGTACCGAAAGGGTTGGGGCTATTCTCCTGGTGAATTTTCATAAGAATCAGTGAAGGTTTACTCAAATTATTGTGCCCGCCAGCCAGTTAATTCAAAGAATGCAGAAATATCTTTAATTTGAAGATTGTGCGTTCCTTCACGTTTTTCTGCTTCATCGAAGTAGTGAAGAAATTTCAAATGATGAATAAAACAATAAAAGACCGCGGTAGGTAACATAGCTTATTAGCAAGCCAATAACAAAACGCGTCCAATGTTGCTAACTTTGTTTGATACATAATTTTGTCATTTGTTGCATCAACTCTTTTCATATTAACTAAAAACATAATTTTTCTATATTCTCACCATTTATCACCCACTGTGCCTAACTCGCAAAATATCAACAACAGACACAGCAACATCAGCATCTAAAGAGAAAGATGGCTGAAGCATGAGGCATGCAGATGCATACAAGTCCATGTTGTATAAACGTCACAGACGACATCACACGTTGCCAATGCAGAAATTTAGTGGCCACTATTGCCAAAATAGCTGTAACGATGTAAGCGAACTATCGACGATAGTCCAAACAATAACACCAAACAAAACCAACACTCGATACACCAGCTTCCCCATCATTCACTGCATCTGCAATCGCGTCTTGAGGCTGGTTATCGAGGCCTCATGTCTCTTGCTTCCATTTTGCTGTTCTTCTTCTAACTACTGGCATCAGTGTTCTACTTGGACCCCCAAAAGAATGGAAGTAAAATATTTTTCCAACATTTTCCTTTGTGAAGGAAAAAGTAAACAGAAGTTGTGTTTACTGCTTAAAGGTTTTCCTATGAATTTTTATTAAATGCCCAACGATATATTTCGTTATCCCCAACAACAATGGCAACAATATCATCGTCGTCGTAGACGCCAACAACAGCAACAACGTTGTGGACATCAACCACAGCAGCAACAAAAAGAAAATTGGGGGTCAGTTAAAGGTTCCGTAATATTTCTTAAGCAATTCGCTATTGTTACAAATGCTAATTTTTGTTTGATATTTTGCATTTAAATTCTAGTCTTACTTGTAAAAGAGAAAAAGGAATCAAAGTCAACAAGTAAATATGAACAAAAGCAACCAGTGCGAGCGTTAATGAGGGGGGACACATACTTAATAGCCCATTACAACTTACAAACGTGGTTCATAAACCAGTACTGCAATTTTAGTCAGGTAAACTGATTGATAAATGCCATCACACAAAAAAAGATATTTTTTAAGTCTTGATAAAGTTTCTTATAGGTGGTGTTAGAAGAATTTCAACAGATTCATTCCTGAGTCAAAATTCGATAGAATTCATTGTACTTACAAAAAAGATATTTATATAAAATTATGAGGGTGAAATAGGTCATTTGTATGGGAGGTACCAGAAGTGGTTTCTGAAATAGTTAGGTTTTCTGAGGTTTTGCCTGACCAAATTTCATTAACCCCAAGGTGTCCGTTTTGGTGTTATGACCCCAAAAGGGGTCAACCGATATTGTCTTTATTTATTCTCCATTCAAATTAACATACACGAACATCTTGGGTAAAATTTGACTGAATTCAGTGTACTTACAAAAAAGATTTGTATTTAATGCGGATCAATTCGGTCATTTGTATGGGATGTACCAGAAGGGGTGTGACAAAAGTTTCGGGTTTCAAAGGGCTTGTCTACTTTTGCAAAATAATTAAACTGACCAAATTGAAATATCCTCCAGTTGTCCGTTTGGAAGTTATGAAAGAAATATGGGTATTTCCACAGAAGTGTCAACCGTGATCAAAAAAATAAAAGTTGTAAAAAAAAATTTTCTGACTTGTATTAGTAAAGACGAATACTTAAATTTAATTAAATTAAAATGCCCAAAGCTTTTCTTAGTGTCCGTGTTGATTTAGCGGATTGCAAAATTGCATTCTTTTGCTGGTCACCAGTTTTAAATTTTCATATTATATTTACCGATGAAGCAAGTCCACTCTTATCATAAAATTTTATTTACAACAAATAACTGGTCCATAATAATAATAAAATATAAGTTTTGATTTTATTTTATTGGCGTTCTACTGTAACATTCGTGAACAACAATTAGTGGCATATAAACTTTATAATATTCTCTAATTTCGCAAATAAAACAATGGCTTGAATAAACATTTTTTTAAGCATTTCACAGTTTTCCTTATCGGCGAGTCGAAGGCAACTTTCTAGTCGACTAAGAGGTGGTAGGTGTCGATCTGTATTTCATGAGTTTTTTCCAGGATTTGTCGGAAAGTTTATATTTAATCCATTGAAGATTTACCAGGTCTAAAGCCTCACTAATAAGGTCCAATTATTTTTTCTACAATTGGCTTTAGACGTTCACACAATACGCACAATATGACCCTGTACGCTGTTGGTAATAGGCTTATTCCAGTGTATGAACACTCACTACGACCTCCTTTCTTGTGTATGGGACATAACAGACTGAGTCTCCAATACCCGGGAATGCTCTCCTCTAGTCAGATGTTCTCCATGAGCTTATGCATGCTTCTAATCAGCTCCTTAAACAATTCAGCCGGGAGACCTTCGGCTCCAGCTGCTTTGTAGTTTTAAGGGTGGGATATTGCCATACGTATACCATCGTCATGGATTATAGTGGGGTCTTCGAGAGTGGTGTCTATATCCAGCAGATTTCCGAAATGTTCTCTCCATATCTTCAGAACGTTATCCTGGTCCGTCACTAGCTGGCCATCGCTGTCCTTGCAGGAGGGCAACCCTGTTCCACGCATTCTCACCTTAACTCTTTGGTAAAATTTTCGGGCTTCCACTCTACTTCGGATCAACTTTGTGCAGTCATCCTATCTCTTCTTCATCTCTTCTTATTCCGTCTATTGTTCCAGGCATCTTCTTGATACGACTTTGAGTAGCGAAGTACGCTTCTCGCAGTCCGTTGTATGGAGTTGGCTATATATTGCCACTGCGAGGTTATGTGAGGTGGTTGGAGTAGGCGTCCGCTACCTCAGTGGTCTGCATTTTACCGATGTCCAGCTTTCGTTGTGCCTGGTTACGTACGTTTTTCGCCATGCTTAGCCTTGTGCGTACCTTAACTGCGGTAAGGTAGTGATCGGAGTCAATGTTCGCACCCTTTATCACTCGTACGTCCAGAACACTCGATGTGTGCCTTCCATCGACTACCACGTGATCTATCTCATTCCTCATCAATTGATCTGGGGACAACCATGTTGCCTTATGCATATTTCTGTGGTCAAATCTAGTGCTGCTAACTACCTATTCCTTGCCGCAAAAAAAATCAATCAGTCTGACGACATTGTTCGACGTTTAGTCTGCACATTCCGATGGTAGCCTCAAATGTGATCTCCCCGCCTATTTAAGCATTAAAATCGCCTAGTACAATTTTAATGTCATGGCTCGGGCTACGGTCATATACATTTTCTAGGCTCTCGTAGAACTCGTGTTTGTCCTCATCGCTTTTCTCTTCTGTCGGGGCATGGGCACAAACAAGTGTTATGTGGAAAAACGTTGTTTTGACTCTTATGGTGGCTATACGTTCACACACCGGTATCTTGCCAACCACAAATCCACATCCAAACTCGTGCTTGTCCGCATTGCCACTATAGTAGATGTCGCACGTCCTTATGCGCGAGCACCCGTGTCCCGTCCACCTGATTTCCTGTAAAGCAGCTATACTTACTTAATTTCCCTTTGCACCCAATGAATGGGGTATGGGCTAGCTTCTCGCGTTGTTGTAATGAACACGCTTTCTATTTTTAGATTCACAACTAACGGCATCTACTTTTATATCGACGAATGCAAACGTCACTGTTTGAGAAGCTCTTACTAGACACGCCGATTGACTCGACACTAATACTGCGAAGTTGCTGTCGATAACATTCGAGGGAAGCCGACAATGAAAGAAAAATTTATTTATTTTTTTCAGAGACCGTAACTGTTATAACTTTTATTTATAAAAGTCCCTCTGTAAGAGTTATTTTCTGATTTTTATTTTATCTCTCCGAACATAAGACTTATTTTTGATTTATATTTTAAAAGTCCCAAAATAACAATTATTTCTGATTTATATTTTATCGCTCAGAAATAAGAGTTATTTTTGATTTCTATTTTAAAAGTCCCACAATAATAATTATTGAAGACTTTTTGAAATAGAAATCAAAAATAAAAATCATTCAATGAGTTTTTCAAATCAAATTCGAAAATAAAAATCAGCCTTAGACTTATATTTTTTCTGATGAAATATAAAACTCACTTGAAGACTTTTAATTTTTATTTGTTAAAATAAAAGTCTTTTGGTTCAATCGATAAGCAAACAATATTTATATTCTGGCCAAAATAATTACAATTGTGGGACGTTCGGACCATATTTAACTCATAGCTACACAATGCAACGAAAAAACGATGGTTTTTACCATCACCCTAAGGAATGAAGGTATATGTATATCATTTGTTACAAATAAAAGTTTAACGCATTAAAGGAAACGTGTTAGACCCCAAGTATCTTAAGATCAAATTGTTTCAGGACTTCTTAAGACCATTGAGCCATGTCCGTCTGTTTGGCTAGCTGGATGGGTCGTGGGCAGGATAACTGGGGGATAATTACATTTGGTCGGAGAATAAATGCGATCTAACCCAAAAAAATGTAAAAAAGATCCCTCTTGCGTTAAAAATAAATGTCAAAAATGGATTCCTTGACCCCAAAAACAGTAAGATACCTGTGATATCATTTAAGATTTTTGTTTAAATTAACAAGAATCCCATTCAAAATGAAATAGTTAATTTCTATACATGAAGACTTTTTAAAAGTATATTTAGCTCACTAGCAATTTATTCACTTGACTGCAACTTCACCATCGATTTGTTTTTTATATAAAATCCCTTCTATAAATTAACAAACACAATCGGACGGACAATCGGATGGAAACTGTATGTGCATGGATATAGCTTCTTATAACGTAATGTACTAAGTATGTTTGTATTAAAGCGTTGTTTTGGAACAAAATACAATATTATGCAATACAAATGATTGTTGGTTGAATAAAGAATCAGCTTCAAAGGACAAGAGTTCTATAAAGATTTCTACAGTACCTCTGAGCATCCCAATGAAGCTATGATGCTCTTGTGAAACGATCCTTTGGGATTTACGCGAATAACGTCTTCAAGCTGAAATACCGGCAAATACTTAGGATTGATAAAGCATGCATTTGGTTGCATTTGCGAACTTGTAAAACGGTGTTGCGTGAGATGGTACACACCTGCCAATTAGATAATTTTTTTCCAGGTTAAACAATTTTGCACCCTTTTTTGCCATGTTTAAATCACAGTTCGCGAACTATAAGTGAACACTTAGTCCAATTATTTTTAGCTAAACTTCCTCGTCTCGTTGAGCTGATCAAAATCATATATACTTTTCTTTTATTACAAAAAACAATAATGACGATATCAGCAAAAGACTTTTATTTCAGGCATGAAGAAATAAAAATCATTAGGTGAGTTTTAAATTTTGTTTTGAAAAATATAAGTCTTTGATTGATTTTTATGTTTCGTTTGGCAAAATAAAACTCACTTCGTAATTTTTATTTCAAAAAGTTTTCAATAACTCTTATTCAAAGACTCAAAAAATTAAAATCAACAATAACTCTTATTTATTGAGGGATAGAATATAAATCAAAAATAACTCTTATTTGATGAGCGATATAATAAAAATCAAAAATAAGTGTTATTTGGGACTTTTATAATAAAAATCACAAAATAAAAGTTTATTGCGAAATTCTACAGAGGGAGTAAAAACCAATGTAATGGTGTACTTAAAATAATTTTAGCACATTTCCTTCACATTGATTTTTTTAGTTGTAAAATCGATCAATAACAGTTATTTTCGGTCCCTGATTTTTTTTTCATTTTTTTAAGATGACTGGAGCCAGGAGTTGAACCTGTGATCTCCCGCATGGTAGTCTCGTGTTCTAACCAATATGCCATGGCCGGTCCTACTACCCAAATGCTAGCTGCTATGTCAGCCTTGTATTCTTCCAGGACTTCCGCCAGTTGGATGGAGGCACCTGGTCTATACAGTGTTCTAACATTCCAGGTGCATATCCTTAAATCATGGTCCTTAATTCGTTTGCGGTGGTCGTCAACATTTTGGGGGGACCATTTTATTCTTTTCTTACTTCTTTTCATTGCAATAGTTTAAACGTCGGTGGCGGGTTGCAAGCCCAGCGCACCACTTAACATGTCTTCTTTATTTTACAAAAAAAATTACTGGTCATATAAGAAATTTTGCTAAATTTCACAAATTTTCGTAGACACTTCATATTGCTGTGGAAAATTGTGTGTGTCCGTAATGCACTTTGTGTTAGTCATAATTTTGAATACAGCATTTTAAGTAAAGTTTCATTAAAATAACATTATAGTACTGTCCAAAATCAAAATTTTTTAATATGGACATAATCTTCACAATATTTCACCTTTTCGAGAAAACTACAAATAAGAAAAAATAACGTGCGTCCGCAGTGCTAGGAAATACCCATATTTCAAATGTGTCTTCTAACCTTATTCCCCTTATCTATATATATAAAAGTGAACATTTGTTTCTACGTATGACCGCTATAGACTTCAAAACCACCCAACCGGTGTGCAACAAACCGGCATCAATAGAAAGACAATCTTTCGAGGATCGTTATAGGTTACTTAAACATTGCATTTGAATCATGTGGTCCATTTATTGAGTCGATTTTCGATTTTCCCATACAAAAAATGTTCAAAAGTTTTAAATTGTAAAAATTTAAATATTATGTCAATGTTAAATTTGTCAATATTTTCAAATTTTCAAATAACACAGTCAAATGGTATATTTATTTATATAAGATTTAAATTGATTTGTTTGAAACTCAGTGGATGCTACAGCATTTAACTGATGTCTCTGAGGTGAGGCCCATCCATTCCACCTCATTTACAAAAATGCAATATCTGGCGTACTACTAAAATTAGTGACATTAAATCAGGTGTGGATGCAATATTATCAGGTCAAAAACCGGCAGGATTAGATTATAAGGCGTGATCCTGCCCCCAGGAGCTAATTTGTTAAAGTGCGGTGCCTGAACTACTAGATTAGTAGGAATGGCCCTATTCATATGACATAATATGTAAAAGTGCAATATCTGATGGCCTAGATCATTAGGCGTGGCTCCGTCCGTAGGACATAATTTTGCGAATGGTAATGGAATTTGTTGTGGATTCAATTAAGATTAATATACGTATTCTAAAGAAAAAGGGGGATTTGAAATAGGATGTGGAATAAACACCAATATTCGTGATAAGGGGTAGCCCTGCCAAATTCTGTTTTCCAAAAGCAATAGCTAAAGGACTGCAGCACTATTCGTCTTGATATTTGGTATGCAATTTTTTGAGACCAGTGGTGTATGTGACTGAGATCTACGCCAGAAAAAATCGAGTACTCACGAATTTAAACATTTCTCAAATCAGCATTCTATTACATTTAGATCGACGAACGTCACACAACAGTGTAATATTCGCAGTTACGAATGAGTGTGAAGGGTTTTATTTCCTAATTGCACCCATGGGTTTTGATATTGTTGATTTTGCAAAATGTTTGATCGCGTTGGCTATTGCATCCTCCTGTATTGCGCAGCTGTTTTGGATGTTGCAGAATAGAGCAAAAAATTTAAATTTTCTGAGAACCGCACATGAGTTATCAAGTTAAAAAATGTTGCAAACATGTCAAATCATAATAAGGGATGAGTGTACTATGACACACAAAAAATCGTTCAAACCCTTTGATTGCTTATTATAGGATTTAAGAAGCAATACATTATTGATTTATCCCTCTTCAATTAATTTACCTAGAAAATATAAGGGAACCGAAATGTTGCTACTATGTATAACAATGATTTGCCGGATTTGCCGTTAGATTTAAATGATTACAGTTTCCAGTTCGGTTAAAATTTGCAATAACATTCAATAAATCTGAGGGGCAGTCTATTCAAATTTGAAAAATCCAAATTTTTCGCATGACACCTTTATGTTGCATGTTCACGTGTAGAATGACCCACTGATTAAAATGTGTACACTTCTTTGGTTCTTCCATACATACTCTATTATCAAAAGCATTACAATAAATTTCTGTCATTAAAACTATATTATCTTTTAATATACCTCAAAATTTTTGTTAAAATTCGATGCGACTATCAAAAGAAACTAACACAACCCGAAGATTTATTCCAACCAAAAAAAGTTAAATTTCAGTCAATACTTCTTTAGGCAGGACGAAGTCTGCCCGGTGAGCTAGTTGTTTATATCTATTCAACATCCATATTCATAAATTTTCCTACCATAACCAATTCATTGTGCAATACTTGCTACGTCTCTGATAGGGAAATATAACTAAATTTTATAACCATTTATTTAGTTCTCCCATTTTCAGTTCCCTTCTTTAGTTCCTGTCTCTTTATAAACGCAGAGTGAATAGTAATAGCTTCTAGAGGCATTGAATTTCACATTGCTTAAGCATTTACTCACTAGAATTTTACGCTCTACTAGGCTCCATCACGGAACTAAAATAGTCAAACCAACAACTATAGAGCTACCACAATTGAGCCAAGTGCAAATACTAGCACAACTATAACCACCATGGTCATCAGCAGCACTAACTTCTTAAGACACAGAACATCTCATCTCCAGCGATCAATGGGTTCATACAAATGTATAGATTTCCAATATTTACAAATCTGTGAATTGTTTAGCATTCGGTGATCGCACAACATTGGCAACATCAACGTGGGCCAAAAGACAGACATCTCATCTCTTTCTACTCGAAGTGGCTCGAAAGTGTGCGCGAGAATAAAAATATTGCTTGTATGGTCGGTTGTAGGGGCACATTGTCTTGTGGTGGCAACTGTCTCAAATGATGTTGCACTATTATTTTTTGGCCATAGTGCCCGAAAATGGCTCACAGGAATGTAATCAATAAGAAAAGCAGCAACATCGTCAACAGCAGCAGCAACATCAGCGTCAACAGCAGAAGTGATGTTGAGGTTGGTCGCAACTGATATTGATCACAATTTGAGAATCTTGGAACAGTGGGTTAAAATGAGCAAATGGTAGCAAACACAAGTTTAATGTAAAATCCTTTCTATAAAAAAATTAAGTCTTTTCAATGCCAGTTCAAGTCTCGATAATAGGCCCCTAATAATATACGCAGGTTTGATATAATAAAGTCCATTATGCCAATTATTCTTGAATATCTTAAAAACTAAAACAGATTTAAATTTATTGGAGAAACAAATCTAAAAGAACTAGCATTCGACATTGCAAGTAGATCTGGTAAGTATTGTCATCTTAAATGCCAAAAAACTTTCGCAAAATAGTTAAGTTAAGTTCATCATATTACAGCGATTGCGCTGGCTGATACATGTTACAGTGGAAGAAGACAGGTAGTTCCATAGTATAATGAACTGGGGCAAGCACGCAAAAGACCTACGTATTTATTAATGACTAGTGGACCCGGCAATGCTTCGCTATTGCATAATTGACTAATATTACAAAATTAATTTAGTATAATACACAAATATCAATTAAAATTGGCTCACAGTTATAAAAGCTGTGCATATGCCACTTTAAAACATACTTTGGCAAAGTTTCCTTAACTTTAATAATATGTTTGGCTTGCTTTCTTAATAGGATAATTGTAAGCGTTGATATTATGCCCTCGGTAAACAATTCGTTACCCCAAGTAACTCCCAAACCAGTTCAATCAACAACGTTCTACTGTGCCAAATGTAATATCTCACTATGACCATCTGCCCACTGATTCAACTTTTGTAATTGTTGCGCATAGTATTATCTATTTAATGTATTGCATCTCTCGAGGACTAAAATATAAATAAAATTTCCGCTGCAAATTTCCAAATACTATATGTGCATCAAATATTATCTTTTTAGAGCTAAAATACAGTTTTGCCACGCCCTGCACCCACTGATTAAAAATACTGAAAATGTCCATCTAGGGTTATAATACAAATTGGCTACGTTAAATCCGCCCATTCATCGAAAATTAGAATTTTGTTTGCATATTCGTATTTGTGTTGTCATAACATATCATATTGTATGTATGTATCATATTGTATATATCATGAAGTTTTGCCATAACCAATGTGCCTATATTTATGTTGTCGAGTACTATCTGGGTAACAAAATGTATCCCTTTAGCTCTAAAAGTTTTGCCACGGCCACTCCGCCCATTGGGCCAACAATTAAAATTTCGGCTGCATATTAATATTCGTGTTGTCTAGTACTATCTGGGTATCAAATTGTATCTCTCTAGCCCTAAAAAAGTTTTATCACGCCCAATACGCCAATTGGGTCAAAAATTAAAAATATTGCTACGCCTACTCCGCCCACTGAAAAAAAATTAAAAATTCGTCTGCATATTCATATTTGTGTTGTCGAGTATTATCTGGGTATCAAATTGTATCTCTCTAGGTCTAAAAAAATTTTGCTACGCCCACTGCGCCCATTGGGTCAAAAACTAAAATTTCGTCTGCACATTCATATTCGTGTTGTCGAGTACTGTTTGGGTATCAAATTGTATCTCTCTAGCTATAAAAAAAAGTTTTGCCACGCCCACTCCGCCCATTAGGTCAAAAATGTAAATTTCTTCTGCATATTCATATTCGTATTGTCAGTACTATTTGGGTATCAAATTTATCTCTATAGCTCTAAAAAACAGTTTTGCCACGCCCACTCCGCCTATTGGGTCAAAAATTAAAATTTCGTCTGCTAATTCATATTCGTGTTGTCGAGTACTATTTGGGTATCAAATTGTATCTCCCCAGCTCGAAAAATGTTTTGCCACGCCCATGCGCCCTTTGGGTCAAAAACTAAAATTTCGTCTGCATATTCATATACGTGTAGTCGAGTACTATTTGGGTATAAAATTTTATCTCTATAGCTCTAAAAAAATTTTGCTACGCCCACTGCGCCCATTGGGTCAAAACTAAAATTTCGTCTGGATATTCATACTCGTGTTGTCGAGTACTATTTGGGTATCAAATTTTATCTCTATAGCTCTAAAAAAAGTTTTGCCACGCCCACTTCCGCCCCTTTGTCTAAAATTAAAATTTCGTCAGCATATTCATATTCGTGTTGTCGAGTACTATCTGGGTATCAAATTTTATATCTCTAGCTCTAAAAAATGTTTTGCCACGCCCACTCCGCCCATTGGGTCCAAAATTTAAATTTCGTCTGCAGATTCATATTCGTGTTGTCGAGTACTATCTGGGTATCAAATTTTATATCTCTAGCTCTAAAAAAAGTTTTGCCACGCCCACTCCGCCCATAGGGTAAAAATTTACAAAATATATAGCCTATAGTAATTTCCATGTGGTACACTAACTGTCTTCCAAATTTCATTGAAATCGGTTCAGCCGTTTAGGCGTGATTGAGCAACAAACATACAAACAAACAAACAAACAAACAAACAAACAAACAAACAGACAGACATTCACATTTATAATATTAATAGGATTTCAATCACAATTTAAAATAGTTTAAATATAAGAACACATAGCACGTGTAAATGAACACATCACACCAATGATATTTTCTTGCACCAAATGAATCTGTAGCATTATTACAAATATCACAATATGATTTGTGCCATTGTCTTTGATGATGTTTCAGGCTATGACTTTGGAATATGCAAGACTTCTAATATAGTAGGTATCAAAGAGTGGAATTATCTTTTGATTAACTTTATTATCTTTCCCCACTGTTTATCGACGTGGCGATTCGTTATCTATTCTAGACCAACAGATTGTTCTCCATTTTATTGCCAGCTGACTGTTGCTGACGACGAAGATGCTGCTTGCTGCTCACATTATAGAAAACATCACGTAAATGTTCACTTTACGTATGTAACGTTGGTAAGGAAAAGCTGGAACTGGGATTGAAAGCCAAAAAAGTGAACATATCACATAACATATCGTATCATTCCAGTGCCACCACCAGCACTATCGTACTAACACAACATCAACGTAAGCATCCACGTCAGGCTAGGCCAACAACTAACTAAATGTCTTGTAACCTTATGGGAATATAATGCCTTTCTTACCTACAACTGCACCAAATCATCCTCCCTCCATTGCTTCTAGATATGGTGATTTGAGTGTATTTTGTATTATCCGTCCATCCATGTGTCCGTCCGGTCATCCTTCCATCTGTGTGCCTGTGTGTACGAGTGCAGTTTATATCTTTTTAACTGCATCTGCATCTGGGGATAATGATCCATTGTTTTGCATCTGAACTTGTTCAAAATGTCAGTTTCGACCATTTTTGGTGTGTTGAATTTAGATTTTTTTTTCGCATGGGTTGCTGTCGTCGATGGGTGATTCATTGGTTAGTCAAAAATTGAAAAAGAAAATGCCAATGCGTTGCTTGTTGCATTGCCTTTGCTTTTAACTGCGTTGTGGTGATTATAACATAAGCTCGTGTACAATTTTTGAAATTTATTCATGTTTGATGCACTCAACTGAAACTTAACTAAAAACAATTCTCCAATCAAAACTATGTTTATTATTGCTGCAATGACATTTCATTACAAGGTTTGTTGAATTCAGAATTATCAACAATAAAAAATGAAAAGTAGCCCACGAAGTCCATCCGTAGCACTCCATCAGATCCTTCTCTTCAAAAGAGTGAAATAATTCAGGAATATAAATCGTAGTTAATTATGGCAAACATTATAAAAACCGAATATGATAAGAAATTACAAAAATTCTTGAACATAGACTCAATCAAATAAAAGCTATTAATGCTGGGATTACACTATAACTAGCAGGTGCCCGCAACTTCGATCAAAAGTAGGATTTACATTTCATAAATAACTACTAGTTTGCTAATTATTTTAACAACACTTTACTATATATGTATTTTCTAGACTTTCTTTTCCCTAAGAAAATCTAATATAAAAATTTGTTAAATAATGTTCCTATTTCTCTATAATATATTATTTTGCGGTAAAAAAGTAATAGTTTTCTCTGACTATACAAAATTATAGTTATACGTAGGATCTTTAGGAAAAATAAATAGAAATCTAAACCTTTAAGTTTTGAGACTAACATGTGATTTAAATATTTAAATATATAAATGTGACATAAAACATCACGAATTCAGAAAATATTTTCAAAAGGATGGAATGGTAAAAGAATATCTCAACCCCAAAACGTCTTTAGTTTTTCTTATTAGAATATATGAGAACATTATTTAATTTTCTGGAACTCATCATATGTGAAGTAATAAATTACTGGTCTTAAATAATACATTTTACAACAATACTCACAACGACAATAAGTGTATCGAAATGTTTGCATCAAAGCGCAGAGAGCAACACCAAAATTGTTCTCCAATATGGAGCATGTGGAAAAGCAACAACTATTAAGGGTATTTCGAACAGATCAGACGAAATATTAAAAGAGTGGGAAAAGTGAAATGCCGAAGAATGAATTATGACAGTACTAATTGACTGAAATATGTTGCAGACTCATTAAAAACAACTTCGAGATAGAGTTGAGTGGTTGATGGTGATGGCGATGGCAATTGCTATGGCTGTGATGGTGGTGGCCCGGGGTATCGGTGGTGGTATTGGAGGATGCATTGCGATTGATATCTGGCTTTCGTCATAAACAAAATTATGAAAATATGAAAAGCAGAACAAAATTTCATGCACAGAAACAGACGTTGTCGTAACCTTAGAAGCATATGAAACAATGCCGATACATCGGGAGGGGTAGAAAGCCGATTTAAAAATACATTTTTAAAATGATTTACAAGTAATTAAAACAAAAGATAACAACCAATATAGAATATATTTTTGATAATAAAAAAATTAGAAACTTAGGGGATTTTGAAAATGTTTACGATTGTGAAGGACTAAGATCAAAGGTAGAAGCGATTTTCACATCATAAAATGTATTTGCGTGAGTGTGTGATATTGTAAAAAAGGTTGGCTTACTTACTTAAGTGGACTATTACAACTTACGAACGTAGTTCATAAATTTGAGGCCTGAAGTGTTAAATAATTCCACACGCTTCGGTCATCTGCGTGCGTTTCCAGTTGGTCCTACCAGATGGTGGCGCGGCGCCTACCACTTGGTCCTTCCAACGAACTTTGGGTCCCTTGGTCTGCTCTAACTTCTCCATAACTATATTAAATAGTATACAGGACAGGCTATCACCCTGTCTGAGACCTCTTTCTGTGTTGAATTGTTCAGAGGGACCCTCATCCGTCGTAGATTCACCAGGTCTAAAGCCGCACTAATATGGTCCAATTAGTTTTTCTACAATTGGCCTTAGACGTTCACACAACATGCTTGAAAGGACCTTGTACGCAATTGGCAATAGGCTTATACCACGGTAGTTCTTACATTCACTACGATCTCCTTTCTTGTATATGGGAAATAACAGACTGAGACTCCAATACCCGTGCATGCTCTCCTCTAGCCAGATGTTCTCCATGAGCTGAAGGATGCTCATAATCAGCTCCTCCCCGCCAGCCTTAAACAATTCAGCAGGGAGATCATCGGCTTCAGCAGCTTTGTTGTTTTTAAGGCGGGAGATGGCCATACGTATCTCGCTCTGGCTCGGGGGTGGACAGTTAATACCATCGTCATGGATTGGAGCGGGTTCTTCTGGAGTGGTGTCCGTATCCAGTAAATTATAAAATGATCTCTCCATATCTTCAGAACGGTATCAGGGTCCGTCACTAACTGACCAACGCTGTCCTTGCAGGAGGGCAAAACTGTTCCACGCATTCTCGCCTTAACTCTCTTGTAGTATTTTCGGGCTTCCCTTCTACTTCGGTGCAACTCAGAGCGGAGTAGGCGTCCGCTACCTCTGTGGTCCGCAGTTTACCGATGTCAAGCTTTCGTTGTGCCTGGTTACGAACGTTTTTCGCCATGCTTAGCCTTATGCGTACCTTTACTGCGGTAAGGAAGTGATCGGAGTCAATGTTCGCAACCCTGATAACTCGTACGTCCAGAACACTCGATGCGTGCCTTCCATCGGCTACCACGTGATCTATCTGATTCCTTGTCAATTGATCTGGAGATAACCATGTTGCCTTATGAATATTTTGATGGTCAAATCTAGTGCTGCTAACTACCATATTTCTTGCCGCAGTGAAATCAATAAGTCTGATGCCATTATTCGACGTTTCGGTGTGCAGACTGCATTTTCCGATGGTAGGCTCAAATGCGGTCTCGCTGGCTATTTTAGCATTAAAATCGCCTTGTACAATTTTGATGTTATGGCTGGGGCTACGATCATATACATTTTTTAGGCTCTCGTAGAACTCGCCTTTGTCCTTATCGCTTTTCTCTTCTGTCGGAGCATGGGAACATATAAATGTTATATGGAAAAACTTTGTTTTGACTATACGTTCACACACCGGGTTGAACCTTTAGACTAGGTGTTCGCAGTCTCTTGCCAACCACAAATGCACATCCAAACTGGTGCTTGTCCGCATGGCCCCTATAGTAGATGTCGCACGTCTTGGTGCGCGAGCACCCGTGTCCCGTCCACCGGATTTCCTGTAACGCGGTTATGTCAGTCTTGTAATCTTCGAGGACTTCCTCCAGTTGGATGGAGGCACCTGGTTTATACAGTGTTCTAGCATTCCAGGTGCATATCCTCAAATCATTGTCCTTAACTCGTTTGCGGTGGTCGTCAACATTTTGGCGGGTCCCATTTATTCTTTTCCTACTTCTTTTCATTGCAATAGTTTAAACGTCAGTGGCGGGTTGCAAGCCCAGCGCACCACGTCGCAGTTTTCTCCTCCTGCCAGAATTTTATTACAGCCGCCCATTCTAAGTCAGACGCGGACCAGGGTACCGCCCACTCTGAGCCGACTGGGTTCCTGGGACGCGGACCAGGGTACCGCCCACTCTGAGCCGACTGGGTTCCTGGGTTTAAATTTTCGCCCCTCACAGTTAGCCGTGCTCTGACGGGTGTCATTGCCACGTCTCCAGGCGTCACCACGTGGAGGTACTCCGTCCGCAGTAGTACCACGAATACGGAGCCCTGTGAGTAGACTTGAAGTGCAATAGGCAAGGATCACTCTTGGTTTGCCAAGTTAAACCGATCAGAAGCCCTACCTTGCATTACACTCCCGACGCCCACTCAGGCACGATCGGAAATTCTAACGTACTCCAAATTTTTGTTTGGTTCAAAATAGTCAATATATGCTTGAATGTTATTAAAGCAACACTTCACATGTTTGTTTCGCATTCAACGCAAAAACCGACAAAAGTACAGACAAAGAAACAATGTTCTACGATTGTTGGGAAAGCACAACATTTTCCAAGTGCTTATTGTGCTTATTATGCAACACAAGCACATCATATACATACAATCATACATAATATTCTTGTGCAACCGCACACCATATTGTTGAGTGCGTGTGTTTGATTGTGTCTACCACTGATCTAAAACGATTTGCTTAGTAGCCGTTGGTAGACGAATGAATTTAATATATTCGTTTTATTTTACTCTTCAAAATTATTTTTAATTTTTATTTTATTATCTGCTAAAATTGACCATGAACTTATTTTTTTTGCAGAATGTTCACAATGTTCATCCGGGAAATTGCCATTCTAAACTTTGATGGGCTGCTCAAGTATAACACAAAGCGGTTTATAACAATTTACCAATAGTCTAGACTCAGGATTTTGAGGTTATCTTGAGTCTAGACTACTGTAATGTGATCCCCGTGAACCTGGACACCTTTAGCAACATAGTGGAAGCAGAATTCTAAAAGTAAAAAGTCTAGATTGATACGAGAATTTAGAATCTACATAACAACAAGAGGCTGTTGATTGTATGCCATTAGAGCTGGCTTATATCTCAAGCAGGGTTGTGCAGTAATGTATGGCCTCGATTGCATTGATTCCATAATATTCTATTTAATCCCGTTTTACATTACATCATTCATATTTCGAAGGCTCACTAACTGTGGCTCAATTGAAACATATGTATAACAAAATACTATTTACTCCACAACCCGATTGGCGTCATATTTCCTCCAAGTAATCATAAAAATCTAAGGAATAGTTTGGCTTCCGTAAGACAAAAGTCATCATAATTTGAAGTACTATTTCATATTTTGAATTTCAATTTGTGAAACACTTCTCTGCCACAGAAATTCACGTTGGTGAGTGGATTTGTGTTGCTGTATGTATGGATAAATTTGAACCCATTGAGTCGCATACAATCAAACATACCTACATTCTACATCTTCTATCGCCCTAAATCTCTCACAGTCTCAATAGGTCTTTTGTGGAAAGAAACAAGAACACAACTGAAACAGAAATAGAGTAAAGGCAACAACAACAATCACTACTATCACAATAGCATTCTATAAGAAAAGGAAACGCCAACCATAAGTAATGGTAGAAATGGATTTTTGACAGATTTATGACTATCGAGCCGTCTTCATTTTTTGAATTATTGCCTTCGAAAGAGACGAAATATAGAGCCCGTTAAGAATTGCTGCTAATGTTTGCTGCTGTTGTTTGTTGCTTTTGTTGCCACTGCTGTTATTGCTATTACAAATGTTAGTGTTAGCATTAGAGTTGTTGTTGTTGTAACTATTTTGAAAACTTCTGTTGCTGCCGCAAGAGTTGAAACTCAGCAGGAAATGTATTTTTTATTTGGTTCAGTTACATACACATACAAAATTCTTGTATTAGTAAATGTAAGACTGTGCAACAAAATGTGGTGCTTCCCTTTTGTGGCAACATTACGTCTCCTAGATGGGTGGTACCCGAAATGTCAGATTCATTGCTGTGGCTTTGAGTTCTGAGTTCTTTTTTCCCTAAAAATGTGGCAGGAATTTCTAGAATTTCTTTCGGTGAACAACCCTAAATTCATTTTAAGTTATGACGATTTCGTTAATGTTGTTCATTGTATGATGGACTTGCTGAATGGTATGTTTTCAACATTCATAAGATTTATGTGTTCACCTGAAACGAATAAATAATTTATGTTTAAGTAATACATGTGGACAATCGTAATAACAGCACATTTTCCAATAATTATCATAAGGCAAATATAATTTAATAGGATGTTAACCTATTTATCTGTATATGATATCAAATGAAGCATAAGAATATGTGAATTTTCAAAAGTTGTAAATTTCAGTTTTGAATCTTTTTTATGTAATAAAATATTATTTAGTATCATTGATCTAATACACAGGAACTTTCAAGTAGTCGAGTTAATCGGCAATTATCTAGTAAAAGCTGATGTTGAAATTCGTCATTAAACTGTAGGCACCGTTTGTGTGAGCCAAGAAATTATAATCGTATTAACTGAATAGGAAAATATTTTTTTTAAAATCGTTAAATATAATTGTGCATTAGATTTGTGACAATAGGATAATAATAAACCAACTTCACATTGACCATTGTCGGTAATTTGATGGTCCATAGGATTTAACTAATCTGCCATTGTTGTTAGTCAGTTTGGGGATTTACACATATAGATTCTTCGTTACAACACATATCTTTAAATTTTGTTGGATTAGAATGCATTATGTTTTATATCGAAGAAATATTGTTGGAAAATACATATTTATTAGGCATTGAGAAGTATTTACGCTTCGTCTCAGAAGACAGGCACAATTTGTATATAATATTAATATAACTTTATTTTTGTTGTCCATATTAGATTTTCCAGAAAATTCTCTGATAAATATTATCTGGGAAGCTTTATTATTATTCACAATAGTCAAGTCGGTTCGTTCATGATTTAACGTATCACCCCGCATTCATTTTTATTTGGATTAATACATTTTACTTCGGAGTTGAACGTGACCATAGGGAAAAATGGAGCCATTCGCTTTTTGTGTCGGTAGGGCCGTACTTCTTCAAAAAAATTATTCAGAGGAACCAGAAAAGTCTAAACGAAATCTTTTCTTAATTACATAAAAAAATTTGCAAAATAATTTTTAATAATTTTTTTCGAGTTGGTTGATTCCTCTGAATTTTTTTTGACGGTATGCAACGATATTGGCAGAATAGAGATGTAAAAATTTCCGGTCACACCTGGTACAGCTCATGTTTGAATGTTAACGGTCATATTCAAAAAGGAATTTGTATTTGGAAATTTTTGGCCGATATCTACTTCGCGTGTTCATGTCCGACATACATGGTAAATATATATACAGCTGATGATGTACCAACAGGATCCAATTTGTCGCAAGGGGAACTGATGATGAACTCGTGATGGAGTTCAAAACGCGTCATTTCTTGTCCGTAATTGGCCGTTAACTCAAACAATAGAAACATTCTGATGTTTTTGAAAAATTCAAAAATTTTAATAAAATTAGCGAAAATTGTTTAATATATGACAGAAATAGAAAGCGACAACTAAGGAGAAAACTTAAAGGAAATAAAGAATACTATGAACTGCATTTATGTTAGAGAGAGAAGAAATGCTAAAAAATGGTTATGGCTAAAAAACAGTTGAAAGGATGAAAACAAAAGTGCTAAACTTACTTTTCTTGGATATAGTGATATATAAAATAGCACAGGTAACTAATAAATATAAGTATGTCTTATGATTTTCTTAAATGTTTACTTTTTTGTTTGTTATATAATTGAACTCAATAAAAACTTTAATATCTTTAAACTTTTGGAGTTTTTTTTTACTAGGTCACACTCGTCTCAAAATGGCGTCACACTCTTCTCATTTTCTAAAAAGTTAAGAAAATTTAACACAAACAAAAATACTTTAACCATTGACGTATATCACAATAATTATTCAGTTTCAATCTTACACAATTTAACATGAAAATCATCGTTTTTTAAAAGCTCTCTAAAGTCACACAGATCGCAATCTTGTAATAGACATTCTTAACAGAAATTATGTTCTTTCAGTGTCTACCTGTTATTAAACCTTTTAAAAATGATCATCCATGAGAATCACAGCTTTTTTGAAAATAATAAATTTACTATTTATGAATTATTACCAAAAATGTCAGTCTGTGGGAGATTACCACATAAAAAAATTAGTACAAAAATTTCAGTCAGATAAACTGACTGAAAAATACCATCACCCAACATAAGATATTGTTTAAGTGTTGATTTATTGAAATTAATTAATTTTTAATTAAAACGAAATTACTTATGTATAATCTATTGCTTGACTTATTTGTGTAGGAGGTACAATTAGGATTGTAAATCAACGTTCAATGATTGATTGAAATTTATCTGAATTAAGTGAACATGTATGTAAATGATATGTAATGATATATATGTAACAGGGGCAATATCGGTAATTTATATGGAGGTACCAGAGGGGGTGTGTCAAATAGTTAGGGTTTCTGAGGTTTAGGCTCCTATTACAAGATGAATTACTTGACCAAAGTTTTACTTTTCCAAAAAAGGGCATTTTTGTCTGAGGAACCAGAAGGTTTGAACCGATATAGTCCATATTCATTCCTGATTCAAATTTTCATAACCGTACAACTTACGCTAAATTTGACTGAATTCAGTTTACGTACGAAAAAGATATGTAAGAAAGACTATGATGTTTTGCAATCACCCTTACGGATGAGGGTATATATCATTTGATACGACCCAAAAGTGTAACACATAGAAGGAGTCACTTTAGACCCTAGGTTTCTTTGAACCAAATTCTATTCATGACTTTTTAAGTCGTTTGAGCCATGTCCGTCTGTCTGTCTGTCTGTCTGGCTGTCCAGCTGGTGCGCCCGATAACTTTCGGAAGACGCACACAAATGTTTTAAAATTTTGCATGAGTTAATATTTTCCAAAACTACTTACGGTATTGCAATACATCAATTTGGACAGAAGTGTCTTAAAGCTGAAGTCTGTACGCTTCCAATGAGATATAACATGATATATTATCTCTATGATTTGATGGCGGAATCATGGGGCAAAGAACGTTACTTCTAAAAAAACAAAAAACGGAGATACAAAACAAAAAACCTTTTTATCTTACAAAAAGGATAAGTTAGGATTTTGATTCAAGTGGATTTTTAATGTACAATTGACTGCCAACAAAACTTCATTTATCGTTTTTGTTGCTATTTTAGTTCAACCTATTGATCATTCTGGCGAGGTGTGAGGAAAATATAAAATTTTTGGGAAAAATAAAAATTAAAGACTTTCAGTTTTTTTCCGCAAAGCTTCATTTGGTGCAGAAAACTTAAATTTGGACAGAAGTTTCTTAAAGCTAAAGTCCGTACACTTCCAATAAGATATAACATGATATATTATTATCTCTATGATTTGATGGCGGAATCATGCGGCAAAGAACGTCACTTCTAAAAAAAGCGCAAAACGGAGTAAAAAAACGAAAAATCCTTTTATCTTAAAAAAAGGATCAGCTACGATTTTGATTCAAGTGGATTTTTAATGTACAATTGACCCCCAATTTACCGTTTTCATTGCAATTTTAGGTCAACCCATTCGTCATTCAGGCGAGGTGTGCTGATATATGAAAACGGAAAAAATTTTTAACTAGCTGACCGGGCAGACTTCGCCCTGCCCAAAGAAGTATTGACTTAAATGTAACTTTTTTGAGTGGAATAAATCTTCGGGATGCGTTAGTTTCCTTTGGTATTTTCATCGAAATTTAACAACAAATATTGAGGTATATTTTAGGATATTATTTTTTAATGACAGAAATTTATTGCAATGCTTCTGAGAATACAACGTGTATGGGACTGAAGCTGTTCATGCGAAAAATATGGATTTTCGAAATTCAAGCCGCAAACTTGAATAGACTGTCCTTCAGTTTTATTAATTTTCATCGCAAATTCTAACAGAACTGGAAACTGTAATCATTTGAAATCAAACGAAAAATCCGTGGCTATTATTGGAATACATAGTAGCAATACATCGATTCACTTATATTTTCTGGTTAAATCAATTCAAAAAGGATAACTCAATTATGTATTGCTTCTTGAATCCTGTAAAGCGCGATCAAGGTATTGTAACGATTTTTTGTGTGCCAATTACACTCATCCCTCATTATGATTTGACATGTTTACAACATTTTTTATCTTGATATTACATGTGGGTTTCTCAGAAAATTCCAATTTATTGCGCTATACTGCAACGTCCAAAAGAGTTGGGCAATACAGGAGGATGTAGTAGCCAACGCGATATGTTTTGGGATCAATAATTGCATAATTGCTCATTCATAATTGCTGTGAGTATTCGATTTTTTTTCGTCGTAGACCCCGGTCGCAAGCACCACTGATCTCAAAAAATTCCCTACCAAAAATCAAGACGAATGGTGCTATAGTCCTTCAGCTATTACGTTTGGAAGACAAAATTGGGCAGGGCCATCCATTTTTGGCCTGATCACTCATCCTGGTGTCTATTCCGCTCTTTCTTTAGAATACATATACTGATCTTAATTGAATCCTCACTAAATTTCATGACCATTCACAAATGTAGTTCTTAAGTTATCGCACTATAACCAATTACGCCCAATAGGCGGGCCACGGCTATTGATCTAGTACATTAGATTTCGCACTTTTACAAATAAGGTTCTATTGGCGGGGCCATGCCTAAAAATCTTATCCCTCCACTTTTCGACAAGATCATATTTCATCCACACCTATTTTAAATTCACTTACTGTAATAGTACGCTTTTGTTTGGGGTGGAATTGGTGGACCACACAGCAAGAACATCGGTTGAATGCTGTTACATCGTGTAAGCTTCAAACACACCCAATTTAAATTGTATATACATAAATGTATCAAAAGTCAATATTTTAATATTCACAATTTAAAAATTTTGGATAATTTTTGTTTGGGAAAAATCGGAAAATTGACTCAATAAATGGACCAAATGTGTCTAATGCAATTTGTAAATAGCCTATAACCATCCTCGGAAGATTGTCTTTCTAATGAAACTGGTTTGTCGCACATTAGTTGGATGGTTTTAAAGTCTATAGCGGCCATAGGTAGAAACAAATGTTCACTTTTATATGTATAGATGATTGGTCTAAATTAATTGCCTATCTCATACAGCAACTCAAAACATTGTTCTACCATAATAGCACTTATGAAAATATTGTCACAGTCACACAAATGAAAAAAGGCGTAAGTTACCAAAAATTTAAAATCGACTTTTTGATTGAATACTATGCACTGCATCAAAATACATGTACCTGCTAAGTTTTAGAGTCATACGACTAAAAAGGACAATTTCATTAACAAAATTCTTAAAGCCGTAAATGCAAGCGTAAACAATTTTAGGAAGTTTTTTTGTTTCTCCTGAAAATTTTTTGAAATGTTTTTGATTTTATATAACGATATGTAATTTATTAATGTTTCTAAGCACATAAAGTACTCTTTTAAAACTTATAAATAGTTTTGTGTATAGTGTAAAAAATAGGCCATTTAGAATTTTTAAGCTAACAAGTCTCTATTAACTACACAATAAAGCTGTTCTGCTTACATTAATTTAGTCTTATTCTGTACATTTTGTAGATTCGCCGCCCCGAAGTTATGAAGTTTTCATACTCTCTTCCCAAAACCCCTCACATAATGTGCTAAACCTCATAGCAATTGTTTAATCATCGAACCTATTGCCGCAGGCCAACTGATCAATTTCAGATCAATCATCAGGTCAATGCCTATATGATATATCACTTTAATTGGCTAAGGTGTCTTCGAATCACAGAACAAACTTTAGTAATTGACAAGCTCTTACCGTTGTCAAGCTATGAAAATCGCTTAAATTCATGAACTTAAAAGACACCTTATAGAGGGCTATCGACAACTAGCAGACATGTAAACAGATTCAATTATATACATTTTTTTTTTTGTAAAGTGTTTTCAATCCCCTTTGTCATTTTCTTTTAGTTTAACCAACAGCACAACAGACTGGGAGTTTATAGCCGATTCAAAAAGATTTCTGCCATTTTACCAACGCATCAAACAAAAGAAATGTATCTGCTCCATCTAAACACTTGACAATGACGAAACTGACGACGAGGAGATTTGGTGGAAGAAGAAGATCATACAAGAGAAAAACGAAGCACTTGCAGTATAAACACTCGTAGGAAAGATGAAAAGAAAAAAAAAATACTGTAGAAAATCCTTTTATGTCAAACTGCAAAACCATTGTGATTGGTTGGTTCCTTACTCGTTGCACACAAACACTCCGGCAGTAAGAACGGACTCACCGGGCTCAAATGCTTGTGATACGTTGCTGCTGCTCTGCTGGTGGCTGATGATGATGATGGTGCTGCAACAAAAACGAAAACAATTCCATCAACTGACATTTTGATGTGAGACATGACTTGACAGCTCAATGAATGTTTTTGTTGCATCCACACACAAGGCGTACGTACTTACACACACACTGAGATGTGTTTGTTGTGTGCTGCTATAGTTTCATGCTACTCTTTCACATTGAGAGGAAAGAGTACGACGACAAGCATTAAGTAGGTTTGATGGTAGATATGGTTATGGTTCAAGAGGTGCACAGTGATTTTGCAATTATATTTAACACTGTATAATATAATGAAGTCTATCGGTTCGGGTTCAATGAAATGAAGCTCAAGTCTCCCAGAATAGATTGATCCGCTTGTGCTGTAAAGCAAGACAGGTAGGATCAGTGTCTGGTACAGTTGGATCTTTGTTATTTAAGGGAGCGCTTTGTCGTTTAATAGGTTGCTTAGCGCATATTAGCAGCGGTTTGCGATCAATACTCGTTTCTTGATTTCCAGGCTGACTTAATTATTTTTGTTTACGACGGATCCAAGGTAGACAAATTCATCTTCCACTATAAAGTTATAGTGTGCAACGTGTAAGAGTATTTAGTACCATAATTCTTATATAAAATGTGTTTATCAAGGACTAAAATTATCTTCTCTACATAGCTTGGAAACGGTGTGTTTCCAATGTGTTTCGCCTAAACCACTGTATTTGGTTACGCTTGGTTTTATATGTGTGCTAAAGAATCCATCAATTTTTATGTTGTTTTATCTTCTTCTTTCTGTTTTGGTCTTGTTACTGCCTCCTTTGTCGTCTACTTCTTCCGTGGGCCATAAAATGCAAATCATTTGTTCGCTTCTTGTGACCATTGTCCTGCTTCTGGTCATTCGTTGGGTAGCTTTTCAATTGCATGTGAGTATCTGTTTGCTCCTTGGTCATCGTCGTCGTCGTCGTCGTCACCATCAACATTGTCGTTGTATCTTGAGCTGTGCAATCGTTTACGGATCTCTCTGAAAAGTGATTGTTACTTCTTTTTGGTTTGATGTTGCTCGATTCTGGTTGATAGTTTTTTGCTGCTGCTGATTTTTGTTGCTGTAGTGGAACTACACAAAATTCCACCCCTTTTTCTATTGTTCTGTCCATCAAAAATTGTACGTTTTATGTTTCTTCTGTGCTGTTTTTTGAAGTTTTCGTTCTGTTTTTTACTGCTTTGTACTTGTCTTGATTTCTGTTTTTTTTCCGTTGCTCTGAGCTCCTTCCCCAATGTATACCAATTCAATAGTGTACCAATTGTTGTTGTTGCCGCCGATTATTCTCTTTTTTTAAGTCTGATAAAGCTCTGCCTTCTTTTGAGCTTCACTGTCTGTCTTCGGATTTGTGATTGTACGTTGTTACATTTCCAGCTACTGCATTTTGAAAGGTAAAGTAATGCAGCAGCGTGTTTGCATTCACTGGCAGTGATTTTCTGTTTCCGTCATTGAAGAGGAACATAGTAGCAACGGTTAAAGTATTGATTTTCGATTTGTTGCTATTATGAAAGGGTGTTATGTGGCAACTTCGCCGATTGCACCGGAAAGTAGCCACAGAGCTTTCCGTTTTTCGCAGGTAAGTCATAATTTCAAGGCCCTGCAAATTGGTAATTTAAATTTGCAAAATATGGCGAGATAATGGGTTGCACATAGAAGTGCGATACGGCATGGTAAATGCCTACATGCCTGCAGAAAACAATATAATTAGCCCAATGTAATGTATGAAATATATCCACAGCATACACACTTACAAGTGTTGAATATTTAATTTCAGGCATTTTATCTCCTTATACGAATTACATAGCGCATCACTGGTTAGAAAGTATACTTCATCACCTCATACAGCAGGCCTTAAACCTGGTCTACACATCAATGCCGCGATAACAATATGTACCAAATTAAAAACAAAAGATAAGTTTTTGGTCAAGTGTTGCAGTATTTAAGATAAAAAAACAACATACCAAAATCCAAAAAGTAATTCTTTAGAATGTTTCTTATAAACACTCCTGATAGTTAAGGTCGTGTATAACCGAATTCTCCTTAAATTCATTCATGTTTTATTGATTTGTTTAACCCCAAAAATGGGTAGTTTGTATGGAAGGTGGAAGTAGTTTTTGTCCGATCTTACTCATCTTAGAATATAACATATAAGTTTGCGTATCATTTTTGAGATCGATAGCACTAAAACTACGGATGTAATCGCAGGACCAGACCCCCAAAAAGGGGCAGTTTGAGTGGTAGGTGGCTGTAATTTTTGTCCGATCTTACTCAGCTTAGAGCATAACCTCCGCTTAGAAAATGAAAGCTTGCATAACTAATTTCATCACGCTAGCTGTAAAACTACAGCAATCGGAGGGCCAACCCCCAAATATGAGAGGTTTGTATGGTAGGTGGGAGGAGTTTTTGACCGATCTTAGATATTGATCTCCGCTTATTTAGCGTAATTTTAGCCTGATAGCTTATCAATTACGTTTGTATATGTAGCACCAACAATGTTATTAATGCAGTTATTCAATATGTGTCGTTAAACCTGATGCCTTATTTTTTAACACAAGGTACAATTTGAATTTTCTGTCCATTGATCATTATATTAATGTTTAGGGTATTTCTTGCCGTTGATTTTCTTTACACCAAGAGACACTTTGATTTTTGGGCCTATTTTCAGATGCCCTCTCATGGATGTATTTGAGATTTGCATTCACTCTGCAAATGTCGTCATCCTAATAATCTACGGTTGTACTCGTGTGCAACTGAACGTCGTCTGCGTACATGTGGGACTCGCAAACAGAAATATGACGGGGAAGATCATTTATATATAATGAAAACAACAAGGGCCCTAGTATAGATCCTTGGGGGACTCCTCTATTTAAACCAGTACAGAAATTTCAGTCAGATAAACTGTCTGAAAAATACCATCACCCATTTTAAGATATTGTTTAAGTCTTGAGTTAATGAAATTATCCGATTTGTAATTAAAACCCGTTAGAAAGTTTCAGTAGGGCAACCCGACTTACATATACCCTTGCCCTCAGTAAAACAAATATGGGAGGTACGTGTGTATAGGCTTCCAGGGGTGTGTCTAGGCTTCCACATTTATTCTCCATAACTTTATCCTGTTATAGCTTTACTAAATACAGAATTTGGGCACGATCGCGTTGGGTGTATTGATATTATTACTACATTCCTAAAGTTGGCGGAAAGGTACATTTGTGTGGCAGGTACCATAAGGGGCGTGTATAGACTTCCAAATTTTTCTCCAAAACTTTATCCTATTATAACTTAACAAAATTCAGAATTTGGGCATGATCGTGTCGAGTGTATTGATATTATTACCCTATTTCTAAAGTGGGCGGAGTATTACATTTGTTTGGGAGGTACCAGAAGGGGCGTGCCTAGACTTCCAGATTTTTTCTCCAAAACTTTATCCTGCTTGAACTTTTCCAAATACAGAATTTGGGCACGATCGCGTTAGGTCTTTTAATAATATTAATCGATTTCTAAAGTGGGCGGTACCAGATGTGTATGGGGGGTACCAGATGGGGCGTGGATAGACTTCCAATTTTTTTCTTCAAAACTTTATCCTGTTATAGCTTTACTAAAACTAGAATTGGGGTACAATAACGTTTGATTTATTGATATTATTCCTCCATCTCTATAGTGGGCGGAAAGGTAGATTTGTATGGGAGGTACCAGAAAAAGTTTTCCCAAAACTTTATGCTGTTATAGCTTTACCAAATACAGAATTTGGGTACGATCCCGTTGGGTGTATTGATATTATATCTCGATTTCTAAAGTGGGCGGAATGATGTATTTGTATGGGAGGTACCAAAAGGGGCGGGGTCATGTAGCCCATTTTCAGTACCGTAAGTAGTTTTGAGGAAATAATAACTCGTGCAAAATGTCAAAACATTTTGTTACGTCTTTCGAAAGTTATCGTGCGAACCAGCCAGACAGACGGACAGGCGGACATGGCTCAAACGACTGTAAAAGTCATGAATCGAATTTGGTTCAAAGAACCTAGGGCCTATAGTGACTCCTTCCATGTGTTACACTTTTGGGTCGTATAAAATGATATATACCCTCATCCCTAAGGGTGATGGTATAAAAAGTGGTTTTGATATTGAACTGTTAGAATAAATGGATTGAATACGACCACACAGATACGATTGTATTAAACGGATGAAGGTTGATGAAAAATTAATAAAATATTTAAGCTTGAGACCTAAAATGTCGGTAATATTGCAACGTATCAGTTCTAGACATAGAAAGGGGATTGATTTTTGAATATCTCCATTTTCTAGAAAAGTTAACTAGACATAATTATTGTATTGAACTAATGTGTGATGTTGGGTCATTTGAAAATTCAAATCTACTACAGATCATCATAATCATATCCAGAACATAACCTCCACTTACAGCATAAAAGCTTGTATATCAAATTCTACCTCTATAGCTCTTAAACGACGACTGGTGTCCCAAAAAGGGTAATTTGTATGGGACGTGGGAGTGGGATTTTTGAGCGGTCTTGCTCATCTAAAAAACTCAAACTCAGATTAGAGGATAGAAACATGCGTACCAATTTTTGACTTAAAAGCCCTCCTCGGTTAGTCATTTCCACAGAAAGGTCCATAGGGGCCGAACATTTAAATGTTAATAAACAAATGATTTTTTTCTAGCATGAGGTTTACAATATTACATATCGACATAAAGGTATGTTTTTAAGGGTTATAATGCTATTTTTAACACTTTGTGTCCCATCACCTTACCTGTATAACATTTGATACTAGAAAAAGTGTTCCGCCTTAAAGGAGACTTGTTAGACCACAGTATCTTAAGATCTTAAGACATTACCTTTTAAGATGATTAAGCCCTGTCCCTCTGCCTGGCTTGTGGGCACGATAACTCAAGTGGACCATCACTGACCCTTATGAAAATTTACCAATATATATTTTCTAAAATGAAGTTTTGTGATTGTAAATAGGTGGAACAGCCTCACCGCTTCTGGTACCTCCCCTACACAATGACACATTTTTAGGAAATTTATATTTCTCCAGTAACTTCCAAAGGGACAGCAGGAAGAGGTTTTAATTTGGTGATTTTTATTATCTTGTTATAGTAGACAAACTCTCAGAAAATCATAAAGCTTTGCCACACCACTTCTGGTGCCTCCCATACAAATATTGAACAATGAGGGTGAATTTAACCTCATAGTTTAATATACATATATTTTTTGAATGTACACTGAATTCAGCCATATTTTGCGTGAGGTGCTTGCTTATAATGCTTATAAAAATTTGACAAACAAATTAATATGAACTATATATATGCCGACCCCTTCTAGTTCCCCCGTATTTCGGAAAATTAATATTTCTCTCATAACTTTCAAACGGAAAACTAGAAGATATTTTAATTTGGTCGATTCAATTATCTTGTAATAGTAAACAAAACTTTATAAAACTGAAACCGTGATGCCCCTACGCCCATGCGTATCAGCCAATTCCCCAAAAATTTATAATTTCGGGTAATTACTAAAAGATACTTAAGAATCTAGGATGTTCATCCCACCCATTATAAATTATATTTTCTTTTATAATTTTTTTTGCAAATTAAAAAGATACTTTTTCCTTTGTTCTCAGTTGGTACCGTAAATGACGTATTCGGTTCCCCATAAAAAAATTACCACATGCCCAGAGACATATGGAATTTAACTTTTAGACACTTGACGTCTTTTACCGTTTCTACAGCTTAACTATATAGTTGTTATCGTCTGACCAACATAAGAATATTACATGAGCTGTTGGTGTGGTACATCAGCAACGGCAGGTCCTTTTTTAAAAAAACAAAAACAATTTTTAGATGGCACAAAGAGTATTGATGTACTTGTCGTCAAAACACTCGGTTGACGACAAGCTCACCGACAAAATACTAATGTTGTCGTGAATCAAACACATTCAACAAAATCAATGGAAAAAAATTAAATCTGACGTAAGAAAATTTTCAGTTTATTAAACGGACGGATTGAAGGTGAATGCCATAAAAAAGTTTATATCCTTCACTTTTCTCTTAGTTTCCCAAAAGTGTTAACAATTAGTCATACTAATAAAAAGCTAAAAAACAGATAAAAATCCATCTTTTAAAATGGCACAAAGTCATACTAATATGGCTTGAATGGCAATTCAAGACATACATAGGAATCAATGACAATTTGACAGACATGTTCACCCATCAGGTCGTGCATGATTGTTTAGGCGACGTGTCGCTTATATAGTCATCAACGACAATTCAACCGACATTGTCACCCATCAGGTCGTGCATGATTGTGTGGGCGACAGGTATTTTGTATAGGCATCAACGAAAATTTGACCGACATTGTCGCTCATCCGGTCGTGCATGGCAAAGCGGACACTTGTATGAAAATTACGTCGACGATTTGTATGGACGGTCTCCTAAATGTCATCAACGAATTACTATAGTCATGCACCTATCCTTGAGGATGTCTTGCAGACACTTCCTACTGGTTTCCCACGACCCATCACCTTTTTTTTATTATGTCGCACAGTGTAATATATAAAATATTGGACACCTACTCCAAATGTTGGCAGTAATAATGTACCACTATTCTATTTTATATATATTATTTTTTTGCATATCAGGATTTCCCTACTCAAATCAGTAAATTTATCACTGGCGATGTATATCTTTAAGACCATTAACAAGTGGTTTATTCATTTCTCTTCCCGTCAAGTTGTCGCATAGGATATTTGAAATATTAACTCAATGAAACTCAACCACTTGAAGATATTGAACAATATTAAACGATTTTCAAAACGTTTCCAATTTATCTTAACAAATATCTTTTAAGATAAAAATAAACAAATATTTGAGTTTTCTTTTAGTGAAAAATTGCTATAATTAATAATGCTCATTAACCTTAGTTCCCCCCTTTATGATGTCTTAAGAATCTCCAATATCAAGCACAACGTCTTCATCCTCCTCTACAGTGTTTCGTCTAAGGTGAAGGGAGCAAGGCCTCCATAAAAAGAGTCTTTATAATTTAATTAGTTACTTTCACAAGTAATTAATCTTACGAGGATTTTCCTTTGGTTTGTTGGTCGTGTGTTATCAGTTTTTTAAGTGGTTGGTTTCTTGTTTAGCATCAGCTTCATCATCGTCGTCAGCATCATATGTTTGGACTCCTACACTCTTTTAATTTGGGCTGATGACTCTATTCATGTGGATGCCTTAATGTAGCATGCAGCAATGTAAACCCAGTGTAACTACCTGCTGCTGCCTTTCATTTATGTTTTGCAACAACAAACGTCAGTTGTATCTCGAGTCGTAGTTTAGTGTCCGCCATCATTTCTTAGGGATCTTTTGACATTTCAATTATTTACTTTCTGTTGTTGTTCAATTTTTCTTTTGATGCCACAAAAGAAGACGATATGAACCTTCCTTCTCTATTTTATTGTGTTGCCTTATCATTTGGTAGTCAAATGTATGCAGCAAACCGCCGAAGCGAAAAAAACGCATTCAATCATTTACACTTAGCATCTCTTTGGAGGAAAGTACTGTGCACTGGGAGAAAAGTGTGTGGGTATGTACCACACAAGCATGTAGACTTTTGTCTTTCAAAATGGGGAAGAAATTGTATTTAAAATTTGTATTTCTTTATTTAATTTGAGTTAATGCAAATTATATGGGGTAGAAATTACTCTGTAACCACAGGACGTTGATAATAATTTACTTTTAATACTTTCAATTTATATGTAAGACCTATAAAACCATTTCCCATTAAAATGACAATACTTCCAAAGATATTGAAATGATGATTTTTTTAGATTGTTGTGCGAATTAAGTCTTACTATTCACAAAACAACTTTTTCCTTAGTTCTCAGAAGGAACCCCCATACATAATCAATGATTCCTACACTATAAACACATCTGTAGTTTTCATACAAGTCTGTAAACGTCTACCCATACCACCGAGAGTCCTATTGGATTTTTTGGAGAAGGGACATCGAGTGAGGGTGTTTAAGTTCTAAGTTTCTACAATTTACTATGCACACATTTCTGTCAGTGTATAGTATAAATTGTAGTATGAAGAAAATCCTCCATATGACTATAAAAGTGTCTACTTGTTTTTTTTTTAGATTTGATTAATTGTGTAATTGTTCTTCCATTTTTATCATCATTATCATCGCCATCTTGCCATCAGACCTGTGTGATGAGGATCACTCTTTGCAGCCAAAAGTACGAGGAAAATACCTTATGATCACCACTTCATCCAACACTCAATAACATTCAGCCCTTGCCCTCGCTCTGTCTACCTCCATTGAATTCGTTTGGGTTTGTTAGTAAACACAACTCAATTGTTTGGTGTTAATCTTTCGGGTTCTCTGTTTTCATTTGTTGTTTGTTAATAATGTAATTACAATTTGAAAAATGACTTTTGACAGTTTCGTATTTGTCTTCTTATTTATCAAAATCTTGAAATTTTTATATATTTCCTATGACAGTTGCTGTTGTGATTGTTGCTGCCTTCAACGATAATGCCATACAGTGCCATGCACTGTTTTGTCATTGTTTGTCACAAATGGCCGTCCATTTGTACTAGTGTCAGAAGTTCTTTTCAGATGTATAAGAGAACATAACGTATCTTATAAATAGTAAAGTATATATCTTACTCTCGGTAGCTGGTGCAGCAGTGCTATGAAAAATAACAACCTGTTGGGATTTTTGTTAAAAGGCGTTGTTTTGTTCAACAAAAAATTAATATATCACATGAATTTTTCACTTTTTTAATAAAAAAAAAAATAATAAAAAGTTCATTGTCCACGTTTTAATATATTAAGTTGCATATCGCATTGTAGTAAAATCAAAGATCTATATTTTATGATTATCATTTACTATTATGTTTTTAGAGCGGGTATCTTATTCGCTTGTTTGAAAGAGCGTTTGTTTAGAATAGTTGTGTATTGTGAGGCGCTATAAATCAGCTGCTTGCTTAGGCTTATTGTTATTATCAACTGTTACGCCCGTAAGCATTGTTAATAGTTAAGAATCAGAATGAGTGGTATCTAGCGGACAATATTAATATTCACATGTTTATTGGTCGAGAAACTTGTGCAAATTATTCAATCTATCATTACTACAAAGTTGACGCTTAATAAAATTGGCAACTATTTGTTTTATTTGAAATATGTTTGTAGGAATTATCTTTGTTGCAGAAGGAGACAGTTATTCTAGATTTTACTAATTTCCTTTCACAAGCTGTCTAAATCAGAGAATATATTTAAGGTACTAATTTTAGAAAATTTTAATTTTAAACCAGGTACATCCGCTGTACCCGTTTCGCCTTTGATGTACTTAGCTATCCTCGGTCTTAGTCTTCTAATACCATATATGTATTTGGGGATGGGGAATTTTATAATCTGCGTTTCCTGATCGTTATTCATTTGGGAATAACTACAGTCTATCTTTGGAGCAAATGTGAACATCCATTCAATGGTAGCAAATGTAAGAAAGCGCAATGTTGAGCAACCTATACGGCACGCTTCCACCGATGTTTCTTAAGGGGTAGGCAACAGAAGTTACTAAGGCTCAACACAAAGGCTCTCTTAGTTACTTTGGCAGCCTAATAAGCCACTCTCCATAAATAGAACAACTATTATGAAAACACAAAGAAAAGGAAAAACAAGAACGACCCCCGCAAACATTATAAGGATCATGATTTAAGGATATGCACCTGCAATGTCTGAACTCTCAACAGAGATATTGCCCCTATCCAATTGGCGGATGTCTTCAACAAATCAACCGAAGGCAGTACAAGTGACGATATCACTCCAATCATCGACGACGGAGTAGATTGTCCGAGGCAAAACGAAATCACTACCTCAATTGCATTGTGGTAACGTGCAAGCTTCAGTTCATAACAACGATTTGGCTAAAGGAATGCATGTACGATGATTAAAATCTGAGGGGATCGTAGTGTGTGTACCAACTGTCGCGGGATCACTATGTTACCTATTGTATACAGGGTACTGCCTGTTGTATTATGTGA
The DNA here is from genome assembly GCA_964034835.1 of Muscina levida. Lineage (NCBI taxonomy): Eukaryota > Metazoa > Arthropoda > Insecta > Diptera > Muscidae > Muscina > Muscina levida. Next base: position 50,646,638 of record OZ035881.1, on the reverse strand, counting down.
TCGTAGCGAGCCTTGTTGAACCTTATTAGTATTGCTTTAGACCTGCTAAATCCACTACCGAGCAAATATTCAGACTGCGACGAATCCTAAAAAAGACCCAACATCTTAAAAGCTATGACTGAGATTGGTATCCCCACGAAGTTGATACGACTTTGCCGGATGACACTGACTGTAACGAAGTCGAAATTTAAAAGGTGCCGTGACATAACCCCCACGGACATAAGCCCCAAATTTTGGCCACTCCCAAGGAATTACTAGTAGTCCCGCCTCGTTAAACGAATTTCATTTCTAGCTATGACCACATCTATATACAATATTCGAAGTTATGTCAAATCAAAATTTCCTAATTTAATTAATAATGATTTTAACGTTATTAAGTTCAATTTTCACAGCCTAGGCATATTTATTATTTTAGAGTTATCGTTTCTCTTACATATTGTGATAATTTGGTTGATAAATCTTTTTGGCCTGCGGGATCTCTGGTAAAGAAATATCTTCACAGAGAGCGAATAAGACCAGCTGTAACTAGAATTCCTTCAAAGATAACAATCTCAAAAATCTAAACAATTCTTTATCATTTATTTACCAAAATGTTTGATCTCAAAACTGGTAAATACGTATTTGTATAGTGTTGATTGTAATTATGATGTCGTTCATAAAAAGACGATAACCTTTCATTTTACATGCTATTTCTTAAATATGTTTTTGCCCTGCGCAGAGTTAAAAAACTTCGCTCTGTTAAAGCTGTTGTCACAGGTATGGTAATAAATATTTGTGAGAAAACAAAAATGTTAGGATATAAAAGTTCACTGCAGCAAAGTATAGTATCCTGTGGGTTATATATACATGTATGAAACAAAACAATTGTTTCAAAATCTTTTTATTTTCACAGTTGACAACACATCTGTAATGTAAAGTAACTACAATAGCCTCGTGGTCCAGCGTCAGATGCAGTCATATTTGACTTACCTATACTTCTGTGTGCCAACTCTTCTGGGTGGCGTACTTGCAATGCCAAAGATTCCATCAAGTTTTAGAACACCTTCAACACATTATTAAAATCTTTATTAGAATTTTCTCGCATCTTTGTTAGTTTTGATGTTATGCAGTTTATTTGCTCATACGCCATGATAATGTCTATAGTCACAGTTTTCAAATAGCGTGGTAAAGAGTGGCAGAGGTTGAATATTAGACTACTTAATAACAGAATTTCAACTCAAATTGAGTTGCCAAATTGAGAATGTTAGTTATTGTTGGTAAACTATTCAACAACAACATAAAATACTGTAATTTTATACACTTAACTTAAAATAAAGTGTGACATATTATATATTTCCCTCCTAAGAAAGAAAGACACATCTCCATTTTAGTAGTTTTGAGAAATCTACGCTCTATATCTTATGAGTCTTAAATTAATTATTTTTAAAAAATTTAAAAAATGTTTCAAATACATTTTTAAAATTTTTCCACAATATTAAATATTTTGCGCGAAAGATATAAAACTTAAAAGTTACATATCTTAAAACTAATAAAATGGGGATGTGACTTTAATTCTTAGAAGGGGAGTGTAGTTTAATCTATATATTGGATTAAAAATTATATTATTTAGTTTTACAATTATATGAATCAAAACTTTATTTGATTTAGATAAAATCATTCCGGGAGTGGCTTTGGCCCCCTTGGCCATGTAGCAGTGAATCTTGTGTTCCTCTTCAACTCACAACTCCAATAGCTGCCGAGGCATCATATCAATGTGCCTACGATCTGTGTACTTTGGATGCTTGACTAATCATGTAATAGGGAACCTCAAAAAACTGTACTATGTGCCCCTGTTATTTTCACTTTTATATTGACTTACTGTGAACACCATGCTACATATTTTCTTCATAATTTTACAATGTGTCCAGTTTGCTTAAATCTTTTGCTGCCTGACAGAAAACTCTAAGTGTGTCAATCATATCCTTAACAAATATGCGCTATAAATCACTGGCTTCCATTATCGGCATGTTTCAAATTTCCTTTTCAAATCAAAATTCATAAATATTTTACACAATGAAGAATTCCCATTTTCTAATGCACAGAACCATAACAGCAATAAGAAGTTATGAACTTCATTTTTCGCTACGGTTGGAAAAGGAACGAACCAAATGAAAAGAATGACAACCCATTGTGCTGTCACACACACACACCCAACAAGTAACAAAGTCTCGAATAAGAATTCTTTGCGTATCACTTGGTTTTTATGATGAACTCGATACCAGAACAGATTATATTTGTGAGTTTTTGAATGATATGTCAGGGTGTATTAGTACATGTGGACTCGGTTGTGTGTGTGTATTGGTAATCGTATTCGTATTGTTAATCTTTCCTCTAATATCTCAAACACCACGACCACCACCACCACCATCATTGCCGTTGTCATCATCATGAATAGAAGGGAAGCAAAACTCGAAACATCGATTCATTCCTCTAAAGATCCGTACATAGTTTGTCCGTCTGCTGCTTGTAAATCACTCAATTTTTGACATTTTTGTTTTAAATTGCGTGACATTGTTTTATTACGTGTGTGATGTATGGCTGATGTATTCATTCTAGTATATAAATTTGTATATACATACCCATATACAGTATGTATGCATGAGCTGTGTTATATAAAAATATTCTATGATATATCATCATTTTCTGTATCTCTGGAAACTCCTCCTTTTTTCGTTCTTTCCTCTGTTCTTTTACAAAAACTATAAATTTGAGTTTGATATCTTTGACATGTCATTTCTAGAGTTGTTGGCCGCCATATTCCCTCTACAACCCAAATGCTGTCAATTCTTCATACATAACATTGGGTAGTTCGTCTTCTGTAGCTCTGCTTTCGTCGCACAGTGTGTGGTTTGTAAACGCTGAAAGGAATTGAAATCGAATGTGAAAGGTAATAGGAAATGGCTACTAATGTATTTTAATAGAGGAAGATTAATTCCAAGTATATTTTATTTGTTGCTTTTAAAATGTTCAAAAATATGTTTACCAGTTTTCTTGATTTTCTAATGGTTTGCTTATCATATGTATATAGTGGTTATAATTTGTAGGACTTAATTTTGTAATTCACTATCCTAAATTAAATAACTTTTTTGAGATTATCTGAAAATTTTTCTGTTTGCAGTTCAGTCATAATCAAAATTTCAAACTTGTTACTCTCTGTTACAAAAAATCTATCACTGTGCCTTTGTGCGACTTTTGTGCCGTCTATATCCGTCCGTCCATCTTCTGGTGTCTTTAATTTCATTTATTTTATAGCCGAAATAGGTGGATTTTATTGTCAAAAACAAAAGAAAAAAACCGTTGATTAGTTGTTTCTCAAATACTATACTAGACTATACACAAATACATACAACAGTATATATATGTATTTATATTAGTATGTATTTGATATATTTGTATGTCATGCTTCCTTTATTTTATTTTAAGGTTTCATAGAGTTCGAAATATGATTTTGTCAAAAGGGTTTAACGTTTCATTTCAGTTCACTAATACTTTTATTTTACCTTCCGATATCACCCCATACCGTAGCTGTTGATATATGCTCACATTTCATTTATTGTTTACCACATTTTCGTTGGTGCGGTAGTGACTGTCATATGTTTCTTTTGGGTTTGATTGTGTTTTTTTTATTAAAATGTCATTTTATTGTGTGTTGGTGATATAAAAACAAAGCGGCAATAATAAAAGTTTGTTATAACATATTCGGCTGTACATATCTAAAATTGTATTGCATATTATTAATGTGTCTGGGGTTGTTAAGATGTAATTAAAGCTGTTGTATATATGTTACAGTAGACAAACTAATTTTGTTTGGAAAATTAGAAAAGTGTATCATTACATTTTTGCGTATCCCAAATTATGTATTTTTAAGGATATCGTAGTTTTCCTTTTTCTTCAAAAAGGACATGACAAAATTACTCCCACATAAAATCGGTAATTTTAGGAACTAATAAAATTATCTTTCCATGTTTTCTCTGGGTAATTTCATTTATTCCAGTCGAAGTTATGTCATAATAAAATAACTCCCAATACTGCATCTATAAATATTTTCCCCCGTATTGCGATTTATTTCATCTTTGGTGAAAGTTATTTAACTCTCTATTAAATTTTCAATAATTTTTAATTGTTATTGAGAATATCAATTAACTGTTTTTCTATACGTCCTACCTGATTTAACTAGATTTTTTAAACTTTGATGCATATACTTCAAGAAAAACATTTTAAGAAAACAACTTTTTGTAATTGTCAATTTTGTTTTAAAATGGATTGCCTGTTTTATTTACTTTAAACGTTTAACGGAAATAAGATTCGTAATTTTCAAAATCATAAAACTACTAGTGGGCCCGGCAATGCTTCGCTATTGCATAATAACTTGTAATATATTTCACATTTAGGTCTACAAAGTACTTTGAAAACGGTACTTAAGCTCGTTAATAATATGTTGAGTTTATTAACTTATGTAACTAATTTCAAGTGACTCCTTAACATGGAAGTTAACCAATTAAGTTTTATTGTTTTATATTCTCAATATCATAGGCTCTATGACGATAGTAAAAAGTTCATCATCAAAGTCATATCTTTCACACATCGGAAACAGGCATTCCGTTAAAGATCAAAATTCAATTTTTAATTTTATCTGTAGTGTCATGCCCTCTTCGCCTACTGAACGCCACTAAAAATTTCGTAAAGCATCATGCCTTTAGCCATAAAAACCTCTTTTGGCATGTCTTATTCTCTCACATATCAAGAATATTTCCGAATACTATATTTGTATTGGACTCGTATTACCATTTTTTGAGATAATTCGGTCACCAATGTTTGGCTTAACAAAGTGATGGTCTCACGCGCTGTATGACATGTTACGCCGTTATGTTGGAACCATTTTTCCTTCAAGTAATGTTTAATGACATGATATACAAAAAAATTCAATTGATCGTCCATTGGCTCTAGTTCTTGAGTGTAGGCCAAGCAAGATCTTTAATCAGCATTTGCAGAGACCGAGTTGCTGAGAACGGCGTCCGTTCGAAAAATTCAAGACCTGTCCCACTTACGTCTACAACGTCGATGGCTTCTAGTAGCTGCTCAGATGGCTGAGTATATGCACCGTAAACTTCACAAAGGGCTCCATAAGTTTGGCGAACAGAACGCGCATTTTGAAAACAAATTTGCAAGATTTGTAAACGTTGTTCTTGTGTAGTCTTTACATGGTGATTTTCCAAAGTATACTGCAACGAAGTTTAATACGCTTCATTAGTATGACAGATAGATTTGCACTTATACCTACCAGAAGTTCGATACGTCAAAAAAATAGGTATCGTACATAGGTTATTCACAAAAGGTTGCTAATGTTACCCCTAACATACTATACAACTTTAAATTGTGCCCCAATCAAACAAAAGTTGTTTTCCAGTATAACTACAATGAATATTGCTTAATTTTTCTATCTATAGGATTTATTACCGATTCGCTCTCCTGAAAAGTAATTAAAAAATGCATACCTGTAAAGTAAATTAAAAACAAATCACTGTTTTAGTCTGCGCAGCTACTTTGTGTCCTCAACTGCCTGGTGTACGGACCATTATTTGATACAGTTTAAAAGTCAAATATTAAATTGCGTGGTAATCGATAATTCCTAGATAATTTCACTAAGAAACTATAAGTCTAAAATCAATTCCTAGTTCGCGCTGAGAAGCATGAAGATTTCAGGCAGAGATATTTTTTTTAGCAATGAGTAACTATCGAAAACTTCAGACCTATGGGCCGGCTCTAATTTGTACCTACCATTCCCATGTTTGGAGACCAAGACGAAGAGAATGGTATACTTTTGACATTGTCTGGAGTCCCGCCCAATATTCTGAAAAATTATTTTTTAAAACTTAATTTCTGTATGCCAACTCTCAGTGGCCATTACTTTTTAACCAATACATAGATTTGCTTCTGTAATAAATCATTTAGTTTGTTGGGAAGTCGGTTTTACGCAAAAGGTCTCAAAAAATACATATCCGAATTTTTCGATTTGTGCTCATTTAAAAACAAAAAAATCTTTATCTGAAATCATCATGCTTCCCAGCGTGAGCTAGGAATTGATTTCAGACACAAAATTTATTGGTAAAATTTTTTAACAATTCAACGTAGATTCCGGTTTTGGTTACGATTTTTGTGAATAAAAAAATTGGCCCACCTTACTGTTCATATCTCTAGGCGAACAGCAATATACTGTGGAATTTTGACAGTTTTAACCGTTTGTTTTAAAAAGGGTGTGGAACAGCCATTTCCACCCTTACTGTAATTCATACTGCAATAACAACATATGTAACAAATCTCATCTTCATACCTCTGATAGTTCATGAGTTATAGCCCTTTTAATTTTCAAGTCGAATGGGCGGTGCCACGCCCCTTTTTCCAATCACAACCAAATATAGCCACCGACTATCAACAGGTCAACAGTACCACTTGGTAAATTTTTCGTATCAATCGATCTATTAGAAAAGCCGTTAGAGCGATTTTTGAAAAGAGGGTGTGGCACCGCCCGCTTCCTCCCTGGATGTAATTAATACTGCTCCAACAACATATATACCAAATCTGATCTTCATACCTCTGATAGTTTATGAAATATAGCCTTTTTAATTATCAAGTTGTATGGGCGGTGCCACGCCCCTTTATCCAATTACAACCAAATGTAGTCAGGAACTATCTACAGGTCAACAGTACCTCATGGTAAAATTTTTGTATCAATCGGTCTATTAGAAAAGCCGTCAGAGCGATATTTGGAAAAAGGGGCGTGGTGACGCCCACTTTTTGAAAAATTAAAACCGGAGCCCGAGACCTTTCCAACGAATGCAAAACCGTGGAAATCGGTTCGTGCGTTCTGGAGTTATAGCGTCAGGAAGGAAAACTCGACTTATTTTTATATAATAGATTAACGGCCTAATTCATAAAAATTTATAAGAGGTTTATAAACCATTTTTAAGCAATTTTCGGGAAAACAATATCCATAAACGATTCACATCTTCAATAAGTTAAAGTAGGGTTGTCTCTACGTTAAGCATGATATAACTTGACGTTTGTACAATTTATTGTATACTAGCTGGCCCGGCAGACTTCGTCCTGCCTCCAAATTATTTTAAAAGATTACACTATGACACAAAATCAAACTTTTTGAAAAACACCCGAACGTGACTATATAGGTTCGATAGTACAACCGGAGCTGAGTAAAACCCTAGCTCAGTCTGGCTAGATTGGCTACCAAATTTTTTTTTTGGCCCCCTAAACTTTTTGAAATCCCTTGGACCCCTTGAAAAAAGGTGACATCAATTGTTGGCCAACAGTTTCTACAGTTTTTAATCTAGCTCTTTCTCTTCTTCAGCAAAGTTTTAGCTAATAGTCCGCTTAAGAAACTGATATAATAAAATTTCCCAAAAAAATTAGACTTCCCTCGTTTATTTTCAAAAAACTTCGATAAAAATTCTAATTTTTTCACTATTTTTTATTTAAGTCGTAGGGAATCCAGATTTTTTGCATACTCTATTCAGTGAAATTGTAGTTTAGGTAACACCGAATAAATTCTCTGAACAAACCTATGCAATCTGAACAAGTCTAGGGATATTAAATAGCTCTCAAAACACACTATCTACTTTAAACAAATCAGTTTTAAAAATACCCCAACTTCTATATCAAATATCTCGGCGACTATAAGAGATATGGTAAAAGCAAACACATATTATTTCAGGTCTTTATTTCAGCTATTGAACGGCTTGTTACAACTTATATACGAAAGAAAAATACTCAGCGGCAATAAACTGATTTGAGAACAAATTCATACTTTAACCTCATTGCGGCACACCCTAATGTCCAACTATCGATACAAAATTTCTCACAATATATTCCTAATATTGGCAAAAAGAAACGTAAGGTGAAGATAGATGACCAACATCGCGATTAATACATATTTTTAACGAAATTCGAAAAAATGCCATTTAAGGAACACCCTAATGATCTTTTTGAACAATTAAGGGGGTGAAGTATTCCGATCATATTGGTTGTTTACAGAAGTTATTCAGTTATACAATAAGTACGTTTTTGGTAAAGATAGCAAGTAAAAACATTGCACAATGGCCCAAAACTTCTAAAAAACTGATTTGTTTAAAGTAGATAGTGTGTTTTGAGAGCTATTTAATATCCCTAGACTTGTTCAGATTGCATAGGTTTGTTCAGAGAAGTTATTCGGTGTTACCTAAACTACAATTTCACTGAACAGAGTATGCAAAAAATCTGGATTCCCTACGACTTATATAAAAAATAGTGAAAAAATTAGAATTTTTATCGACGTTTTTTGAAAATAAACGAGGGAAGTCTAATTTTTTTGGGAAAGTTTATTATATCAGTTTCTTAAGCGGACTATTAGCTAAAACTTTGTTGAAGGAGAGAAAGAGCTAGATTAAAAACTGTAGAAACTGTTGGCCAACAATTGATGTCACCTTTTTCCAAGGGGTCCAAAGGATTTCAAAAAGTTTAGGGGGCCAAAAAAAAAATTTGGTAGCCAATCTCGCCAAACTGAGCTAGGGTTTTACTCAGCTCCGGTTGTACTATCGAACCTATATAGTGTCGTTCGGGTGTTTTTTTCACTGTTGCACTGTGTTATGAGTGCAGTTGAAATCTAATAACGATTGGTTTATTACTTGGCCACAGAAATATTTAAATTAAAAGGGCGAGATATTCGCGGACATATTCAGTACTTCGTATAAATCTATATAAATCTAAGAGATTACATTTGTCAGAAACTTACTTATTGATAGGCATATATTTTAAAACCACATTTTTAAGTCGATTGGCTGACATATAAGTTTAGTATTGGTGTACTGGGTGATTGATACTTTAGGTGTTTGGTCTGAGCCATGATAGTACCTTGCCCCTTTTAATTCCAAGGAGTTCCAGTTTCCAAAAATCCCTTCATTTGGCTCAACAATCCTATTAACCGTTTGGTCTGGGTGATAGCAACAGTTGTTCCCATTTTCGTGTTTGTCCCCTAAATTCGAAATGCGAAAAACCACTTTGTGAAGCTCTCTAAATCTATAGGAAGTGCACCAACATAAATATTCGCCGTTCTACCTAAAGCCGTTTTGCGGTCTGGGTGACCATCTACAACCCATCCCTAACTTGCACTGAAATTTTGGGACAAATGGGGTCAACCGTTTTCACAATTAGTGGTGACATCAAAATGTACATCTTTTTTTATATATATAGACTTCTGAATAACTATGATGTTAAAAAAATTGACTAAATGACATGCCATAAATTAAGTGTATCATAAGCTTAACACCGGCAACTGATTTAAAACATACATTCAAAATTTTCTCATGCCAAAAAAATCTTATATTTTAAGTTTGAGTAAAATCGGACAATCGATATACATTTTCGAAATAATTCAACCCCAGCCAAATCAACTGCGGGTCCATATATGCAAAAAAAAAAAATTCTCATAAAAAACAAATTTACATTCTAAATTTCAGTCAAATTGTTTAATTTGTTAAAATTTTCATTATAATTCCACCCCAGCGGCACCTACCGCGTCAATTTATACAAACAAATTTTCTCAGGGTTCCACAAACATAAATACTAAATTTCAGTTAAATTGGTACATGCATTCAAATTTTCGATATAAATCCACCCTAGCGCCATCTACCGGCTCCATTTGTACTTACAATTTTTTCTGATGATCAAACAAACATAGATTCTGAATTTCAGTTAAATTGGTCCATTCTTTAAAATTTTGATTATAAACCGACCCCAGCTCCACCTACCGGGTCCATTTGTACATAAAATGTTTTCTCATGATCAAACGAATATCCATTCTAAATATCACTTGAATTGGTACATGCATTAAAATGTTCGATATAAATCCACCCTAGCGCCACCTGGATTTGATTTTTTTCAACACAAACAATCTACGGAAAATTTCGAATCCAATAAAAGAAAAATCAGGCAAATCGCTCCAGCCGTTCTCAAGTGATGGTATGACATACGTGGACCATTTCATTTTTATATATATAGATTTATGAAATTGAGATATTTATTTTGAGTTTTTCGGCATTTTACCTATTGGAAAGAGTTGTTGCATGTATTCATCGTGTAGGAAATTTTTTTCTTAATCATTACGCACATAGAAAAGTATATAAATGGACACTTTTCATTCATGAAATCTATTTTGAAAAATATTTCTCCAAAATTCTTCAAAAATAATTTGTAAATAATAAAATAATATTCGTGATGTATAAACAATCAAAACAAGGAAACAATGTAATCGGTATCCGGATATTATTTCAACATAAGGAAAAGAAAATACAATTTTTTAATATAATTTTTAGTTAAACGTCTTTCTTATCGTCATGAGAATCGTAGTCAATGAAAAATTGAGCTACAATAATGTTCATAGTTATTATAAGTGGAAATACATGTTTGGTATCCGATTATAAAGCTTTTGTATCCGATTATAAAACTTTTTTATACATCATTAATAACCAATAACAGTCGGCGTTGCCACCGAAACACATTTTGCTAAAGGATTGATAACAAACGTTTATGAATACAATTTCTTATTAAAGGTTTTTTAGAGCAAAAGAATACTTTAGCTAGAGAACGCTTCATACCTACTTTAGAAATTTTTTATGAATAAGGCCGTAAGATTTTTAAATTTTTCAGTGTGTGTTTTACTTATTCCTGCCAACAATGCTCTTATAATTGGTGACCATTATGTATAAGAACAAGAAATAGCGCATCAATCAATATGCCTGTGTTTGGAGACTTACTTGCAAACAACGACCAACAAAAAATCAAGCTCAATCTCAATTACAAATGGATTTTCCGAAAATTTTGTCGCCAAAGACCCCATAACTTCCTGCATTTTGAAAGGAAGAACCGAAAGTTTTTTTTCCGGTCAAAGCCAGATTTCGCATTTTGGTGATGAAATTGGACCAATTTGTCATGTTTATTGTGAAGAATGTAATGTTTCCTCCTCCAAATTTAGGAAAATATGAAGCCAATAAGAAAAGCATCGTGGATTCATCTGCTGAATCTGCTTAACACAAACTAAAGCGGTTACTTAGCGGTATTGAAATCGAAGATCAGAAGCCGTCCCTTAACCATCAACGAATGAAATCTCTGTCAGATGGAAAGGAAAATACTTAAATATTAAGAACATTATTTCTGGAACGGCTGCCAGATAAAGTTAAAAGTAGTTAAACGTGATACGACTAATATTGACAAGTTAGCCGATAAAATTGTAGATGCATTTTCAAATTCGTCGTCAATGTTTGTTTTTGAAGTTTCTCTACCATCAAATGAATTATCGGATAAGTTGAATAGTATTATCGCTAGAATTGATGCGTGGGAAACTCGGTGAAGATCTTCCCAATATAAAATCATACAGACATTGCTAGAAACATCGGTTCCCAAAAAAGATATTGAACTTTGTTGGTATCATTGCCGATTTGGTGAAAATTTTCGTTAATTCATTAAACCCTGTAAATATTCACTACACTAAATGAATAGTTTGAATCCAGGCTAATACATGTAGGACAATGACATTATTACACCATTGTGCAGTAACTGGGAAAATCCATTTCATATGTTTTGGTTCCAAAAGGTGAATGGCATTCTTATGGTGACTACAGGGCTCTCAACAGCATAACTGTTATCAAAAAGTATTCTGTCGGTAATTTTGTCAAAGTTGGACCTAGTTAAGGCGTTTTATAAAATTCCAAAATGCGCAGAAGACATTTCCAAAACTTCTGTTACCACACCCTTGGAGACCATTTGGGTTCTTCACTAAGAGACTTAACGATACTGAGGGAAAATATGCCGTGAGTTGTTGGCTGGTACATTGCCGATTTGTCTCTTTCATCATCTCTTGGAAGCTTACCAATTCATCATATACACCGATGATCGTCCCTTGACGTTTGCGTTTCGGCAAAAGTTTGATAAAGAAACCATCTTGATTTTATAGCCCCATTTCAACTGATTTGAGTCACATATCAGGCTCATATAACAGTATAGCCAATTCTCTTTCTCGAATAGAATTGACTAGTGGGCCCGGCAATGCTTCGCTATTGCATTTTAACTTGTATTATATTTCATTTATTTTTAACTTCTTGTAAGCGCTGAATACCTTGTGTTATCGAATAATGTCATTTTCACCCCCTAAATGTAGAAAAATCCAAACAATGTGTAGCCTATGTTACTCGCGGGGTTATTCGGAAGATTCCCTGAAAATTTCATCAAAATCGGTCCAGCCGTTTTCGAGTCCAGACGTTACATACATACACACATCCTGTTTTATATATATAGATTCAAATCTGAGCTGTGGATTACAACAAACTGCGTCAAGCTCAGCTTGAGCTTGTTCCGGTTGTCTATTGGAATTGATCGCCCATACGTGCCAAAATATTTCTTCCTGGTATATAAGCCATTCGTGAACTCATTTGTTTAAATTTTTTCTGATTAGTGGTTCTTGAAATTTTAACATTTAATGTTTGTAATGATTGGTGGAGAAGTCACAGCAAAATGTGCTGATAAGATAGTTTGACAACTATCGAAAGAGATATCCGCCCTGCCCGCAGTCGAATAACCCGTTTTACACAACTCTTGTAAACCAAACTCTATTAGCAATAATAGAAGTGCACATATTATGTTTTAATTTAACTTCTCCTGTGTCATTAATCGATTACCATACAGATAAGCATCATTGTGCAAACAATTTTAGTTCTACGACTTTATCTTCAGGTGGCTCATAAACTGTTTTGTTTTCCAAAAAGAAATTTTGTTCCTATGTTTTTAAAACTCAATCAGGCTACCAGACCATTGTAGCATAGTTCAGGCCGAAATAGCGGCCATTAGAAAATTCAGTATCTTGCGATATTGGACGGCAATATTCATATTCTTACTGATAGTAAAGCGGCTATCAGATCCCTAGAGAACGTGTACACCACTTCGAGAAATGTTCGTGAGTGTCGATCGTCTCTTGAGGAGATAGCGAGACATTCGACGGTTACCCTAACATGGGTTCCAGGACATGGGGACATATATGCATATCAAATGGCCGATACGTTGGCAAAGGCCACCATAACCGTGAACTCGGGCGAAGTTTACCCACCTACACGACGACAAAACAAATTTGGCCTACAATGGATGCCCAAAGGACACGATTGGTGCCGAACTTATCCAGAGTCCACCTGAGGAACATCATAGCTGTAATAACTGGTCACTTGCCGGTTGGTAAACACTCTAAAGGCTGAAACTACCCTACAACGAATTTTGTAGAAGATGCAATGATGAGGAAGAAGAGGAGACCACGGAATATCTTCTATGTCACTGCCCTGCTTTTGGTGACCTGATATACGAAAAGCTTGGTCATCGGACACTTCTACACAATACCTGTCTATCCGTAGGCGATTTGCGGAATAACCATGCCTTCATCAGAGCAACGAAATGACTTGACAGCGACGTTGGCCGAATAGAAGAGGAACATTTGGTGCGAAAATCTTAAAATGGTATCACAACGGGACTCATACTAGGACCCAAGTGAGCTGTGTTCAACGTGGCTGTCGATTTAACCTAACCTTACCTAAAACTCTACAGTAGATGGTTATTTTAAATTAAAGCTTTAAGAAAACTCTAAAGCTCGTTTGTTTGTTTTATTCGCCATTTTGCAAACGCCCTCTTCGGACAAAAAATCAGTTTCTAAAAATTCAATCAAAAATTAATTTTTTTGACTTCAGAAAACAAAAACAACGATATCTTTTTTTTCTTTGTTATTTTAAATAACTTATATTTATCATATAACAACATTTAAAATAAACTTTTACTTTTAACTGAAACATTTTTTTTTTCTCAAAAAATCAAATTTGCTGCGCCACCTGAAGCTGTTAGCTTTCAAAGTTGAAATTTTGCATTAACACATTTGAGGCTATGGATCATCGAAGATTTATAGAGAAGAAGATTTATAGAGATAACTGCAAATGATATAAGTATCGAACATTAATTTGCAGGTCGAGCTGTTACAACAACAACTACAACCAAACAAAACAAGAGTTAAACAGAATCTTTTATGAAAGCACTCAGAATCAAGCTTATTGTATCCCGATTCGATGTTATTGTCCGGTATTCATGTTGTTGGGACTTTTTTAGGAATTTGTTTTTTTCTACTCTTTGTAGGAAAACTACGTGTCTCCTGCAAAATTTCTGAACGGAAACCGATTTCGTGAGTTCTCTACACAAATCTACACAGTTCATCTACACAAATGACCGAAATAAACCAAGTTAACTTTCACACATTCATATTTTTTTCAATTACCACATTATGTATCCAAGTTCGCCGAATCGCAACTTGCTAATACATGTTACACAATTTGATATTATTTGCTCATTTAGAGCGCATGAAACTGCGACTATCAACTATGCTGGCAAATGCTTAACTTTAAATATTGAAAAAAATGCAAGGTATTTTCTTTGTCTCTTCTCTTATTATTACTTTCTTTGACAATTGCATGACTTTTTCAGCTGAATGTTAGTCAATATTACTTAATGGCATATTGAAGCAATATTGCGCGCTCACCACGAGACATCATTCTAAACCCTAAGAAATATTACAAAAGTCACGTCCTAAAGGAATCATTTTGAGGGTAACTAACTATTGTTATTGAAAAGTAAACATTCGACACACAAACATTAAATATGATGGTAGTAGCACAAATTAGTTAAATTTTCCTAAACCAAAGGCCATAAATTTTGCGAGGCCATAAAGAATTTTGAAGATAAAATACCTGACTTAAAGGAAATTAGTAAAGCCGCTTTTCATGACAGAGTATGTGTGTGTTGCATGAAAATTACCCGCCTTTCTTTGTCACTTAAGGACGGATAAAGTCAGAGACACATTGTTCGTGTGTACGCATAAGAAGGTAGGGATGGGCTTGAGGTTATGTTGTTAATTTACAAGCAATTTTTGGTATCAGGGCCATACAACTTACAGTGAAAGTGAACTGTATTTACTAACCTTATGCAATATATCATAGACACTTTCTTCCCATCAGTTGTGGACAAGCCAGTGAGTGGTGAGTGACGCACGGAGGACAGACGGATTCGTTCACTTTCGCCTTTTAAGCAGCCAAAAGTAATAAACACAGCACGATACTTACTCGTTTGCACAGTTATGGACGTGGTGGCACAGACATAAATTACGATCCTGTCAAAAAGATGGAAATTTCGTTAATTTAGCATGACTTATGTCTAACTATTTGTCTGTCCGTTTGTCTTTGACATTTAGCATCTCGTTTCCTCTTATTGCTATGACTGC
Organism: Muscina levida; assembly: GCA_964034835.1. NCBI lineage: Eukaryota > Metazoa > Arthropoda > Insecta > Diptera > Muscidae > Muscina > Muscina levida. The sequence continues at coordinate 50,631,256 of OZ035881.1, read as the reverse complement.
CATAACAATTATTAAAGCAGATGCAGAATCTGTGGGATACTATTTTGTATCTCGACGAACGTCGGACAGATGAATGTCTGTCTGCCTGCCTTTTTGGCTATGGGTACCTCCTCAACTGCGTAATATCTATTTGTGCCATATGGAAAATATGAAAATTATGATGATTTACAACTATTTAAAAACAAAAAACTCTGCGAAAGATGAACATCTAAAATTATCTATCCATTACAAATTTCTTGTATTCCTTATGGAAGAGCACAGCACGAGAAAGAGAGAAACCCCTTAAATGTGGCACTGCGTTGTTCGATTTTCAATTTCCAGAAATTGTTAAAAGAATCAACAATTTCTGCTTTGGTGTTGTTTTTTGAATTTATCAAATTTATGACCATCAATTGTCTGTTTGTTAGTCGCCCTTTTCATTTTCATATTTTCCTTCTCGAAAATGCAGACAGAACTCTTAAAACTCCGTCATTATCTTGTATTATTGTTCGTCCAATTCATATCTAATTTTGATTGGTATTCAATTTGTGATATTATTTTTATGATGCCTATTTCCTGGCGGCTCTCATGAAAATCTTTTTCATTGTACCGACTATAATTGCTTGTTACTCTTATGAGAGATTTATGAGTTCTTTGGTGTTTTTCGTTGTAAATGTAAGTCTTAAGAATGTTATTGTGTGGGGGAAGTTAGTAGTTAATTGGTAGAAATTTTTTTATTAGAGTTTTTTTTTTTAAATTTTTGCGGAATGTTGTAGATTATTACAGGAATTCACTTCAATTACTGGTTATTTGATTCCTTGACTTTTTAATAGCTATCCTTGGCGAGTGAAAATTGGTTAAAATTAATTTTGTCAGACCAAAGTCCTTTTGAGTTCTAGATAAAAAAAAATACTTTAGAGATAGCAGTGTACACTTCAGATATTAATATTCAGCCGGATTATACTTACGACCCGTAGGTGAATTGGGTGGGCTATAAAAAAAAATATGTGCATACAACCGAGTTTTCTATACAAAATTTGTTTAAATTATATTGAGATTAAAATTTTGCACGCAAATAAGCAAATTTAGCCGTAGTTTCAAACTATGGTCAAAAGCTGTCTGCTGAAAACGTTTCCGTCTACATCCGTTTTTATTTTCGGTGGTGTAACAAGAACCGGCCGTGGCATGATGGTTAGAACACGCATTGGAATTACAAACTTTTATCAAATAACTACTACTTAATCTACATATTTACATTAGAGTGGGGTCATAAAATCAACTGAGTTCAATCGTTATCCTGTGGAATTTGTGAAATCGCCACATTGTTTGTGTTTTAAGTAAGTTTAAGTTTATTATGGCTATACTTTTCTTTTTCGTATCACTTACAAATTCTTTAAATGTCAATCTCAATTATCTAACTTATGGTGCTTATGGCCTTTAATAGATAGAAAAAGACGACGCAGAACATCATTATTTTATGATCATCTGTTTTTTAATATTCTTTTGAAATTTGTTGAAATTACAAAATATTAATCATAATTTCTAATATTTTCTGTTTAATTTCACAGTTTTTGTTTCCTATTCTTCATTCATTTCTTATGTGCTACTTTGGCTCATATTAATGATATGTTCGATATTCGTTTATTCTCATCTCGGTTTTATTTCATTTTTATTGCTTTTTCTATCGCCTCTCATCAGACGATGGATGATGAGTTTCTTCTGTGGGTTACGCGATTGGTAATGAAAGGGAGGGGAGTTTATTCCATTCCATAAGCGTTACAAATTTATTATTTATTGATTAAATCTATAGTATTTTATTTGTTACAGACTGAAAACAAAACGAATATTTTATGTTTTTATGTCGATCATAAAATTTAACGACCGAAAATGTTGATGAGTTGAGTTTAGTTTAAATTCAACTAGAAAAATTTCAATAAAACAAAAGATGTCGACGATGAGTTTATGGAATCTATTATGAAAAATCAATAATTTATACGAAATTAAAGCAGTGCGTCCATTTTTCTATTCTTCAAACAGCGATAACCGTTTGAATCGTGTGATTAAAGACGAACGCAGAATCAATTTCTACAGGGTAAGGCAAGTTTAGTACTTTAACATGGTCTGCTGACTTGAGTTTTTCAATGGTGTCGAATGAACGAGTTATTGGCTGTGATGAATTCCTACGATGGACTTCAACAATAAGATTTCTCAAAATGTTGACTAGTATGTAGTTGTATGAAAAGGTTATGACACAAAAGAATTTCAATCTAAACATCTGTAAGATTTAAGAGGAAGCATTGAAATATTTTAAATGTTGAGGTGGCTCCAAAAAAATTGATATCGGTAGTATTTTTTCCAATAATCACTTTTTATTAAATATTTAAAGAAGTAAAATTTTTTGGAATTTAAGATTACTTTTAATACTTGTGCTTTACGAAAAGTTTTCGTTGCATTGGTTGCATAGCCGTATTAATTAAAAAGAGTTAAATTGGTGGTACAACTCACCCCTTATCGAGGAGAGTAGTATAAATTGGTACATAAATGCAAAATGGCTTAGTGTGATTGTTGTTGTTGTTAAAATCTTCATTATTTTGTATACCTGAAAATAATTTGACTCTAAGTTCATTGTTATTGTGTTAGGGGTGGTTTTGACGTTTACATGTCATGATAGCAATCAATCACGTGTCACAAATAAAATAATGGAGTTCTAACTCCGATATAGCCATTCGCTGTAATACTCTTAAGATAATATTGTTGAAGAAAAGGGAGTTTTCATATACATGAAAGGCCATTTTGTTAATTTTTTAAGTACTAATTATGTCTGGACCACATTTTAACAAATTTTAACACATATTAGATTTTGGCTGTTGACATACAATTTTAAATCTACATATCAAGTGATATGAATTTAAAGATAAAATCGTTAAAAACGAAGCTTGGTAATGGCAAGGTCGTAAGAACACGCGAATAACTTACTTTAAAGGAAGCAATTTTTTGATACTTTCTGTATAATACTTTTAACGAATCTTTAAAAATAGTTTGTAATCCTCATTGAACTTGTTATAAATATGGTCGTACTATTTTTCTCTAAACGTTACTTTTGTGTTATATGAACAAACAGACTAATTAACCTAAGTTTTTTTTTAAATCAATTTAAAAATAGGCATTGAATTACCCCTACAAATACATGAGTACCAACACCCGTGGCCTTTGGCCCAAATATGCCACATCGAAGAGAACTTCTTTAGAACTGTAGTGGTGTACGCACTATTTTTAGACCAAATTATTATTGCTAATAGAGTAGATGTTATTTTTACACAGGTGTGTATGAGCTTCTCGATACTTTATTAAAGGTTTTAACACTTACTCCCTGTCCCACGATGTCGCACGATCACGTTCGCTTGGATATTTTCGCGTTAAACAGCTGAAATGTGTATAGCAAATCAGCTGTTCATTGCAAAATAACTCAAGCGAACGTTAACGATCGACATCGTGAACAGGCAGTAAAGGTTATGATGATGTGTGGAGAAATCACAGTAAAGGGTGCTGATTAGATAGTTTGCCAACTATCAAAATAGCTATCCGACTCTTGCATAACAACTTCTATTAGCAATAATAGAATAGATCTTGAACCGAACGATAAAAACAAGTTCATAATTATGGTTTTATGTTAAAACCTTGGAAGTAATTTCAGCCAGATATTAACTGCCTACTTATGGAGCGCAAACGGCTGGAGATATGACTTTCGGTCGTAAAACTTTAGGTTTACATTCGTGTAGTAGAACTGGAAAAAGGTTAAAGTCAACAAATGTAACTATAAGTTCACTATTTCTTGGCATGCGGTCATTTTGTATGGGGATACCGAAATGGTCTTATAAATAATATCCAAATAGATTTTGGACATTATGTCCTTGGGTGTTATATCCGATTGAAATCGCACCTACTGATACCGTTACTTACTTCGTAATCAAGCGTGTTCTTAAGCTCGCTTAAAACTCCCCTTATAACGTAATTGCAACTGAAATGACACTTACTGACATCGTCGCTTACTTTGTAAGCGAAAGCGCACCGATTAAAAATTGGGTATTTTTTCGGACATTTGTACCGGAGGCAACAGAGCAAGAGTGTCAAAAGCTTAGATTTTCTGAAAGAAAAAGTAACAAACAGAACCCCCCAAATGTTCACGACCCCCGCAAAAGTAATGAGGACCATGTTTTAAGTAAACGCACCTGGAACGTCCGAACTCTCCATAGAGAAGGTGCCACTATCCTCAAAAATATAAGGCTGACATCACCGCCATCCAGTGGATGAAATGGATAGGACAAGGATGTTTGCGACTTAACAATTGCGAAATCTATTACAGCTGCCATGCCGAAAATCAAGAATTTGGATGTGGATTTGTAGTTGGGAAAAGACTCAGATATCTTGTCTGGCGGTTCAATTCTGTTAGTAATCGAATAGCCACAATCCGCATCAAAGCGAAATATTTCTAGATCACGCTGATTTGAGCTCATGCCCCTAGCGACGATATTAAAGATGCATTTTACGTGCGCCTAGAGGAATCATACTACCGCTGCCCTGGGCATGAAAAATTTTAATGCAAAAATAGGAAAATAAGATGTCCTTGGTCCATCGATCGGTAAATTCAGCCTGCATACCGACACGTCAGACTACGGGTTTAGGTTGGTTAGCTTCGCAGTGGGAAGGAATATGGTAGTGAGTGGAACCAGATTCCAGCACAAAGATATCCACAAGGCAACTTGGCTATACCCTGATCAAAACACCAAAAATCAAATTGATCATGTGGTAATTGATGGAAGGCATGAATCTAGTGTCACGGACGAGCGCGTGATCCGTGGTGCTAATATTGGCTCTGTTCATTACGCACAAGATTAAGCAAAGCGAAAAACGCACGTAGCCAAACACAATGAAAGGTGGACATCGTAAAGCTGCAAACCACAGAAATAGCCACTGCCTACTCCAACTAGCATCTTCGACACAACGCCTTTACTTCTGACGTTCCCGATACACAGTAGCGCATTCCATGGCAACCGCCGCAACAACCGTGCTAGGATATGACGCTCAGACGAATCCTGGTACGATGAAGAATGTGCAATTGTAACCCGTCCTGTTAGGGAACGGCACAAGGAGACAGTAAGAGAAAAAAAGTCAGATGAAGGAACGGGAGAACGAAGATATAGAGCGATAAAGGGATAGAGATGAGGCCCGAACATTTTACCAGAAAGTAAGAGTAAAAGGCTACGGTAATGGGGTCCCCTCCTGTAATGACAAGAATGGAAATCTGGCCAGAGATACGCAGAGTGTGCTGCATATATGGAGAGAACACTTCCAGCAACTGCTGGTTCCAGAAGGCAGCGCACGTGAAGGTATCACGCCAATTGAAGTAAGAAGAGCAATATCGCGGCTGAAAAATAATAAAGGAGCCGGTTCCAACGGACTTCCGGCAGAGATCTTCATGTCTGGTGGTAAGGAGTTGATAACGAGTGCGCATCAGCTCCTACGCAGGGTTTGGCTTAAAGAGTGTATGTCCAACGATTAGATTATAAGCGTATTATGTTCTGTGCTACATAAAATGATCCTAGTGTGCTCTCCAACTATTGCGGGATCAACGTTTTACCAATCGCATATGAGGTCCTGTCGAGTGTGCTATGTGAAAAACTAAAGCCAGTGTTATTCAACCTGATCGGGCCTTATCAGTGTGGCTTTAGACCTGGTAAATCAATAACTGACCAAATATTAACACTTTGGCAAATCCTGGAAAAGACCCAAGAGAAACAGATCGACACTTACCATCTTTTCGTCGACTATAAAGCTGCCTTCGACAGACCGATACGGCAGAATTACTCGAAACCAATGTTGAGTTTGGTATTTCATCGAAGCTGATACGCCTATTCGGAATGACGCTGCCTGACACGAAGTCTTCAGTGAAGATTGGCAATGACCGTATGGAACCACTCTATACCAGACGAGGCCTAAAACAAAAAACAAGGCGTCGACCTTTCGTGTGACCTCATTAACGTAGTGATGGAGATGATAATGAGAAAAGCTGCAGTAAACACAAGTGGCACGATTTTTAACAAAAGCCACATGTAGGGTAGCCAGATATTAAAATCTGAAAAACAGTACATTAGTGAATAAAAAACAGTACAACGGAGAAAAAAACAGTACATTTTAAGTTAAAACATAAAAATGTATTAAGCCTCACATATTTTGAGAATTAATTCAATAAGCAACAAAGACAATGTTACAAAAATAATATTATGTCATAAACGCATTTACACAGAGTACGGTGGCTCAACATGCAAAGGCTCTGAAATCTCAACTTCTTAGAGCCTGTGCTTGTTCAGCCAACAATATGTAGTTGATAAGTTATTGCAAAAATTATATATATATTATAGCCTTTTAATATATTTACGCTTTAAATAAGTAAAAAAAGTGTTAAAAATATTTTACAAAATATTAAATAAATAGAGATCATGTTATCCTTGGGCAAAGTTTGTACTTACAATACAGATATGCATGTAAATATATGTCGGTGAATTGAATCATTTGTGTGGAGGGAACCAGAAGGGATGTTTTATAACTTTATACTTTTATAAGGTTACGTATCTGACGAATTAAATATACCCAGCAGTTTCTCCTTTATTTTGCTGTGGGATTGTATATGGGCAGAATAGCCACAGCCTATTTACATTCCAATGGCTTCGTTAAGAAAACTATTAACAGCAGTAAATTTTCATAAGGATCGGTCCGTTAAGATTTTAAGAATATAGCTTAATCGTCTTAAAAAGTACTGAAACGAATTTCGTCTTAAGATATTTGATACTTTCGCGTATCATATGGTATATACCCTTATACATAAGTGTATGGATATAAATGTAGTTATCTTACCGCGATGTTAAAATGTAATTTTCAAACCAATTTTAAAAATTGTCTGCATACAAAACAAAAATATCTTCGATATCATCTAATATCATCTTCGGCTATTTTTGTAAACTATACCCCAAACATGTTTTATCAAATATTGAAATGGATTGTTATATAAAAATCAGTAAAATAAAAAAAAAGTACATAAACAGTAAAAGGTTTGAAAAACAGTTCATATGCGTACTGTTTTACGTGTTGTGCATAAAACAGTACATTAACAATAAAACAGTACATGTACTGCTAAAACAGTACGTCTGGCTACCCTAGCCACATGCTACTCGCGTATGCTGATGATTTAGACATAATCGGTCGAAAACTGCGGGATGTGACTGCAGCCTTCTCAGGTATACAAAAGACATTAGCAAAAATGGGTCAAATGGTGAACGAGGACAAAACGAACTTATTAGTTTTAACGTACAAGGAATCGACTCGTTTGGAAAACTGCGTGAACGTTGACAACTATAATCTCGAGGTGGTAAATAATTTTATCTACCTAGGCTCCGCCATTAACAAAAAAATAATGTCAGCCTCGAAATACGGAGAAAAATCCTGCTTGCTAATAAATGCCACTACAGACTAATCAAGCGATTTAATAACAGAGCCGTCTCCCGACTACCAATAATCCTGCTGTACCAGATACTGGTTCTACCTGTCTTAATGTATGGTATAAAATTCAGGGTTATGACACAAGAGGATGCATCGGTTCTGACAGTATTGGAGAAAAAAAAACTTCTAAAATATATGGCTCATCATCGTTATCGACTCCGCATGATTCATGAGCTTTGGTCAGGCGCATTAAGGTGCAGCGGTTGCGTTGGCTAGGTTATGTTGAACGCATGGACGAAAATGCTCCAACTCGAAAAATTTTCGACAATGAACTCGATGGACGGCGCAGAAGAGGGCGACCAAAACTCCGTTGAAAGACCAGGGTACTGAAAAACTTGCAGAAGATCAAAGCGCTTATAATATTTTTCTACGTGCGGTATATAATTCCATAGGATTGCGAAGAAGTGTCACTAAGTAAGTAAGTAATTAAATTGACCAACTTTAAATGTCTTTCAGATATTCGTTTGAAAGCTAATGGAGAAATATTATTTTTTCAAAAATGGGTAATTTTGTATGGAAGTAACCAGAAGAAGTGGGGCTATACTCGCCATTTATAATCCAATTACTTTATTTTTTACTGTTAATTTGTATAAAGATCAGATAAGGTTTACTCGAGTTATACCGCACCAGCCAGACAGACGAAAATGGCTCAGTCGTCGTAAAAAGTCATGAAATGAATTTAGTCTTAAAATACTTAGGGTCTACCTCGCCTCCTTTAATGCGTTACACTTTTTCTCGTGTAAAATTATATATGCCCTTATCCCTAATGCTGAGGGTAGGTCCCAGTCGTTAAACTAAAAGCGCGATAACTCGATCAAATTCGAAAAACTCTTCCATATCCAATTCATTGTATGAAAATGGAAAACAACTTTTTGTTGCAGTACTTATCTCTTTTCAATGGACTTGATTTAATAAAAAACTACCGGTAGAAGCTGACTTAACGTAAACCAACTTAGTCGGTCACTGTTATCAAATAAACTTTCGAAAATTACTGTATTTTATATGTAGTTTTTATTGTAACATTGTCAGAGTAAGTCTTGTAATACGAATTAATATCTCAAATACCAAGCTTTGTGAATTGTATTGCATTTTAAAAATGCCCTCGTAATAACACCACTTTAAATTTGGTGTTTGTAGTTTCGCCGATATGTGTTTTTGGTTCTCTCAAATTTATTGCTACTAGCCAGCATATTAATTCATCCTGTTTTTATTTTTAATTTCATCTGCTTGTAGGTGATTGACATTTGTTTTTCACTGGAATCCAATACAAATGCACATTTATACTAAAACCAAGCACCAAAATGCTCATCAACATCATCTTGTTATTTATTTTGACATGTTTTTCTTTGTTTCATTTGATTTTTCCTTCATGTCGAAAATATTCTCCTTTTTTGGTTGATTTCAAACCATTTCCAAAATTTATTGTTAGTTACCCTCTAATAGTTAGATGATGTCAGTTAAAATAAGATATATGGCCATTCATCCTCGGTGACTCAAACTCCGACTTTGTGTTAAATGTTTGTCTCTCCGTCTGAATGTCAGTCTTGTCATGCTGTTGTCATTGTGTCACACTGGTAGTGGTGGTGCAGCATTGGTGTTGGTCTCATTTGACGTTTCGTTTTAGATAAGAACATGTCAAATAATTTAGTTACTATTGTTTTTTTATATTCTGTTTCTATGTTGTTTTGTTTGTTTTTAGTTTGGGTTTATTTTTTGTCAAGTCGTTTAGTTTTAGTTGTTGCTCTTGCATACTTACGTACATACATCAGATCAAGAAGAGATTTGTGTGGTTCTCTGGAAAGAGGTATTTCATAGACAAAATTTCTCTTCATCTTTTGAACTGAAATGATTTTTTTTTTCAAAAGCGGTATGAGTTGACACAAATCAATAATTTATTGGTTTCTATGTGTAATGTGACTGAATTATGTGCGTGAGAAAGTTGAACATCTACAACAACGCAATCACATATGTTCTAGTAAAGAATATTTGTGGAGACGATTGAAAATACATTAGAAGAAATCTCTTTATCGTAAAGGATGTGGTATTGAGTGCCTCAAAAATGTATACAACACACCAATGCACTCCCGTAAAGATTAGTTAAACAAAGGCATGCTACAAACTGTTGTCGTGGCTAAGGAAAAAATTACAAAATATATTGGATAAATTCTAGTTACTCTATTAGTGTTCTTCTGCAATGAGCACTAATTACTGCATACTTACGTAAACTGCCTGTGTTTACTACATACTGTCTAGTAAGTAAGTAATTTATTTTATATAACGTATGTGCCAAAAGCAAATAACTTTTATTCAAGTTAACACAACAAATATTTCTACTTTGAAAACATTTTTAACATATTACTGACATGTGTCCTTGTCCTAGACACTGCGTCATTACAAAAAGTAATTGTTTAACGCAACAACACACACTGTGTTGTTTTCCGACAGCGATTTTTTTTCCAATTTATGGGTGACCGAAACTATTAAATTCATAAGCATATTTATGTCATATTTTTTACAGTACAAGGAAACAAGGAACATATAAATATTTAAACTTCAACCATTTTTATGCAAACCTTAAAAGATCACCCAATCTTATAGTGCCACAATCCACTGTAATATCCGCAACCCAAATGTAAAATAAGAAAACTGAGTAAGAAGTAATCGAAACTCCCTCACATAAGATTTCTATTACCTTCGCGACACCCCTTCTAACAACTAAGCAAGCAGGACAACTTCAGAAAATGGAGAAACATGTAATAAATACCAATGAATCATTTTAAGTACTAAATAATGTCCTTTCACTAACACTATTCAATGGAAATCGCAAGAAAAAAATCTCAATCAAGCAATGCAAACGTATCGGTAACACTCTCTTACAGGGATATCAGAACACTTTCAGAGTTTCATATTTATTTATGTCTTCAAAAGTAATGGGTTCAGGTCTACCCCACCAGGTTACTACAACCCTCACATTCACCACCTACTTCTTTACTCAGTCAGTCACGACCAATGGTTACGACTATTAACCGGATTGATAGAATGATTTAATGTTTTCAATAAAAAGGAAACTTTGTCTCGATGGCCTCCCTGGAATGGTCATATCTGAGGCGAAAGATATGAAACGTGTTTAATGTCTAATAGCATTTCAACATTTCTATGATGAGAGCGACCACTACCGTAGCCAGCCGTCATAGCTCCAGCACATTGGATTCGTGCAAGGTATAGGCATAAGATGAAACAAAAAAAAAATATGGCTGCTTCTTTAAATGTTAGCTGAAAGTTGAGCTGAGGAAAAAAACCATAAAAACGGCCATTCGCATGTTCGAATGACATTTTATGTGTCAAATAAGGGTTACTCCTTACATTTCATCCATACAATGAACATCTCACAACAGATTCGAATGTGTAGTGTGGGTGGACAGATAATTGGACAACATATATTGGCATTCACAGTGTTTGGAGACTTGGTGTAATTTCCGTTTGGAAAAAGTTTTGTTTTAAAGATTTGTTATCCAACATTAAAGCCAAACATTTAAGTAACTAATATTTTTTGTTGGCTTAAGCTTTAATATTTTTAAGTCAGTTTTTATTTTAACATCTTATATATATCGCATCACGGTGTTTGTTATAAAAACGACTCGACCGATTTGTAAGTAATTTTGTATATGCATATTTGGTAGATACGAGAATAGGGTTTAAAGTATTTTCATACCGACAGGTGGCGGTATGCCAAAAACTTGAATGGATGGACCAATTGAACTGAAAATCAAAATGTATGTGTGTTTAATTATAAACCAGCACAGAAATTTCAGTCAGGTGAAGTGACTTTCGGTCGTATGCCCGGACGAGGCGTATAGTAAAACTGTAGAAAAAGTTATAGCCCACAAATGTAAAATGTTAAATTCAAAATCTCCGTGCATATGGAAACAAATACATTGCAATTGATTACAATTAATTGTAATGAAATCTTCAGCTACTTGGTTCATATAATGAAATGGTCACTTATGTATATGCAGTGAAGTTGAAATTTTTGTAATATAATGTAACACATATTAGTTTTGTATCCACCTGGTGAATATAAGAGGGACAGGCCGTGGCATAGTGGTTAGAACACGCGACTACCATGCGGGAGATGGCAGGTTCAAAACTGGCGCCAGTCATCTTAAAAAAAAAATTGTTCTTTCATTGTCGGCTCCCCTCGAATGATGTTGACAGCAACTTCGCAGTATTAAGTGTCGAGTCTAGTAAGAGCTTCTCAACCAGTGACGTTCGCATTCGTCGATAAAAAAGTAGGTGCTGTTATTTGTGAATCTAAATATAGAAAGCGTGTTAATTCACAACAACGCGAGAAGCTATCCCATACCTCATTCATGGGGTGCAAAGGGAAATTAAGTTTTTTTTTTTGGTGAATATAAGATGATAAAAAATGCTGTGACATTTATCTACAGCAATCGGTAAGATGTATTTTCGGAAATTGGTATACAATGTGTAAAATAGCTTGAGGATTGCCGAAATCGCATTTAAATTATACACTCAACAAGTTAAGTATTTCGCGCTTAAATCATTCCGGTGTCAAAATTATAGTAAGTAAGGATTTTCTCAAATCCAGTACAAAATGCTTAATACAAGAACGTAAATCTCTGCATGGTATTCTTTTTTGGAGTACTCATTAAGCCAGATGCGGCTTAATTTTTAGGTGTAAAATTTTAAATTGTAGATGATATTAAGCTTAGCCAAACTATCTCATCAGACCCATTTGCTGTGTCTTCTCTACATCACTCAAATCTAGTGTTATAAGCTGTACGAAAGTATCGAGAAGTTAAAACACACAAGTGCGAAAATGGCATCAATGAAGACCTCACGTCAGTTGATTCACACAAGGTCTTAAGATTACTCATTTGGGAAATTTATAAGCTTAAATTTAAGTCTAATTTGCAAAAAATAAGAATTTTTACCTTAAATTTAAAATGCGAGTTAATTGTGGGGAGAAAACATTGAGCTGAGAGAGTAAATGTTTTTTTCTCCCAAACTTTTTTTCTCAGAGATAAATGTGTGATCTTTTATTCTTAATTAAAGTCAAATAAAACTTGATTTTTATTATAAAAATTTTCTACTTGACAGTTGAGACGTTCGTACTTAAAATTCTCTAAATAATTTCGTATATACTTACGGCCCTAATAATTTGGTTACAAAAATTTGTCACTGTAAATTTGTTACAATTTTGAAACCAATTCTTGTTACGGGTATTCTGGTAATTAAGTAACAAGGAAAAGTTCACCTTGTGGTGAAATATAAATTATTGACAATTCTCAGCTAATTTTTGAATTTAAAAAACAAAAAATGAAAACACAATACAGAGAAAAGTAAACATATCTTTACTTTTTAGATATTTATTCACATTTGACTGAGCTTAAGGAGACGACACATACCCCAGTTAAGTGGCCAGTCGAAAATGTTGGACAAATACTGTGTCATGGAGAATTGGTCACAGCCGTCCCACAGGTTCCTTGGCGGTTGTTCCCTTTCCACACATTTTGCCACTACATTTTCAAAGCAAATAGGGCTAAAAGTGTTTTACCCACGACTTCTTTTTTTACATCTCAAAACATTATTCCAAAGATCTGAAACTACCTTGTTACCTCCTTTTTGGCAGGAAACAATTTTTGTAACAATTGTCACGGTAACAAGGATTCGGAATACCGATTTTTTGAATTTGTAACCAAAGTCGTCTATTGTTACCGTGGTGACTATTGTAACCACTTCAGAATAGACCGGTTAATAAGATAATTTCATTCTTCAACATAAGAATAGTTGGTGTTATTCGTACTTAAATATTTAGGTACATTTTGTTCAAAAAATAAGAATTTACAACTTAAAATTATGAAGAATACTAGAGGACCCGGCGAACTTCGTCTCTCCCCAATTTAATGCCTTCAGATATACTCAGTAGAGAATGTTTGATAAACAAAGTTTCTCGATTAGTTTTCCGCCGCAAAAACAAACAACGGAGGCGGTTCTCCAAAACTCGAAAAGGCAACGTTCAGCTGACCGCACGTAAAACAGGGAAATTCAATATTAATCTCACATACTTCCAACGATTGGCCTTTCGATTTATTGATTGTCGTTGGGGAATTAAAATGGATGATCAGTTGGAATTATCTAATTCGTAAGATAAGGACTTCATCTTCTTTGAATTTGTAATTTATGATCGTCTGAAATCACATTATTTATCAGATTCTTGACGGACAACTGCGTACTGTTGCACAATTTCGGTTGATATAGATTCCGCAATATGATTATGATCGATCCCACCTTATCTGTAAATTATGCGGCATATTAAGCGAGTGGAAAATTCAGTCGGATTGTTCGTCGCTTCATCCTCTACGGTTACGCTGTAAACAGATTTGTACGAATGCAGTTCTAGCTATTGATGTCTTTATTCTTCTCTGCTAGTAATATACTGCCCGTAAATTAATCCAATCGAGATTTTTATAATTTTGTGCAATGTCATGTTTTACTTTTACAACGATGTGAACTGGCAAAAATTTGCAGGGAACGATATCGATTCAGTCGATTGTGTACTTTGGCTTTTCAATCGTGATAATATTCATCGAAAGTTTTAAAGCGGAATGTGCAGTTCGAATGCAGTTTCATCGTGAATCGTACACGTTATTGTACTCGGTATTTAACAGCGGCACATATGTTCGAACTATTCCGGTCAGCTGATCTTATAATCTTGCTCCCGTTAAAATTCGCGATCGAATGCATCTTGCATCGAACGATTTGACGCTGGCATTCCCAATCCATCGGGTTCGACGGATTTTTTATTTAAATATTATTTTTCTCATTACCAACCAACATTTAACAAAAATTTTCCACCTAGACATCGTTCAAAACCATCAAATCATGCGACAATTGGGAAAAACAATTTTTTTTGACTTTTCCGAGTTTTTCCCTAAGAATTTTCTATTTTTCCATTCGAAAAGCCATTCCGTAACAACTGCACACAAAATTCCATACAAAAAACCAATTTTCGATTTTTCCAATTTCCTGACTTTTCGAAGGATTTTCCCAAAATTATCTTGCATAAAACCCTCATACCAATTACGAAAAATTAGATACAAATTGAGCAAAATGGGCCAGCCGTTCTCTCTTGATGAATTACTTCACACTGTTCACACCGTTTTCATACATATAAATTTCACAATAAACAGAATTTTTCCAAGCGTCACAACTTTTACGTCGTCTTAAATCATCAAATCAAGTGATACAATGAAAAATTTCGTCGAAAAAATCCAAAATTGTAGAGTTTTTTCCAGAATTTTCCGAGTTTTTCACCAAGAATTTTTCTATTTTTCCATTCGAAAAGTCATTTCGGAATGATTATCGGAAATTTTCACATTTACATCATTCAAAATTATCAAAACACAATAAAATGTAAAATTTCGTCGAAAAAAAATTTAAATTTTTGGCATTTTTCCATAATTTTCCAACTAATTTTCTATTTTTGCAACCGAAAAGCCATTACGGAACAATTACACACAAAATGTTATACAAAAATTCAATTTGCGATGCAAAATGTTTCCAAAAAAATCCATATTTTTCAATTTTTTCCGGAATTTTCCGAGTTTTCCAACGAGAATTTTTCTACAAAAATTTTCCATTTTTCTATTCGAAAAGCCATTCTGTAACAATATCACACAAAATTCCATTCAAAAATGCAATTTTCGATTTTTCCAATTTCCCGACTTTTCCGGAAGGTTTTCCAAAATTTTCTTTCGTAAAAACCTACTCCTGGCAATTACGAATAACTGAAAAAAAATTGAGCCAAATCGGTCCAACCGTTCTCGAGTGTTGCGCTTAGCAACACATTTAGCGACATATTTTTATATTATAGATGACGAAAAATATATGAAAAAAAGGACAAGAAATTGTTTTAAAGTACATGAATAGCTAGAAAAACTGTTTTTTTTTTAACTAATTCTAGCCTATTCTAACCTAACTGAAGTCCAAGAATCCAAGAACCCGCACATTAATAATGGTGCTGTGTGCTTTTACAGGTGGATAGTAAGTAGCGTTTAGCTTTTTAATTGCATTCTTTGTATATTTCTTAACACTGTGCGTTATTTCTACGTTGATTGCCATTTGATGTTTTGCAAATGTTGTTTGGTTCATTTCGTTTCCTTGTTTTTCTCCTTCATTCTCACTTCATTCATTCTGTGGTGATTTCACAATTTTTATGTGAAATTGATATCCGGCTAAAAGGGGACCGCCGGGACACAAAAACAACGAAATTCTATCAGAAATATGTGAAGCCCACACTTACGCACTAACGTCCTGCGTATGTATTACAGATGTCGTATGTGTCACTCCATAGTTTACGCACCAGCGAGTAAATCATTCAAAATGCGACAGGGATGTATAAATGGATGAATGAATACACGAGCGTGTGTGTGTGTGTGTATATGGGTGGTTTTAAGTGTGTTGTGTATATGGATGTGTGCGTATTTTTTGATGTGCGTAAAGTGCGTTGTGTATTGTATAACAAACATAAATCTGTCACTTTGCCAGTGCCTTTTTCTTTTCTCGCTCACTCACTCACTTACTCTGTCATTCTATTTCCCCAGCCACGGAAGGATGTTGACGAGGTGGCTACATGTATATGTATTGTGTATGTGTGTATGAGTGTTTTGAATGTATGCTCGGATGTTGTTGGTACTATTCGTCTTTTTCCATTTTTGTTTTGTGTTTCTTTTTTCACTCTCGTCTTGTCGTTCTGAAATGACAGTATGACAGTTGTGTGTACAAATGTTTATTTCTGTGGATGTATGTGTGTGTGTATGTGTATTTGGGTATTACTGCGACACTGCGCCTGTCAATTTACAACAAAAAATTATGATCCTGAAAAGTAGATTATCCTTGATTTATCGCCTCGCATCATTTTAAATGAAAAATTGAACATCGTCTGCAAATGAAATTTTATATAAACATACAAACATTTCTTTGTTGTTATATAAAATGTCATTTATACATACACACGCACACACACACATACATTCAATGCAATATCTAGGCTTTAGCAATGTGATAAGGGTAGATTGAGGGTAAAGTACTCAAAATTGTCTTGGCTTGAAATCAATAAACCTAAATTTACTGGCTTTCTTGAAGTTACTTTTTATTTGAGGTCTTTTGTTCGCTTCGTTGCCACTGTGTTCTTTTCAAAATGTGGCCATGAACTTAGTAGCTGTGCGGTGTCACAAATGTGACCCAAATGGTTTTCTTATATATATTAACCTCACACTGAGTCAGTTGGATACTGTAACACTAAAGATTTTATTATAAAAAATATTTTCCATAGATTTGAATAGAAACTTAAACGGATAAAGAATTAAGAATATCGAAAAATATTTGATGTATGTATTTAAATTGACAAAATCACTGAATTCACATAATTGATACAGAGGATACAAGAATTGAGGATTTTAAGTCTCTAAAAACGCAGAGCTCTGTTAGGTTTATTAAAATATAATTTGCAGTATGAACAAACTCTTCCTATTAGCGTACTTAATAATTTCATTTAAAAAAATATAAATTATTATGATTAAAGATCAAAGTTAGGTCAGTGTGTCGCCTTACTTAAAGTTATCTGGGATTGAAAAGTGACGAAATATCATGAACGTTTCTGATATCTAGCATATTGCACGAACTGTTTGAAAAAAAGAGATCAATAACCAATGCCTCAACAACTAAAAATAAAACAAAGTTTTCTTAATTTTTGCAGAAATTATAGAAATGTTTCTCTCAGCTCAACCAAATCTAGCAGCTGAGAGTGATGTGGACGACGAAATTAGCGATGATAGCGAAATATTATGTTTTAAATTTCCAATATATGAAAATATAACTGTTTTTGCTATAAAAATCAATTGTTTATGTTTCAAATGTTACTCTTAGCTTAATAAACAATTAAAATATTTTTGGCCGCCCAGATCATCAAAATACTTCTATGTGAGGCGTTCGCCATCCTGGAAATGCCCTTTTGATAGTTTTGAGAACGTCATTTACTTACTTACTTCTGACAACAAGTTTAGGTCTTTTCCGTAAGCGTAAACCGCCACCGAAGTCATATACAACTTATTTTTCAGCAGGATCATTTCTATCTGTTCTCACAATATGATTTAAACAAGGTAGTCATCGTAAGTTAATATGGAAAACTATGCCACTGTCGGCATATAGCTCATACAGTTCGTAGTTCCTACGATGCAGAATAGACTGGCTTTATTTTTAAACTACTTACTTAGTCTATTTTTATTGTTATTCTTTTTAGATCGAGACTGACGTTGTTTGTTTTCTTCATGGCGAGGTAACTAAACTCACAGGCTACCTCTAAGTTCAAGTTTTCAACTTTCACTGTCTGCCAAAGACTTCTGGACATCTAAGTAGCTGGCACATACTGTATATTTTCTGGTGCTGGTGCTGCTTAATACCATGTTTTGTATCTGAGCGAAGTATGCTATCCCCATTTCGTTTTTGACAGTTGAACCAAAGATATCCTTCCGTCCTATTTTCGCTTTTAAATATCCTAGGCCAATTTTATATCATGATCGGGACAGTGGTCATATGCTCACTCGAGGTTCTCATAGAATATATGTATAATTTCGTGGCAGGTATTATGCAGTAAGATTGTTGGTGTTGTTGTGACGCTTTTCCCGTTCCATTGCATTTACAGTATGGTTGTAATATCTGCCCTGCACCTTCCCTATAGAGATATTAGGTGCCTAAATAGTTTGCGGGTTTCACAACTTTAGGGAAGGCCTGTTACTTATCTTCTCTAGTGTTTCATAGCAGTTGCTTTTATACAGGGTTGGGTAACTACCCCGTTGGCCTAAACCAGTTTCTTTGTTCTTGTGGGTGATCGTTCGGCACTTGGCAGCTCACTACATTTAACGAGCGCTAAAGTTAGCTACTCCAAATAAAACCAGGGAGTTAGTGTCCACAGTTCAATCAAAGGAGGGTTTTGCCATGTTTTAACCGATCAGAGCCGTTACTTCGTATCAAACATCTGCTACGTCACCTCGATGCGGTAATCTATTCCAAATATGAATTTTGATTAGTTTTTAGTTTGAACAAACGTCTCAAGTTACATTGAGCACTTCTTTTTATTTTCATCTCGTTATCCTTTGAGAAATTTAATCAAAGCGTTGTATGGTAGGAAAAATTCACATTAAACCGCTAGTTAAAAATATCGATATTTAGTTAAAATCTTTTTATGCTTTCGCGATACTTCTGGTGTGTACATTATTACATTTTTTGTTTGTATCTATTGACCGTTTGGGAGAAATCTATTTTGCCAAAACTGTATTTGAACTATCGTGATAGAATCTGCTTTCACAAACAAATACTTCTCCAACAGGCGCTGGCGAATTTAAAATCCCAATGTTACTAAATAGTTTCCACTTCAATAAAGATTTCGTTTCAGTATGGAATTACACAATTCTATAATATTTTTTCAAGGCCTTATGTGTTCCTTATATATTTTGTTAAACGGTAACGTGCCTAACAATTTCATTCACAACCGTCTTTAATGGTGATGAACTTTTTTTATGTGGTTCGGCATGTTTCTGATATGTATAAAATGTAATAAATCACCAGATTGGACACAGATATCATAAAAATTATGTGACGTAGAAAAATTCAACCAATCTGCTTACTAAAGTCGCTGTTACCAAGGTGGTGGTTAAGAATTATCGGCACAAGTTGTATTGTTTTCGTTCATTCGTTCTATTGTCGAAATGACATTAATTTTTCCAAATGATATGTACAAATGTGTGTGTGTGTGTGTGTGCGTTTGTGTAAGTAAAAAGGTTGAATGAATTCCTGGCAAAAGCTTTGAATCATAATTTCTCGACGACGGAAAAAGGACATGCGACAACAGATAATGATAGGAAGACGTAGCGAAAAGGTCTACTTCCTGTGCCACCACTGTCACAGCCATAGTCAACCAATGGTAATAACCATCACATGCCCAAAAATTTGATTTGTGATTTTGTGATAGTAAAAATGAATTATAACCCGAAAATAAACGCATCGCAGTGGTAATGGCACATCCAACAACCTTTAGCAAGGGAGGGAGAAAGGAAGGAATGACTAGATCTATTACGTATGAACGTCTGTGTGTATACCCCCTTTGCCATATTATCATAGCCTCTTGTCAGCACTATATATTTAGTGGTGACAGTCCACAAAAATTCCTTTTCTTGGATTCATCGTATTCCTCTGGCTGACAGTCCGCCAAAAAAATGCCAAATGTTAAATGTGTATATGTATCTTCTGCTGCCGATGTGAGACATTATTCCCTTCCCATCTGTTTTTGTCTTCAGCATAATACTAGTATTCAGCAACCCTTAATGCGCATAAATTATTTTTATTACCTGTCATAATCGAGGTTGAGTCATAGAGGAGGGGGCGGGTGGCGCATGTAGTGGTGGTGGTCGATTTTAATAACTAAATACAAATATACAAATAAATATAAATCTTTTGGCTGTACATTAATTGCATAGATTGGTAGGAGAATTGTGTGTATGTGTGCCATCCGTCTGCCCATTGGCGACTATGTAACTATCATTTATTCATTCGAGTCCATTTTTATATTGACAGCAGATTGAAGATATTTATGTATTATTGTTATAAATACATATATCACATTACACACACATGTGAGCAAGAGCACAATTGTAGTGAAAAAAAATTTGGCTCAATGTACATGGATTTGTTTCCATATGTAATTTCACAGAAATTGGTTTAACTTTTTGGTTTTGCTTTCGCTGACATTTACGTATGGACAAATATACCCTACACTCCGAAGGTTTCGATGAGATTGGTATTACATACAGAATCGTATAAAATGTCAACTAACTTACAGATGTATCCATATTAAACACGCTTGACACATGAAACGAAATTAAAGATTTATGCATATTCAAACATATTTCAATACCATTTCGATTAAAGTTGATTTGTCCATTTGTTATAATTTTGCAAGAGATATCAGCTTTTTATACCCTCATCCTACGGGTAGGAAGGTTATAATCATTTGATACGACCCAAAAGTGTAACACATAGCAAGAGTCACATTAGACCCTAAGTTTCTTTGAAATAAATTCTATTCATGAATTTTTAAGTCGTTTGAGCCATGTCCGTCTAACCGTCTGACTGTCCGGCTGGTACGCACGAAAACTTTCGAAAGACGAAACCAAATGTTTTGAAACTTTGCACAAGTTAATATTTCCCCAAAACCACTTACGCTATTGAAAATGGGCTACATGGCCACACCCCTTCTGGTACCTCCCATACAAATTCATCATTCCGCGAGAAAATCGAGTAGTAATATCAATGCACCCAACAGGATCATACATAAATTCTGTATTTAATTAAGCTATCACAGGATAAAGTTTTGGAAAAAAATTAAAGTCTAGCCGCGCCCCTTCTGGTACCTCCCATCCCAATGTACCTTTCCGCCCACTTTAGAGATGGAGTAATAATAACATAAATCCAACGCGATCGTACCCAAATTCTTTATTTAGTAAAACTACAGCAGGGTAGAGTTTTCAAGGAAAAACTGGAAGTCTAGCCACGCCCTATCCGTTACCTCCGATACCCATCTATTACCGCCCACTTTAGAAATTGGTAAAAAATATTAATAGACCTAACGCGATCGTGCCCAAATTCCGAATTTAGTAAAGCTCAAGCAGGATAACATTTTTGAGAAAAAAATCTGGAAGTCTAGACACGCCCCTTCTGGTACCTCACATACAAATGTACCACTCCGCCCACTTTAGAGATGGAGTCATATATCAATACACTCGACACGATTGTGCCCAATTTCTGTATTTTGTTGAGCTATAACAGGATAAAGTTTTGGAGAAAAAAATTGAAGTCTAAGGACTCCCCTTATGGGATCTATCACACAAATGTACCTTTCCACCCACTTGAGAGATGGAGTAATAATATCAATACACTCAACGAGATCGTGCCCAAATTCTGTATTTAGTAAAGGTATAACAGGATTAAGTTTTGGAGATAAATTTGGAAGTCTAGACACGCCCATTCTGGTACCTCCCATATAAATGCACCTCTCCACCCACTTTGGGAATGGAGTAATAATATCAATACACTCAACACCATCTTGCCCAAATTCTTTATTTGGTTAAGCTATAACAGGACAAAGAAAAAACTGTAAGTCTAACCGCGCCCCTTCTGGTACCTCCCATACAAATATATCACTCCGCCAACTTTAGAAATCGAGTAATAATATCAATATAATAGAAAATTTTATGTTTTACTGAGGGTGAGGGTATATGTAAGTCAGGATGCTTGACTGAAACTTTCTTACTGGTAATATTAAGGTATTGATACCCATACATGTGTATGAAGGTCACAGGGTAACTTTTTAATAGACATACGAAATATGAAAATTATCTCGTACCTCTTTTAGTTAGGTACAGCACGGATTCGGCCTCAACTCAAGGGAAATAAAATACATTAATTCAGTACAAACTAAGAGCTACTTGTATTTAAAACATTTTTCCATTAACAATCAATAATAAGTTTTGCACAGGGTCGCGACATTAGTATATAGGAATAAGCAATTTCAAATAATTTCCGTAATGCGATCTCTCGCCTCTCTTTTCTAATACATAAGATTGTCATTGGTAGAAAATCTTAATATTACAGCAACAATGTAATATTACTTTAAATAAGATAAAAACGCAGACAAATATTTGGTTATAATCATCAAAAGGCCCAGAAAAAATAATTTTTTCTTTTCCGGTGGTATATTTTGGCCAAAATTTGTACAAATGAAAAATGCTCTTATTTATAATATGTATACGTTTAAGTTTTATTATTACATAGTATAATGTTTTTCTGAGCACTCTTGGTAGACCATTTTTGGAACATGCCCAGATACCAATAAATGTTATAGTTGTCAACGTTTACGCAGCGTCCCAAATGGGTAGATTTTTTATTCGTTAAAACAAATAACGTGTTCTCTTATATATTGCAAGACGCACTTCTGCCGGCTGCTTCTGAATGCTTAGAAGGAAGCAGTAACACCCCGCAGTCTTTGGACAATCGTTATCGTCGGCATACGCAAACAGCACGTTGTTTTCATTGGGACCAGTTGTGATCATCTTCATTAGGATGTTAAAGAGATCGCATGGTAGACAATCGCCATGTCTGATGCCTCGTTTGGTCAGATTTTTATTTATTTTTAATGTAGACTTCATGTCTGTAGGTATCATATCAACTTCGTAGGGATGCCAAACTCAGTAATGGCATCTAACATATAGTTGCTTTCGTGTCAGACTATAGAATTCAGCTTTGTAATCGATAAACAGGCGATAAGTGTCTATCTAATCTGGATTTCTTGGGTTCTCTCCGATGTTTGTCTGTCGTGGATTTACCAGGTCTAAGGTCACATTGATAAGGCTCAATCAGATTCGTTTAGATGGTATTTGGTCTGTCACAGGACCTTGTGTGTAAAGGGTAAAAGGCTGATCGCGCCGTTTGGGGAGCACACATTTGGATCGCCTATCTTAAGTCCAGGACATATAACACTCAGATTTTACATAATTCGGCATGCATTCCATTTAAGCCGTGCAATTGACCTCGTTTTGGCTCAGTGGTGGACTTAATACTCCGTCATCGATTAATGGTGTGATTTAGTCTAATCGTTATGTTCGAGAACGATAAGAGTAAAAAATCGCCCCCCATTTTTGCAACACACTCGTCGTGTCCGTGGACGTATTTCCGTCTCTGACGTTACAGAAGGGCAAATTTGTTCCAAAACTGTTGCATTTTACTTTTCGGTAGAACTTTCGAGTTCCACCTCTGTCCCTTTGCATTCGATATCTTCACTCTCTCTGTTCTCTTTCATATATGGTTGTTTGCCTATATTCTCTTCCCTCATCTCATGTCATCACAGCACGCGTTACCAGTTATCTTTTTCTCACAAAATTTTCAATATTCTTTACCGCGCCAGGGTTTGTCAGTGCGTTGTTTTTCATACCCTAGTACGGTCATTGCGGCAATTGTATAGAATTTGCAAATCGTCTTCATTAGTTAAGCGGCATGCGTTTCAGTAACATCAAAAGCGCTAAAAATTCATTATATTCAATTTATTTCCAAATAATTTAATTTTTTCAAACGTGAGACTCGACTCGACTCAAATAGGACATTATTAATTTAATCATTAGACGAAACTAAGTTAGCCAAACAGCTAATATATTTAGAATATATTTGTCACATTCTTCAGAACAATTTTAGAAAATGTTTACCTTTGGTTTAATTGCTCACACCCTCTAAGAACCAAATTTTAAATATTTTCGCTAAAAGCTAGATAATAATTGTGATAATCCAAAATTTTAGAAACTTGTGCGAATGAGAATGACAGATATTGATTATTTTGGCCTCAACTATATTAGTCTAATACAGCTGTATACGGCTGTATGCTATCTTAGTCTAAAAGAAGTTATTGTTAAGATTAACGATAACTCACGGAAAATCTGAGATGATTATAGGTAATATTGGGCGATCTATATTGTTTTGCAGTGCAGTTTTAAATACCCTACAAAGGCTATAAATCTTGTTAATCCTATTATAGACAATGTGTTTTAAACAACTTTGATTTCCTTACTTATTGCACGACAATATAATTATGTACATTGATCACATTGTTTTTGTTGTCTACAAAATATCGAGCCCTTACCGCCAAAATAGTGTAAGCGACAAAAACAAAATTTTACAGGAGAAGGTTTTTTCTAATTATCTCTGCTTTTGGTCTAAGTATTACCGTCAAATTTAAAATGTAAGCATTATTTTATCCAATATTTATGATAAAATTGGTTTTATTTACATATACACAACTTAACGGGTATTTTTGTCGCTTACATTATTTTCGCTGTCATGCCCACAAGCTTCTGACTAATGTTGTGTCGGTTACGTTAAAATAATTTTAAAAAAAACTTTCAAACAGACACTCTGGGGTTAATGAAAATTAGTCGATAAATTTACTTTGTGTTGGAGGGAAAACCATAGAAAACATAACTATTTGACACACACCTTCTGGTACCTCCCATACAAATGACCGAACTCACCCCCATAGTCTTACATACATATCTTATTTGTGAGTACACTGAATTCAGTCAAATTTTGGGTAAGTTGTACGGTTATAAAAATTGGACTCAGGAATGAATATAGACTATATCTGTTCACGCCTTCTGGTACCTTCCATGCAAAATGACCTATTTTTGGAAAATTAATATTTCTCCCATAACTTCCAAACCGGCACCTGGGGGACAATCAGATTTTGTTAGTTAATTTATCTTGTAATAGGAGGCATAACCTCAGAAAACCTAACTATTTGATACACCCCTTTTGGTACCTTCCATATTAATAACAGATATTGCCCATTTACATGCATATAATTTTTGTACGTACTCTAAATTTAGACAAATTTTGCATAGGAAAGCAATAATTGAACGTTGATTCACGAAAAAAAATTCTCTAGTTGTACCTCCTATACAAATAAGTCAAATTTTTTTCACACATTTCTTCTTCAATATCTTCAAATTCTAATTCAGCAGTCTTCAAAGAAAAAATGTTTGTGAATTTATTATTTCCACAGAATCAGAATCTCTGTATGAAACAAGCGATTTTTTGTTGAAAACTGAAAAAGAAATTTATTTTAAATTAAAAAAAACACGCTTACCTCAAGTTGATTTAACGACAAAACGAAAAAATAGTAAAATCGCGAATATATTGTAATACTTTGTTACAGAAAATTTTAATGTAAGCGACACTTCGCAGTCACAAAAAATGTAAACAAACTAAGAATGTTCACTTACCTTAAAATTGCTTTTGCTGTAAATTCGTAACGGAACTTTTTACAGTCATAAAATTTTAAGAGATGATGCAAATACTAATAAATAATCGATTTTCATCAAAAAACGAAAATCGATAAACGTGTCGCTTACACTATTTTGGCGGTAAGGGCTCGATATTAACACTTGCTGTTTAAGGCGATCTAAGTTCGTTGTTCGTCATCACATATTATTTTACTGTATCGTCGATAATTTTACAACCTCCTCTACCAGAGCATCGCAATTGTCAATACAATTCGAATATCGACGCGCTTATAACATTTCACAGTGTGGTACATCCTGGCACACCTCTATTTTTATTTTTAGATGATAAAAGGATATTATTCACAATATGACAGTACTTCATAAATTGTTACTTCCATCTAAAATGAATTATTGTTTTTATGAGCTAAAAATTAACATTTTAGACATTTGATTTTATGTCATAGTTTTTAAGTTTTTCTATTTAATGCAAAGTTAAAAACTGATGAACGTTTTAGTTTGAGCAGTTTATAACCCAGTAGGAAGTTGATAGAACACACAAACGATTATGTGTTCAGCAATTTGAAGCCAGTAGTACTAACAATATCGCTAACTTTATTTGTTCATACAAATGGCCGCCTCTTCATAGCTTCATATGAAGTTGTAGAATAATTTGTTTACAAATCATTAGAATATATATTCGAAAATGTTAATAATCATCTTTCTGACTAACATATTTTGTATATTAGATGGAAACGTAATTGTAACTGGATGTAACAGTTTATCTCCATCGTAATTTTTGTTATCCCATATTTCGTTTATTTTGTTTTCACAATACAAAAAATTCAAAGGTAACGAATAAAAAAAAATTGAACTAAAAAAAACTCAAATACCTATATTTATATACCACAATTGAATACTTCGTAATTAAGAGTGTAATGCAATTTCAATATCATATTCTACTCCCACATTCTTGGTATGTTACCTTGTAAGCAAGCTTTTTTCCATACTAATACTGATTTCTATTGTAAGCTAGCTTGTAAGTGGAGCCCAAGACGAAGAGAATGGATTACTTTTGACGTTGATCCTATGATCAGTTAAACGGTTTCCCAATTGAAAGTTATGGGTGCAATTTACTTTTTCCAAAACAAAGTTATTTTGTTTGGGAGGAATCAAAAGGAATAGCCTATATAGCCCGTATTCATTCGTGATTTTTTCATAAGCGTTAACCTTGCGCAGAATTTGATAATATGTGTGATTTCGCTCAATTTTTTATCTGGCGAAACTCAAATGTCCTTCAGTTTTTCTTTTGGAAATTATTAGAGAAATAGTCGATTATATGAAAGCTACCTCGTATTTTTTAAGGCTTTATATTTCTTCTCGATTCAAATGATATACGCCTTAATCACTATAGGTAAGGTTATAAAAGATGAGGAAGTGACAGTGGTTTTTATAAACCGAACAAAAAAGATCCCTTGCATTATAGAGCGAAGTCAACCAATAACGGCATGTAAAAGTAGACAAAATATTGCTTCAGATGCGTTAAGTTTCTTACAGTTTTATTTGTTTGCTATAGATAATAGCTTTCATACATTTTGCAAAAAAATTATGAGAATTTAATTAAAAAATAAGTTCTATAGTACTATTTTTTTCTACCAGAATTAATTGTATAATTGCATAAAACATTTAGTTCAAAATAAACTCATTGGATGTCTAAGAAAATATACATAATGGTCAATTTTTAATAGGGTCACTGAATCGACTTAAATAGTTACGTGCACACATTTATTCCAAAGATACTTGATATATTAAACGATTTCTTCTGAGTACATATGTTGGCGTATTATATCATATTAGCATCCAAAAGTATGAAAATATGAAGATAATACTCTTGGGTCTCTTTTTATGCGGTAGCGGCTCTATGAAAAATGCCCCAAATGCAAAATGCCAACAAAAAAACGAAAAACTACCCAAAATAAAATTGGGCGAAAAAAATGAAAAATAACACAAAACTCAAGAACAAAATTTTCCCCAAAAATTATGAAAAATACCCCACAAAATTTATGAAAAATACCCCAAAGAAAAATATTCTTCGAAACAAATCTGGCATTTTTAAAAGACGAATGCGGTGGGGGACACGCCCCAATTTTGTATCGAAATTTTTTTGGGTAATTTTTCGTTTTTTTTGGGCGTTTTGCATTTGGGGCATTTTTCATAAAGCCTGCGGTAGCTACGTTCCCCATAAATCAGAAATTGAGATTGTTATTGTTCGATCATAGTGCGACTGCTTTTATATAATTTTTATACCCTCACTCTTAGGGATTTTGTTAGACCCCTTATCTTAAGACCATTACGACGATTAAGTCATGGCGCCTATCTGGATCGTTGGTGATCAGGATAACTCGATTCAACCTTAACTGAGCCTTATAAAAATTTACCAGTATTAATACTCTCCAGAATCAAGTAATGGGATTGTAAATGGGCAGAATAGCCCTTCTTCCCCCTTCTGGTACCTTGTATACAAAATTACATTTTCTTGGATAATCAATATTTTTCTCATAACTTCCAAATGGATACCTGGAGGATATTTAAATTTAGTCATCTGAATTATCTGATAATATTGAACAAAATTTATCTGTGTTAGTCAACTTTTGCACAAGATAAGGATTTATTGAATGCTGAATTTCGAAAAATGTCGAACTCGATATGCTGCCTCCTACACAAATAAGTAAAAACCCCATACAAAATAACAAAACTTCCCGAACAATTTAACAAATTAACAATTTAACTACTTACATTTGTTGACGAATTTACACTGTGAATTTCTTTTACAGTTTTACTACGTGTCGGTGAACCTCTGGTCTTACGGCCGAGAGTGCTATCAGTCTTCAGACTATTGAAATCTTGTTTTTAGCATTTGAACTCCGAAACACGACATATGCTTTTAAAAGAAAGCGCTCCAAAAGAATTCGTCCACTATTCCTCTTATTTCCCCTGCTTTCTATTTATTTAGACTAAAGTTCGCCTTCCATGCAAGATTATTCACATCACCGCACATTTTCAATCAAAATCCCCAGGTAAATGTAATTTTCATAGATATTTTTTCATTTAAACTACAAAATTCTCAAGGGCGATTGAGGGTCGGAACAGGAATGAGCCCACAAAGCATAAATAATTCATTGTCCTTTTGGTCTCTTTTCATTCTAAATGTTAAAATTCTTAATTATTTACACAAATGAGTGATTTATTCACGTCATCAACTACGCACATTACGCCGATGTCGCCGTTATTTTGTTAACAAAAAATAACCAAAAATTGAAAATTATGGTGGTGAAATTGTGCATTATAGGGGTCCTGGTCGCCATTTAGTCCTTTGGTAGATGTTTGCGTTCGCTTTGCCACAACCAATTCTATCATTTCGCTTGTAACTTTGTGTGCCTTTCTTTGCATTCTCTTCATGTTTTTTTTATACTTTCGTTGGACTGTTTAACTTAACAACGCCCCAAGTTTTCAAAATGAAATTTATGAAATTCAACGACATTACGGTAAAGTTATACTTATTTACTTTTTCCCTTTCTCCTGCTATTTCTTTGAATGTCATTCATTTTATCAGTCGTTCCCGGCCATTCTCCTTGTCTGGGTATGTGTCGCATGGCCACAAAGTTGTTTGCTTGTCCCGTTTTATTTATTTATTCGCTCAGCTTCGTCTATCATCGTGACATTTACTGCCGTCTCCTCAGTTTTCTTTCCTTGCTTCGTCTAAATATTTTGGACATGTTATTTTCGACTAATACAACTACAAGGCCATTTTCCTGTATTTGTTCTATTGCTCTGATGGCTCATGTATTGGTGGCAGGGTTGAGGACATTCAGCAAATTGTACACAAATCGGCATCATTACACAAACTCAGAGTTTAATTCGGGCTGTCGAATTTAAAAGTACAAATGTTACCTCTGATACCAAAAAATTAAATGGTGCCTCATATATGGGCAAATCAAACAAAAGGCCAACCAGAATTAAAAAATACTTACTTACTTACTGGAAACGTGGCTTTTGACACCCGTCAGAGCTCGGCTAACTGTGATGGGCGAAACTTAAAACCCAGGCACGTCGGCTCAGAGTGAGCGGTACCCTGGTCAACGCCTGACCCAGAATGGGCGGCTGTAATATAATCCTGGCAGGAGGAGAAAACTGCGACGTGGTACGCTGGGCTCGCAACCCGCCACTGAAGTTTAAACTATTTCAATGAAAAGAAGTAAGATAAGAATAAAACGGACCCCCCAAAATGTTGACGACCACCGCAAACGAATTAAGGACCATGATTTGAGGATATGCACCTGGAATGTTAGAACACTGTATAGACCAGGTGCCTCCATCCAACTGGTGGAAGTTCTCGAAGAATACAAGGCTGACATAACGGCTTTACAGGATATCCGGTGGACGGGACACGGGTGTTCGCGCATGATGACGTGCAACATCTACTATAGTGGCCATGCGGAAAAGCACGAGTTTGGATGTGGATTTGTGGTTGGCAAGAGACTGCGATACCTAGTCTCAAGGTTCAACCTGGTGTGTGAACGTATAGCCACCATAAGAGTCAAAACAAAGTTTTTCCAAATAACACACTGCTCCGACAGAAGAGAAAAGTGATGAGAACAAAGACGAGTTCTACGAGAGCCTAGAAAATGTATATGACCGTAGCCTGAGCCATGACATTAAAATTGTACTAGGCGATATTAATGCTAAAATAGGCAGGGAGACCGCATTTAAGCCTACCATCGGAAAATTGAGTCTGCACACCGAAACGTCGAACTAATTGGTTTTTCTGTGGCTAGAAATATGGTAGTTAGAAGTACTAGTTTTGACCATAAAAATATTCATAAGGCAACATGGTTGCCTCCAGATTAATTGACAAGGAATCAGATAGATCACGTGTTAGTCGATGGAAGGCACGCATCGACTGTTCTGGACGTACGAGTGATCAGGGGTGCGAACATTGACTCCGATCACTTCCATACCGCAGTTAAGGTATGCACAAGACTAAGCATGGCGAAACACGTATGTAACTAGGCACAACGAAAGCTGGACATCGGTAAACTGCGGACCACAGAGGTAGCGGACGCCTACTCCAACCACCTAACTCAACTGCTGCGGAATGCTCCAACCCCTGATAATATATCCTCGCAGTGGCAATGTATTGTCGACTCCATAGAATGGACTGCGAGAAGCGTACTTGAGTACTCAAAGCCGTCTCAAGAAGATGCCTGGTACGATGATGAATGTCGCAATGCCACGAGAGTGACGGTTGCTGCATACAGGGCGAAACTGCAGCCAATGGCAACGCGAACTGTTCGCGAACGGCACAGGGAGAAGAGACGACAGACAACTCTTTTTAGAAGAAAAAATAAGGAGCTGAAGAAGAGACAGGATGAGTGTACTGAGTTGCTCCGAAGTAGAGGGGAAGCCCGAAAATTCTACAAGAGAGTTAAGCGAGAATGCGTGGAACAGGGTTGCCCTCCTGCAAGGACAGCGATGGTCAGCTAGTGACGGACCCGGATAGCGTTCTGAAGATATGGAGAGACCACTTTTGAAATTTACTGGATACTGACACCAATCCAGAAGACCCCGCTCCAATCCATGACGATGGTATTAACTGTCCACCTCCGAGCCAGACCGAGATACGTATGGCCATCTCCCGCCTTAAAAACAACAAAGCTGCTGGAGCCGATGGTCTCCCTGCTGAATTGTTTAAGGCTGGCGGGGAGGAGCTGATTAGGAGCATGCATCAGCTCATAGAGAATATCTGGCAAGAGGAGAGCATGCCCGGAGATTGAAGTCTCAGTCTCTTATGTCCCATAGACAAGAAAGGAGATCGTAGTGAATGTAAAACTACCGTGGAATAAACCTATTACCAATTGCGTACAAGGTCCTTTCAAGCATATTGTGTGAACGTCTAAAGCCAATTGTAGAAAAACTAATTGGACCATATCAGTGCGGCTTTAGACCTGGGAAATCTACGACGGATCAAATATACACCTTACGACAAAACTTGGAAAAACTCATGAAAAGCAGATCGACACCTACCACCCCTTTGTCGACTACAAAGCTGCCTTCGACTCTCCGATAAGGAATTGGCTATATGAGGCCATGTCTGAGTTTGGTATTCCTGCAAAGCTGATTCGACTTTGCAGATGTACCTTGGAAAACACCAAATCCTCGGTTAAGATTGGTAAGGATCACTCTGAGCCATTCAACACAGAAAGAGGTCTCAGGCAGGGTGATAGCCTGTCCTGTACACTATTTAATATAGTTATGGAGAAAGGCTGGTGTCAACATCTCGGGCACCATATTCCACAAGAGCCACATGCCACTAGCCTATGTCGGTGATATAGACATCATTGGCCGAAATCTGCGGTATGTGACGGCAGTTTTCTCATCGCTAGAAAAGGAGTCAGCAAAAATGGGTTTAGCGGTCAATGAGAACAAAACAAAAATAATGATTTCGACTAACAAAGAGTCCTCTCGATGGGGGCGCACCGTCAAGGTTGAAAATTATTGTTTTGAGGTAGTAGATGAGTTTACCTACCTGGGATCTTCTGTCAACAAGAAAAATAATGTCAGCCAAGAAATTAAGCGGAGAATTCCAGAATTAAAAAATACATGTTAGAATTTTCGCGAAATTTTCATTATACATATTAAGCAGCATCAAAAATTTATTTACTTTAATTGCAATTATTTTTTCCGTATCTGCCAAGAATCTTTTAGAATCTTTTAAACCCGCATATATCTAAGTCTTTAACGCAGGATAATATTCGGCTCTTGACTTTTCGGAATTTTACTTATAAAAGTTCTTCAAGTGGTTTCCAACGCAATGGATTGGGTTATGCTATATCAAATGTCAATGCTTGTCTCTCCGTGTGTAATATCGACACCAACCACTAACATGGAGCATACTCTTTCAACATCCTTCCACACAAATATGTGCAGAAAACCATTTGCACCTGGAGATAAGAATTGCCACGTTGGATTACATTGTACTACACAATGTATGTTTAGTAGTCACAGTAGTTGCGTTCTATTCGTACTGTATATAACTTTCGCCATACAGATTTAAAAACGTTATCGACAACGTGTATATATATCGCCAGTAACACTACCGCCGATAGGCAAGGTAGGGATATACGTGGTACTGTACATTAGGGTTATAACTTTTTTTGGACAACATTCTCCCCAGGGCTTTTCTAATGGCAAATATTGTATTAATGATAAAAAAAACTATTTCAGTTCAATTTGCTTAAAAAACCTTACGCACCGACAGCGATTTCTAAAATGCCTTTAATATATGTTTTTTAATTTTTTTTTTTAATAACAATTTTTTTTATATATGGTTTATACATATGTAAGTATGTAAACAAATAATAACTATAAATGATTAAAAGTAGGTATTGTAAGATATAAACTTTAGGTTCAGAATACGCGATGTTTTCCAAAGCGGATATATATCTTGTACTATTTTTATTTCAATAAAAATTTTTTTTTAACTTTGTTTGATTCAAAACTTTAACGCGTTTGGTGCGTAACCTTTTTTAACGATAGCGAAAAACTAAAAACGCAGTTCTTAATATTTTTCCATGCCCTACACGATTTTGCCTGGGGAGATTTGATATTTGCAAAAAATGCAAAAAGTTATTACCCTACTGTACATATCTGATTCGTTATTGTTTATATATGAAAATTAGCTACTGCTGTCTACTAATTTTATATTAAACGGCGATGCGTTTTATACGACCTTTATACATGAGTCGTAAATACAAGATGACAATTTGTTTTATTTTCTTCCTGCCAAACTACCTGCAATTCAAAAACCTTTTGTTGGATTTCCTTAATAGTACTAATCATACATAGGTCTCATCTCTGTTCACTATATACACTTGTTGTTGGTATTGCACGTCATCTTGTAGTTCTTCCTTGCGTTCCTCTTCGTCTTAGTCCTGGTGACTGACAGTCGCCGCGGCCATGATGTTAAAATGCCAAACTTTGTTTTTGATGTCGTTGATGCAGCCCTGTGATGGTGATTGTGGGTCGGTGATGGTGAGTGAGTCCTGGTGGTATTATTTGACTCTCATTTCACCGTTGTTGGTATGGGTCCAATGACGGGGGTATGTACTCGTATTTGTTGATTATGGTTATGGCCTTAATAGATGGCAGAGATGGTGTTAGTGTTGGCGGTTGAAACGGTGGTGGTAGTTATTGTTACTATGTGCATATTGTGCTTGTCTGTCCTTTACATCTTCTTCTTTTTGTCCTCATCAACATCGCACTGAAGGTGGTCCGTCCCTCTCTTTCATTCACAAGTTTTTCCTACATATCAATTGTCTTTTATTCGCTCGTTCATTCGTTCCTTTTGTTTTTAGGATTTATTTAATGTCTAAATAAATTAAGAATGTCATTGTGTGAGCGTTTTTGCTTGCTTTCTTTCCTTCCTTCAGAATTTATTTCTTATATCCACTGGGGTATTGTGTGGTAGCAGTTAGTAGAATGTTTTTAATTTGATTAGAATTGTTTTTGATGTCGTACTTATTTTGACTCCTTCCATATTTTGCTTCCCATCTTAGTGGATATGAATCTTTAATATGTTTTGTGCATTATGGCGAACATCATAAAATACCTCTGGACTTGATGTCCAAATTGTGTGAACATGCAAATAAAATGTTCTCTTGGTTTCGTCGAAACAAGTTGTTTGGCTTGTTTAAGAGCTGAGAATATTTTGCTCAAAATGGAATGGATCCGCGAGAGTATTAAGCATAAAACAAATAATATGGATGGGGTAATTCTTCCGGTTTCTTAGGCGTTGCATATAAATTCAAAGTATTAGTGGTATATTAAGTCCAACGTACTGAAGAGTTCCTTTTATAAATAAGTGGGAAAATATTAATTTTCGGAAAATGTGGTCTATTTATATTCGTAAATCAACTTTCCATAACTAAAAATTATAACGTTTTTTTTTTATCTTTTTACCTCAATCTGTAAAATCGAAGTACTTACAAATTCATTGATTACGTAGTCGATGACTTTGTCATACAATATATATCCACTACGAAAATTTATATATAAAATATTTTTTGACTTATAGTCTAGTTTACAATGTAAATTAGTATGAGATATGGAAAATATCTCACTAACATACAAAAAGTGTCGGAGTAGGAAATGATATTATAATTACTTTACACTCTTTACTACAAAGAGATATGAATATTGAAGCAAGAAAATTTATTTTGAAAACTTTGTTTTTGCATACAATATAAATCAGTAATATATGTAAAAAATCTCGCTTTACAGTTAAGATACAAAGAATGTGGGATTTGGATATAATATTATAATTATACTACACCCTTAATTTCGAAGCATTCAATAGTGGTATATGAATATTAGGGCGTTTCACCAAAGGCTTTTTTTGCGATTTTTGCAACTCTTGAAGCGGAATATTAAGGCTTGTGATCTAAAAGAATTTTGAAAAAATTTATGGATTTTTTGATGATGGGTATGGGGTCGCTGAAATAGATTTTATCAAAAAAATGAGGTTATGGTGAAAAAAATTGTATATTATTTTTTTCTGGTGCTTTTTGTTCATACAACTAAACAATTCTCCTTCTAAGGATCCGATCCCACGACAAAAAAATTATTGGTGTGAAATATTATTAAATTAAGGACCACTTTTATAGTCTTAAAAGTGAAAAATTATTTTTCCTAGATTTCAAACCTCGATAACTTGAAAAGTTTTCAACATTTTTTCAAGATGTAAAATGCGTTAGAAAGGTCTTTAAATTACCTTTCATTTGGTACATAGAATAATTTTTACTTGTTGGAAAAATATAAGAAAAAAAAATAAAGTTTGAAAATATTTTTTTCTTTATCAAATTTTATGAAAATTAAAAGAATTTCATTATGTTTCGTCCTTGGTTAAGTAAAAAAAAAAACATCTAAAATACATTGCTTTAATAATAATATCAAAAATTCAATTCATCAATATATTTGTATTCCCATAAAAAATCAAAAGATATTAAATAAACAAAATTAACATATTTAATGAATAAATTAAAATTAAAAAGTAAATTTGTATCTAAAATTACAATACATTAACCATTAAATTTAGAACAACTGTGGAAGTATTTTCAAATTGGTTTCTGAATAGCTTTTTCAATGACATTTTTGTTGCTATCAACGCTTATCAATAAGTTTTGAAAATAATTCTCATTCCTTGTAATTTTTTTGTTATATATTGTATCTGACGCCACGCCCCTTTCTGATAAATCATTCACAACACATAGTTTTTCTAGTTTTTTCTTTGCAGAAACAAAATCATCATCATTTTCCCATAAACGTGTATCTTTCGAAAAAAGGAAGTGGAAGTTCATCAAAAACCCTTTTACTGTTTGAGGTAACAAAATTATGCATTGTTACATTTTAAAAAGTAGGACCTTCAAATATTTTAAAATTCAAATAGTGTGAATTTAAAAATAAAAAATTATTTTTTTTATCTATTTTTCCTTTTTACAAGTAAGATATAAACTTATATATACCAAAATAAAGGTATCTAAATTATTTTTCTAACGCATTTTACATCTTGGAAAATGTTGAAAACTTTTCAAGTAATCGAGGTTTGAAATCTAGAAAAAAATATTTTTCACTTTTAAGACTACACAAGTAGTCCTTAATATAATAATATTTCACACCAATAATTTTTTTGTCGTGGGATCGGATCCTTAAAAAGGTAATTGTTTAGTTGTATGAAAAAAAAGCACCAGAAAAAAACTAATATACAATTTTTTCACCATAACCTCATTTTTTTGATAAAATCTATTTCAGCGACCCCATACCCATCTTCAAAAAATTTTTGAAATTCTTTTAGATCACAAGCTTTAATATTCCGCTTCAAGAGTTGCAAATTTTTTTTTTTGAAACGCCCTAATGAATATATTTGAGTTTGTTTTTAGTTAAATTTTTTGCGTTACCTTTGTATTGTGAAAATAAAATATTCCTTTGAAACTTATTTGTTTTTTTTTTTTTGCCATGGGATAATAAAAAATGCTTTGGTGAAAAGTATTGCAACCTGAATTTTGCAAAAATCTATTACTAAAAGAAACATCATGATGAACAGAAGAAACACATATTGTTTGAAGTACTTTCCCCAGCGTATATAGTTCTTATTAACGTTAAGTTTATATCTTGAATTTGAATACTTGAATTATTTATATTTTTTACAATTACTAAAATTGTACTGTATAGAATATATTTACTTTATACTATTTTTTAGTTATCGCCGTTTTCTTTTAAACAACGCCATATTTAAATTAATGCGAGGCATATCGAATTCTAAACTACATTGTACAAGTCTCTTGCATTTCGACAACCATCGAGGACATAATCTCCTAAGTAGTTCACATAAAATGTATAATTAATTATGTAAGTTTATCTTACAAACAGAAACACCACACAATCCCTTTGTCTCACTTAAGTTTTTTTTCCACAAGTAAAAAATACCAACATCATTAGTTAATATAATCACCATTTTAAATCCCCTTAAGTTGTTAAATTTAAAGATTGAAGGATTTGAACCTCCTCAATTAAGTAACATATCGTCCCCTTAATAAAACAATAGTGTTTATTTTTTTTGGTGTTTTGAGAAAATCGTGTTTAAAGTTTTCGTCAAATCGGATTTCTATGAAAACCTCAATATCACGGTTAGGGTAAGTTTTTATTGTGTTTTTGTTCAACGAATACATAATACCGTTCCTGTTCTCTAAACTGACAAAGTTTTATTATTTTACTAATCCTTTAAGACCATAATTATGTCATTCAAAACGCAAGTTCGCCATATAGGCTGTTTTATTTTTTAAAAATTTGTATGATGTATCTGATACTCTGTTTTATTCAATAATTGTACGGTAGCTTTCCCGAAATATTTCATCACAAATTATCAATTTGTAACATGATAAAAGGTAATAGTTAACAAACTCAGATTACTTGTTGATAGTTTTGGTAATTTATTGGTACATATTAATTTTCTTGCAATTTAGGTTATTACAAACAAACAAATGTAACTAATTAATGCATACATTGCATAAATCAAAAATAAGTAGAAATTCACTCGTCTTCTTTCTCTGCTACATTTGGCCCATCTAAAAAATTGCGCCTATTTCCTCCTTTTTGCACAAATTGTAGATAAAATAGTGTATATTATTATAAGCTATTTTACGAGTATTAGTTTTGATAAATTGTATTTTTTCTACAGACTAAAATGGAGTATGATGCGTATACACTATTATTCTTTTAATAACTTGGGAGAGGTAATTTAAAAAAAAAATACCACATTTGAGCTTATTGATGGAAATTTTTGAAGAAATAATTATACACTATTTTTTCCAATGACCTTTTGACGCACTTAGTGGGAAGTAGATTTTGAAATTTTACCATGCTTCTGAAGCAAAACCCCTGAAAAATTTGACTTATTTGTAGAGGAGGTACAATTAGGTGCATCACATCGTGTCTTATTTTATTTCTAATTAGGGTGATCAATTATTCGGGTTTTTGCGAAAACCGGTTTTCGAATTATTCGAAAAATGGCATTTAAAAAAAACCGGTTGCTTTTTTTGAAATTCACAAAAAACCGGATAATCCGGTTTTCAAAATTATGCCAAATAACAAATTAAAACACAATTTTTGACAAAAAAATTTATTAAAAAATAACAGAAAACAAATCAATTATACCTATAAAGAGTAAACTTTTAGTTTAATTATAATTACAATGCAAAACATTAGTGAGATCAGTTTGTTTTTTTAACAAAGACAAGCGAAACAAAACAATTCATTTGTAAATAATTGATTATATATAAATATATTTAAATTAATCTTTAGTTTTACCTAAAGTAACATTTAAGAAATAAGATACAATTTAAGTGCTTGGGTGTAAACCTATTTTTTCTTTGGTTTTTATAAAACTTGACATTTTAAATGCCCTTTCACTCAGTGTACTATTTGGACTTATAGTGTACAAGGCGTTTAATAATCTGACAAGGTTTTGAGTCATTTTGCCGCTCTTATCCATATATAAAAAATCAAAAATCAATTTTACTTGAATATTTTAGAAATGCGTCACTAATTGGGAGTTTACTCGTACTTAAATACAAAATGAGAGTATTCAGGGTTTGAACACGTCGTTCTGATATACGTCTTTTGAAAATTGCATATAAATTTATTGATAATTGGTTTTGAATTGTTGAAAAGTGTTAAAGTAAAAATTTAAAAATACCTTCAGCATCAGCTAAAGTCGAAGAGTTTGCAGAAAGTTTTTGTATAGACATTTCCAAAGGTTTAAGGGTGTCACTAAGCACAGAAAAAGTTGCGATATCATTTTCACTAAATGCTGTCAGTCCTAACTCCAATAAAGTATGATTCACACATTTGTGCAATTTTAAAAATTGAGAAACCATATTGGCCGTAGAATTCCAGTGGTGCTTAACATCATGGATAAGTTGAAGCTCCTTATTAAATTGGTCTTTTACAAACATTTGAAATTTCTTTTGCTTTTCAGCCGACTTATTAAACATTGAAGATTTATAAAACTAACAATTAGGTTGTTCTTCCGAAACACGGGAAAAAAACAAGTACGAGAACACATTTAACACAATTATGATTACATTTAAATAAAAAATATCGAACGCCAAAAAACCGAGATTCGACAAAAAAATAACCGGATTATTCGAATTTCGAAAAATAGGGATTTAAAAAAAACCGACGGTTTTTATGAGTAAAAAAAACCGAGTAGCCGGTTTTTGAAAACCGAACTGATCACCCTATTTCTAAATAAACGTGCAATAAACGCTTACCTTGGAAAAATTTGTTTGCATTTAGTGTACATACAAAAATTATATGCATGTAAAAGGGGCAAATTCAGAGTAATTACAATAAATATCTGTATGCAAGACTATGGGGGTGAGTTCGGTCATTTGTATGGGAGATACCAGAATGGGTGTGTCAAATAGTTCGGTTTTCTGAAGTTTTGCCTCCCATCGCAATATAGATTAGCCACCAATTTTCAATACTCCCCAAGTGTCCGTTTGGAAGTTTTGGGAGAATTATTAATTTTCCGAAAATAGGTAATTTTGTATGGGAGGTACCAGAAGGCGTGAGCCGATATAGTCCATATTCATTCCTGAGTCCAATTTTCATAAGCGAACATCATACGCAAAATTTGATTGAATTCAGTTTACTTACAAAAAAGATATATATGTAAAACTATAAGGGTCAATTCGGTCATTTGTATCGGAGGTACCAGAAGGGCTGTGCAAAATAAATAATCTGACAAAATTTAAATTTCCTCCGATAGTCTGTGTGGCAGTTATGAAAGAAATATTAATTATCCAAAAATATGTAATTTTGTATGGGAGGTACCAGAAGGGGTGGGGCTATTCAGCCCATTTACAATCCCATAAGTTTGTTTTGAAAAATATTAATACTGGTACATTTTCATACCGATCCGTTAAGGTTTACTCGAGTTATCCTGCCCACCAGCCTGACCAGATGGACATAGCTCAATCGTCTTAAAAAGTTCTGAAACAAATTTGGCCTTAATATACTTGGGGTCCAACTCGTCTCCTTTAATGCGTTACACTTTTTTCGTATCAAATGATATATACCCTCATCCCTAAGGGTGGTGGTATAATAAAATTCCTAATAAATGCAAAATTAACCCTAAGCTCTCTTTTGTTGTGTGTCATTTCTGACTTTCTGGTTTAATTTTCCGTTTTGGTGTAATCAGAGACAAAGTAAAATTTCACGGCAAATATTTTTACGGAACATATTAACCCCTTAAATCCTAGGTTTAATGGTGTTATTTTGTCTGTTTTAAAAAAAGTACAAAAAAGACCCATACCTTGAGGAGTTAGAGGGTTAACATATTCTCCAAAATTGTTCTTTGTAACATTTTACATAACTTTGTGGACATACCGTAATACTTTAAACGTAAGCTTTACTCGATTTTCTATGCCGATTGACAATACAAAATTTGCATTTGGGGAAAACGTCACTTCTGCCTAAAATGAAACTCAGATGTAAACTTTCAAAACGCTAATACACTTGTCTTTTTTTTGTCTCCTCTATCAAAATTTGTAGGTCGTACCTTGTAATTTTTTTTGTGTTGTACAGTGTAATTGGTCTCCAGCTTAGTGTCAGAACATACGCCCGCTTGCATCTGCACCATCTCATTCGTGTGATTTGACATCTTTGGACTACTTTTTGTAAGACTTCGACAAATCTCCTTATACCGAGGCCGCATCATTCCTCCTAAGTCCATGTTTTAATTGGCGTTCTCAAATCTCTTTGCATAAACAATTTCAATATTTTGTATATTGTATAATATTTTGCACTACTGCCAAGAATTCCTCTTAATTTTTTGACATCTGAAATTGTTACACGGCAACAAATAAAATAAGTTAATATTTTAAGTGTTGAGGGAGTAAAAATGCAGTGTAACTTAAATAAAGACCTAAAGTTGTAATGCCTTTAAGACTCACGGATACATTTTGTGCGGGCAACAGCTCTTACAAATTACGTACCAATTTGTATCTGGATACGTGAGCTTGTTATGTTGTAGTACGGCTAGTCAGTTATCTTACATCTCTGTTTCGCGTTTCGTTAACTTTGTAATACTTTAAAAAGCCTTGTGGGCAAACCAAATTAATGATACTTTAAAAGCATTTGATAGTAATGTGAATAAATCAAAAATCACACAATCATCTGAAATTCATTTGCCGTCATAATAATCACCAAGGGAAACAGCGAAAAACGATAATGTATAATCGTCATAAAATGGTGACGATAATGAAAATTTTCGGCTCGAATGTTTTATTAGTGCATGTGAAACAGAAAATTTTTAAGATTTTTTTAACTGATTTTTTTAGTTAACTTCTAAAAAAATAATAAAATATAATATAATAACTATTTTTTCCTAATTTTTCATAGGAAAATGTTACAATATGCATATTCAATCTGCAACATGCATACATGGCAACACTATAGCCAATTGTAATACTGGGAAAGCCAATAAGAGAAAGTTAGACAAGCAAAACGCATATTTAAGGCGTAAAACGGCAACTACAGGAAGTGGAGCCCAAGGATATAGAGGGGTAGAGGAGAAGCCCAGAATATTAAGAAAAAAGGTATGGTAGAGACAATGATGAAATTTGGTTATCAAAACACAGAATGAGCTGCAAGTTGCTGGTTGAAGAAAGCAGCGCACGAGTGATACCTCACCAACTATCAACAACGGCTTAGATAGCAGTTAAAGAAAATCAACTACAGGCTGAGCTCTTCAATACCGGTGAAGACAAGCTGATAACGAGCTTATATTATCTCAGGTTTGGCTAAACGAGTTCGTATCTGATAACTGGAATTAGTCATTAACCCATCTATCGCATATAAAGTCGTATCGAGTTTGTTATGTGAGGGACTAACGCCACTGTTATTCAACCTAATCGGACCTTATCAGTGTGTCATTAGACCTGGTAAATCAACAACATGTATTCACACTACTGTTTATCCTGGAAAACACCAAGAATAACAGATCGACACAAATCATACTTTTGTCGACTATAAAAGCTGCCTTGATATCCAGATAACGTAAAAAAAACCTTCAGGGACCTTAATCATTATGAGTTTTTTTTTTATAAAAACTACATAAAAATGATTATGTTATGAATTTTAAGTATATTCATCAATGACAATGATTAATTTTGAGTAACATTAAAAAATAATAATAACACAGTGATACAAATGTGAAGGAAAAAAATATACAGGGGTTCCCATGTAGCATTTCTGTTAGACTGGAGTCCATAGAGTAAAGTGATACTTTTAGTTTTTCTCAGTCACTTCGTTAAGTAATGTTTTTATAGCAAATTAAGTGAAATGGCGATATTCCTTAAATTACAAGTTCCAAAATTCATAAGTCTTCTCTTTGTAAAAGAATTTTGAAAATCGGTTAAAAAATAGTGAAACGGCGGCTGCTGAAGCAAAACAACCTCGAAAAAAAATTACGAATTCTCATTTTCTCAACGCTCTCAGTTGATCATGGAGCAGCGCAA
Source organism: Muscina levida (assembly GCA_964034835.1). Classification (NCBI taxonomy): domain Eukaryota; kingdom Metazoa; phylum Arthropoda; class Insecta; order Diptera; family Muscidae; genus Muscina; species Muscina levida. Next base: position 50,588,685 of record OZ035881.1, on the reverse strand, counting down.
TGTATATTTTTTGTTTTTGTATTATGCAATATTAAAGTAGCTTTCTAAAATAGGTAAGTTTATAAGAATCAGTTGAAAAATTAATGAGTTATGCTAATTTTTGTAATATATTTTTCGACATTCTTTGAAATATGTAGTACGAATTACTTGTTGTGATACGTATACGTCATATGTATTTGTACAAAGTGACACACACACTCTAAGGAAAAACCACAAAATAACGCGAACATGTTATTACAAAATAATTACAAAAAAAAAGACATGAATTTTGGAACTTGTAATTTAAAAAATATCGCCATTTCACTTAATTTGCTATAAAAACATTACTTAACGAAGTGACCGAGAAATACTAAAAGTATCGCTTTACTCTATGGACTCCAGTCTAACAGAAATGCTACATGAGAACCCCTGTATATTTTGTGTGTAGCACAGTGTAATTTATTGTGGGCAAAAAAAAAACAGTAAGAAAGTTTAAGTCGGGCATCCCGACTATTATATTGATATTATTACTTGACTTCTAATGTGGGCAGTGTGGTACATTTGTATGGAGGTACCAGCAGGGGCGCGGCTAGACTTTCAGATTTTTCCTCCAAAACTTAATCCTCTTATAGCTTTACAAAATACAGAATTTGGTTACGATCGCGTTGGGTGTATTGATATTATAACTCTGTCTCAAAGTGGGCAGAATGTTACATTTGTATGGGAGGTACCAAAAGAGCGTGTCTAGACTTCCAAATTTGTCCTCCAAAACTTAATCCTCTTATAGCTTTACAAAATACAGAATTTGGTTACGATCGCGTTGGGTGTATTGATATTATAACTCTGTCTCAAAGTGGGCAGAATGTTACATTTGTATGGGAGGCACCAGAAGGGGAATGTCTAGACTTCCAGATTTTATCGCAAAAACTTTATGCAGCTTGAGCTTTACTAAATACAGAATTTTAGCACGATCGCGTTAGATCTATTAATAATAGTAATCGATTTCTAAAGAGGGCGGTACCAGATGGGGCGTGGCTAGACTTCAAGTTTTTTTCTTCAAAACTGTATCCTGCTCAGTAAATAATTTTTTTATCAAAACTTTACCCTGTTATAGCTTAACTAAATACAGAATTTGGGTACGATCCCGTTGGGTGTATTGATATTATTACTTAATTTCTAAAGTGTGCGGAATGATCTATTTGTATGGCTGGTACCAGGAGGGGCGGGGCCATGTAGCCCAATTGCAATTTCGTCAGTTGTTTCAAAACATTTGGTAGTGTCTTTCGAAAGTTATCGTGCGTACCAGCCGGACAGCCAGACAGATAGACGGACATGGCACAAACGACATAAATAGTCATGAATCGAATTTGGTTCAAAGAAACCTAGGATCTGAAGTGAAACCTTTTACTTATTACACTTTTTGTTGTAAGTGTACACTATGTTACAGTCATTTGGAACTTGGGGAGTCAACTAGTGCATATTGTAGGTCTGGTCGAGTACAACATGACCCTGTATACCAAAGTTTACTAACACCCTCAAAATCTAAACCCGGTTTTTCGAATTTTTTCTCACTTATGTGCTTATAACTCAGTCAATTCTTATCCGAGTTTTGATATCTTAATGGTTTTGGAAAGAAGAGTCGTAGACCTTTCCAACGATATATCCTTTCCTATTAATATTATAAATTTGAATGTCTGTCTGTTTGTTTGTTTGTTTGTATGTTTGTTGCTCAATCACGCCTAAACGGCTGAACCGATTTCAATGAAATTTGGAAGACAGTTAGTGTACTATATGGAAATTACTATAGGCTATATATTTTGTAATTTTTTACCCAATGGGCGGAGTGGGCGTGGCAAAACTTTTTTTTAGAGCTAGAGAGATAAAATTTGATACCCAGATAGTACTCGACAACACGAATATGAATATGCAGACGAAATTTTAATTTTGCACCCAATGGGCGGAGTGGGCGTGGCAAAACTTTTTTTTAGAGCTAGAGAGATAAAATTTGATACCCAGATAGTACTCGACGACACGAATATGAATATGCAGTCCAATGACCCAATGGGCGGAGTGGGCGTGGCAAAACATTTTTTAGAGCTAGAGATATAAAATTTGATACCCAGATAATACTCGACAACACGAATATGAATATGCGGACGGAATTTTAATTTTGGACCAGTTGGCGGAGTGTTCGTGGCAAAACTTTTTTTTAGAGCTAGAGAGATAACACTGTACGACACGATTTTTCACCCATGATCAAACTGACCAGATTCTGAAAATATAGCTCAAATAAAAATATACGTATCTCCCAGTTTTTCTAGATCAGCTCATTTAAGTTTTTTACGAGTAATTTAATATTTAAAGGGAAACTCCCATACAGCGACTACTTCCTGATCGCAGAACTCTGCGAGTTGTTAACAGATTTCGATGAACTTTTTTTAATGTTGTTCAAATGGCCAGGAGCGGTTTCTGACGAAGCCCAAATTTTAAATTTGTCACAAATTATGTTTGTCACAAATTTAATTTAGCAACAGATTTTGATGCTTTTTTTATATTTTTCAAATGGCCAGGAGCGGGTTCTTACAAAACCAAAATTTAAAATTTGTCAAAAATAAAAATTGTCACAAACTGTCAAAAATTAAAATTGTCACAAATTTTTTTTGAATGTTTTTCAAATGGCTAGGAGCGGGTTCTGACCAGCAGTATTTAGCCAGCATATACCTATGTATATATGTTTTATGACTTAGCAACCCTACACATGAAAAATTCCTATTATCATTTTTGTGATAACTGTTTTGTGACAAATTTTAAATTTGGGCTTTGTCAGAACCCGCTCCAGGCCATTTGAAAAATATTTAAAAAGTTCATCAAAATCTGTTGGCAAATTAAATTTGTGTCAAATTTGTGACAAATTTAATTTGTGACAAATTTTAAATGTTGGCTTCGTCAGAACCCGCTCCTGACCATTTGAAAAACATTATAAAAAGTTCATCAAAATCTGTTAACAACTCGCGGAGTTCTACGAACAGGAGGTAGTCGCTGTATGGGAGCTTCCCTCTAAAAATTAAATTGGTCGTAAAAATCTTATATGAGCTGATCTAGAAAAACTGGAAGATACGTATATTTTTATTTAAGCTATATTTTCAGAATCTGATCAGTTTGATCATGGGTGAGGCCAAAAGTTTAAATTTGTCTTACAGTGTAATATTTGAAACACAGAAAGAACTCGACAACAAGAATATGAATATGCAGACGATATTTTAATTTTGGACCCAATGGGCGGAGTAGGCTTGGCAAAACTTTTTGAGAGATAAAATTTGATATCCAGATAGTACTCGACAGTACGAATATGAATATGCTGACGAAATTTTAATTTTGGCCAAATGGGCGGAGTGGGCGTGACAAAACTTTTTTTAAAGCTAGAGAGATAAAATTTGATACCCAGATAGTACTCGAACTCACGAATATGAATATGAAGACGAAATTGAAATTTTCGACCCAATGGGCATAGTGGGCGTGGTAAAACATATTTTTAGAGCTAGAGAGCTAAAATTTGATACACAGATAGCGCTCGGCAACATGAATATGAATTTGCTGACGAAATTTTAATTTTGGGCAAATGGGCGGAGTGGGTGTGGCAAAATTTTTTTTAGAGCTAGATATATAAAATTTGATACCCAGATAGTACTCAACAACGCGAATATGAAGATTCAGACGAAATTTTATTTTTTTATAGTGGGCGTGGCAAAACATATTTTTAGAGCTAGAGAGCTAAAATTTGATACAAAGATAGTGCTCGGCAACATGAATATGAATATCCAGACGGAAGTTAAATTTTGGGTCAATAGGCGGAGGGGGTATTTTAGCCCTAGAGAGATAAAATTCTGTATACAAATAGTACTCGACAATACGAATATGAATATACAGACGGAATTTAAATATTCGATCAGTGAGCGAGTGGGAGAAGGGGGCGTGACAAAACAGTATTTTAGTCCTTGAGAGATAAAATTTAATACACAGATAGCATTCGACAACACGAATATAAATATGCAAACAAAACTTTAATTTTGGGTCAGTAGGAGGAGTGGAAGTCCCAAAACTGTATTTAAGCCCTAAAGAGATAAAATTTAGCATCCAGATAGTACAGTGCAACACGAATATGAATATGTAGACGACATTTTAATTTTACAACATTCGGGGAAGGGGGCGTGGCAAAACAGTATTTTAGTCCTTGAGACATAAAATTAAATACACAGGTAGTACTCGACTACACGAATATAAATATGCAAACAAAATTTATATTTTGGATCGGTTGACAGAGTGTGCATGGAAAACTGTATTTTAGCCCTAAAGACACCCAGATAGTACACGACAACACGAATATGAATATGTAGATGCCATTTTGGACCAGTGGGAGGGAGCGTGAGAAAACTGTTTTAGCGAAGAATTTTTTTTTCTTAAATTAAAATTTATTTATTTTTCAGAATTGTGTCAGTAAATTTTATGGACTATTTACACTGCGTCAATTTATTTTGTCAACAATTTTGGCAATAAGTCGTCAGAAAAAGTTTTTCGAAAAAATTTAAAGCGATATTCTGAGAATGATGTCAGTGATATAAATGAGCCATGAATATATACATGTTTTTAGGGCTATATAAGGTAATATTTGAATACAGATAGTACTTGGTGCTGTATGTATGACTTTGCTGACGTATGTTTTAATATCGGTAAGTGAGACGTTGTTAGTTTGATCAGGTTAAAAGTAACTTGGGATAACGAATAGATTACAGAGCGTACAGAAACGACGCTTAACCTTAGCCCTTTAAGTAGGCATGCCAAACATATTATAGGTATTCGACAATTAAGCAATAGCGGAGCATTGCCGGGTCCACTAGTATATATATATATCTCATGCACCCAACGCGATCGTGCCCAAATTCTGTATTTAATATAGCTAAATCGGGACAAAGTTTTAAAGAAAAAAACTGGATGTCTAGCCACACCCCTTCTTATACCTTCCATACAAATGTACCACTCCGCCCACTTTAGAAATCGAGTAATAAGATCAATATTGAAGAAAATTTGATGTTTTACTAAGGGTGAGGGTATATATAAGTCGGGTTGCCCGACTGAAACTTTCTTACTGGTTTAATCTTATTCGAATCTGTTTTATTTGAACGATGGATAAATGTAAACTTAAATATTACAACGAATATCGGCCAACTTTAAGATGATGAACGAAACTGAATAGATAATAAGCATAAAGACAATAATGATGACGGCGGCTATGCACAGTGGAAAATTTTAGTCCTTATCGGATCAAAAATCTGTAACTTTTTTGTTCTTAGAGATAGAGTTCTGAAATTTTGCACGAATGATCTTAAATGTATGTGCTATTATTCTATAAAATATGAGCCAAGTTAAACCAGAACTTTTTTCAGAATAAAGGTAAGAAATTTATTTTTAGCATATAGAGATGACTTGTAAATGTATTTGGCACAATTTTTGATACGAAAAAAAGTACAACGCATTATAGGAGACGAGTTAGACCCCAAGTATCTTAAAACCAGATTCGTTTCAGGACTTTTTAAGACGATTGAGCTATGTCCGTCTGTCTGACAGGCTGGATGACTGGTCAGCAGGATAACTCGAGCAAACCTTAACGGATCGGTATAAAAATTTACCAGTATTAATGTTATTTAAAGCGAACTAATTGGATTGTAAATGGGCAGAACAGTCCCACCCTTTCTGGTAACTCCCATACAAAATTACCTATTTTTGGATAATTAATATTTCTTTCAAAACTTCCAAACGAAAGACCGCAGAATATTTGAATTTCGTCAGTTTATTTATCTTACAATAGTAAACAAACCATAAGAAAACCGAAACTTTTTCCACGCCCCTTCTGGTACCTCCCATACAAATGACCAAATTGACCCTCATAGTTTTACATAGATATCTTTTTTGTAAGTACACTTAATTCAGTAATATGTTGGGTAAGACGTTTCCTTTATAAAATTGGACTCAGGAATGAATATGGACTATATCGGTTCACGCCTTCTGGTACCCTTTCATACAAAATGACCTATTTTGGGAAAAAATACTATTTCTCCCATAACTTCCAAACGGACACTTGGAGGGTAATGAAATTTGGTCGGTTAATTTATCTTGTAATAGGAGACAAAACCTCAAAAACCTAACTATTTGACGCACCCCTTCTGGGAACTTCCATTTTTGCATTAGTTGTACGGTTATAAAAATTTAAATCAAGAATGAATAAGGACTATATCACTTAACCCCTTTTGGTCCCACCCAAACAAAATGATCTATTTTTGGAAAATTAATATTTCTCCCATAATTTCTAAACGGGCACCTGGGTGATAATGAAATTTGGTCCGTTAATTTATATTGTAATGAGGCAAATCCTTAGAAAACCTAACTATTTGCTATCCCTGCTATCTCTCGATACTTAAACAAAATCGTACATTGGGTGATAGTATTTACCAGTTTGTTTACCATGTACCTTGTATTGGTTTGTCGGCACAAGTGGTATTTTTGATCATCACTTTGATCGTCTAGAGTAAAGAATTTATAGTCAAAAACATTGTTTTTTTATGAGTTGTTTTTTATCTAAATAACTGAGTTTTTTAACATTATTGAATGTAACTTCCGTTTATGCAAGAATATGCAGCTAAAATTTTTATAGTATTTTATTAATATATTAAGCTTTAAAATTTTTTACATATGAGCGCAGAGCTAAACGAAGCTCCTAACTAAAAGCCTTACCAAAGTTTTTGCATGCAGCCAAAACAATATTACATCATTCAGGAGCTAAAAGTTCAAATGTTTTCACTAAAACCTGATCCGCTCTTTATAAAATTGGAATCTACATAAAATTACCTTTCCAACAAGGTATATAACTCCTTAATTGTAATGTAAATAATATTAAAAATATGATCTGAAATATATTTTATTTTTATAGTAATAAATCGTTGTCGTAAAAAGATGTGAATACGGTCCTTATTTCCGAGTATTACTATTGACCAAACATCAAATATTTTGCTCAAATTATTAAATTCGACATCTTAGCCTTTCGATATAAAAACCAGTACAGAAATTTCAGTCAGATAAACTGACTGATAAATACCATCACCCATTATAAGATATTGTTTAAGTCTTGAGTTATTGTAATTAAATTAATTAAAACCAGTTAGAAAGTTTCAGTCGGGCAACCAGACTTACATATACCCTTACCCTCAGTAAAACAAATAATTTTCTATTATATTGATATTATTACTCGATTTTTAAAGTGGGCGGAGTGGTACATTTGTATGGGAGGTACGAGAAGGGGAGTGTCTAGGCTTCCAGATTTATTCTCCATAACTTTATCGTGTTATAGCTTTACTAAATACAGAATTTGGGCACGATTTCGTTGAGTGTATTGATATTATTACTACATCCCTAAAGTGGGCGGAAAGGTACATTTGTATGGGAGGTACCATAAGGGGCGTGTCTAGAATTTCAAATGTTTCTTCAAATCTTTGTCCTATAACAACATAACAAAATTCAGAATTTGGGCACGATCGTGTCGAGTGTATTGATATTATTACCCTATTTCTAAAGTGGGCGGAGTGGTACATTTGTATGGGAGGTACCAGAAGGGGCGTGTATAGACTTCCAGATTTTTTCTCCAAAACTTTATCCTGCTTAAACTTTACCAAATACAGAATTTGGGAACGATCGCGTTAGGTCTTTTAATAATATTAATCGATTTCTAAAGTGGGCGGTACCAGATGTGTATGGGAGGTACCAGATGGGGCGTGAATAGACTTCCAATTTTTTTCTCCAAAACTTTATCCTGTTATAGCTTTACTAAGAAGAGAACTTGGTTCCGATCACGTTTAATTTATTGATATTATTTCACCATCTCTATAGTGGGCGGAAAGGTAGATTTGTATGGGAGGTACCAGAATGGGCGTGGCTAGGCTTGCAAATTTTTTTTCCAAAACTTTATCCTGTTATAGCTTTACTAAATACAGAATTTGGGGACGATCCCGTAGGGTGTATTGACATTATTACTCGATTTCTAAAGTGGGCGGAATGATGTATTTGTATGGGAGGTACCAGAAGGGGCGGGGCCATGTAGCCCATTTGCAATACCGTAAGTAGTTTTGAGAAAATAATAACTCGTGCAAAATTTCAAAACATTTGGTTGCGTCTTTCGAAAGTTATCGTGCGAACCAGCCGGACAGCCACCCGACAGACAGACAGACAGACAGACAGACAGACAGACGGACATGGCTCAAACGACTTAAAAAGTCATGAATCGAATTTGGTTCAAAGAAACCTAGGGTCTAAAGTGATTCCTTCTATGTGTTACACTTTTGGGTCGAATCAAATGATATATACCCTCATCCCTAAGGGTGATGGTATAAAAATTGTGGTGTAATTCGAACCTTTTTAAAAATGAATTATGGGCTGGTCTTACTCTACGATTTTCCACTGTGCTATGGTCCAATAGCCTGGACCAGAAGCAAGTTTAACAAGAACAACACCAGCAATACATAGCAGCTACGACAACAGCAGCAACAGCAACATTACAATTACACAAACACTAGAGGTTTGCTGCATCGACGACACCCTGTGGCGCGTTTGAAGACATAAAAATGATGACGACATGATTGTATCCCATTAATTCCGCCATATTAAGTTGTTGTGCGTTTTTATAGTCCTCGGCCATCCAAGAGATGGATTGTCCCTCTATCTCTTAATGATGGTTACAACGTTTCATTGCCCAAGATGAGTGCATGTGTGTAAGCGGAGTATCATACATCGTTCGACGTTCTCATCTACCCCTTAGCCAGGGGTGAGAGGGTATTTCTTTAATGACGTTAGGCTAAATGTTTGTCACTGATGATGGGAAATGACGACGATGCGGATAAAACTGATGGTGTTTAAATTTTATGTATCATTGCGTTCAAATCTATTGGGTTCTGTCTTTGATTTGCTGTTGTCTCTGTATATGTTATAATGAATGTTTGTAAGTTTTATGGTCATTCCAAGATGTCGCATTTTCTGGAGGTTGTGATTTGTTTCGTATTTTTATTGATGATTTTAAAGTTTTACGACTCTTCGTATTCCGTTCCGCATTTCGGTTCTATAGTGTTTTTATTGGTTACAAATGTTGAAGTTGAGACATCATATTGAAATAAATCTACCATTTTATTGATTTTCATTGGGCTCTTGCGTTTTTTCCTTCTTATAGACATCCTTCCATGTCACGTTCAAATTGATACATCATTTTAGTATATTTTAATTTCTTCTTCATACTTAATCTTAACTTTTATGGAATGAACCTTTTAAATAAGAACACTATAGGACAATTTTATGATGCAACTAAAGCAATATTATCTACTGGAGCAATATTATCTACTACCAGAGTATTTGTAAATGTGATATCAAAGGTGAATAAGATTTTCCAAATCTTAGTAAATCGATAAAAACAGACTCATGGTCCGGCCGGCTCGTTTATGTCTATAGTTATAGAATACTATCTTTTTCACAAATTCACATTTTGAAAAGACTATTTAAGTTTATCCCGCCTTAAAGCTTCATCACACTTTGTTAACAAACAAAAGTTTAACTATTTTTTGGCTTGGAAAAATTATACTTAAGGTGATTAACGACATTTTTATATTAACATCAATTTTGCCCGCAAGTGTACTGCGGTGCATCCATTCTCAGCTCCCTTCATATCTTTTCATGATTCACATTTGTCTTTATGCCCTTCACGTCTTAGAATTTCATCTTTACTTGCACTAGCATCCAGTATATGAAAATAAACTTGGTTCGTTTACTTATATCAAGAGTTTTATTACTTTTTATTTTCGTTTTTGGTTACTTTCTATACCATTACTAAATGCTTTGTGGTCATTATTATTGATTCCCTCTGCCTCTCCCCAGCTTCACGTAATGCTTTTGATTGTTTGTTTGTCGCCTTGATTCTCGCCTGTGCTTGCGGTGCGTTTTCGTTATAGTTTCGTAGTCTTTTTTGGCTGCATCAGCTTTATTCATCCGCTTTGACCAGTGGAAGGATGGCGGAGTGTGCATGTGTCAGTGCTTGTATCGGAAAATGGTCAATAAATTCGATTGATTTATGTTATCACCAAGCGATTAAATTGAGACTTATTCATCTTATTTATTTCTCCGTAGTTTTATACTTAGTTTTCTTTGGGTTTTATTTGGTATTGATTAAACTTAAATTATCATTGAGACAGAATTGGATAATGTAATTCAGCCAAATGTACTACGATAGATGTGTATAGTTCTTTGACTTATCGGATACAGTTTATTTCTATTCTTCGTCTAACCAAAATAATGCTGGAGGTCGACTTGGAATCAGTTAGCAGTTTTAGAAAATTAAGATATTATGAAATTTTAGCAAAATTTAAAATATTTTTGTAAACTTTTTTTTTGGTAAAGATTAATTAATTCATTGGCATGCACTTGCCACGAATGTCTTTGTTAAAATTACAAATTGTTTTGCTGACTTTTTTTCATCTGTGTATTCTAATACTTTAATCACTGACTATTATAGCAATCCTTATCAAATCGACTTATTAGACCCTTTCTATCAGTGTCCTTGAAATTTTATTGATGACAACATATTCTTTTGATCTTGATGGTATTGAAATATTGTTCTGACACTTTGGCAAAACCTTAAACTATTCAATACGCCCTTTAAACTAGGATATATTTCGGAATTGCAAAGGAGGTCCTACTTGCTTCCCTTTCCCCCTCTTCGCAAATCCCGTAGTATTTAAATGTGAAATGTCACTTCAAAACTTGCGCATTTTCAAAATTGTATGAAAAATTCATCACTGGAACTAGATAGGATCGTTTAATATGGCAAAAAAAGTTTGTTTTCTCCCCCCAGTTTTGCAGTTTGTCTTAAGACAATTTGAGGACATCACATTTTTTCCGGATCCGTGCACCCTACGACCCCCCAGAATAGTATTTATTATGCTGTCTCGTCGTTTGCTATTCGAACGAAACGAGGCGCATATCGTTATTCATGGTTAATAAAATGCACTTGAGCGATACAGCATAATAAATCGCGACCTAAAGTCGCAAATGGTGTAAGTCCAAAATTCAAAATTTCAAAATTAAAGTTTTTCCTTTAACGACCTACTTTTTCAAAACTTTTAATGCAATTATGTGTATGAAAGGTTACACCACATATATATGTTATCTTCTTATTAACAGATAAAATAATATCGGTTTTTAAGGCAATTTCGTCACCTAGATTTCATCCTATCTTACAGGCCGGAAATAGCCACATTTGTTGATTTTATTTATAGGCCTATCCATGTGACGTCTGGTGTTCCACAAGGTAGTCAGTAAAACTTTGTCCAACTCGGTAAACAGTTGAATCTGAATTGCTTATCTACGCAGATAATGCCAATATTTATATTACTTGCGATAATGCTCCAGAATACGTTCGTCTGCAAAATGATTATATTTTATGCGATAGAAACCCTATGTGGATAAAATTTAAGAAGCAGAAACTATCATTTGTTTACCATACATCTAAGAGATTCCAGATTTCATGCTCTGGAAGGTTCTACATTAAAACTTTTTAGACACAACGGATCCTACAGTTTATAGAGAAATCCGAACGTCAGGTGTTTGATAAGCTTTTACTAGATATACCAATTGGCTGAAACTGAAATCAAACCCTAGTCTCCAGCATGATAGTCGCGTGTTCTAGCCATCATCCCATGGCGGCGCTATGAAATTAGGCCCCAAGAAATTTGGCACTAAAGTGAGAAATTAAGAAAGGCCCAAAAAAAAAAACAAATTTGGGCATATTTTCATTTTTTGGGCATTTCTTCATTCTGAAAGTGAATGAAGGCCCTAAAACGTGAATGAAAATTGAGCCCAATAATTTGGGGTCAAATTTCATTTTGTATGTGGGTTTAAACTGCATTATGGAATTTAGCCCCAATTTTATAAAATGTAAAATAGCCCTAATATGTGTGATATAGATATAGCACTGATGAAGGGTGCTATGACATAACCCAAACTTTGTTAAAAACTTTTTTGTGTAATTAAGTCTATGTCTCATTTTTGAACTATCCGTTTCATGGCTCATTTTTTTCAATATTTAAATTGTTTTTCATACAACCTGTTTCGAAATATGTTAACAATAATACCACATCACGCATTTTTTTGGAAAAGTTTTATATTTTTTTATATTAATAGATTTTAAATATTTTACCAAAATTTAAAATATTAGTATTTTTGTATAATTAAAGAACGATCATATTTTATAAATCGAGTTATGAACACATATTTCAAAAAAACCGCGATATTTTTTTTTTTTTTTAAATTGTATAGCTTTTTATTTAACTACAAAGCTTTGAAAAATATATCAAAACTAACCTTATTTGTATTCATATAAAATGAATAAATTACCATATGTAATATAACGAGATCTGAAATGTATTATCGTCAGAAAACGCGCAGGTTAAATTTTTTTCAAAAGAAATGGAAATAAAGGAATACTGTAAAAATTAATACGTAATATAAAGAGTGTTTAAACGTATTATTGGCCGAAAGCGCCGCATGCGAAAATTTTTTCTAAAAAATCGCGCGATTTTTTTTGAAAATAGACGTGGGAGAATTTTTGCATTACTTTTGGTTTAACCTTAATTTTCGATGTATATAAAATACTTTCTAACGTTTAGTAAATGTTATGATTTTCATTTCATTACTAAAACGTGAGTAAAACTAACCAACGACAAAATAATAATTAGTTAATAATTAAAATAATAAATTAATAAAATTTTTCAAAATATATAAACAATTTACCCATTTCAATAAAAATTAGACAAAAATCTCAATAAAGTGGATTACAAATATACTTTGCAAATTTTGATAAAAATTTATCTGGCTTTTAGCAATAAAACACCATTACAATGTAGTCAGTTCGGAACAAGAAACATACTAGTTATACATAGACAAGTTACTAGTTCACCTTCCATACAAAAAGTTATCTCATTTCATACAAAAAGGTTATTTACATTCATAGAATCTTAAAAACTGTCGAAAAGCATTTCAACAGTAATGCGACCTGGCAGGAAGCTCTTCAGTAAACTTGTTGCCAGATAAGAATCGGACAAATATAATTATTTGCCAAATATCAGTAATATCTAAGGAAAACATGTAAGAAAGTTTTAGTCGGGCAACCCGACTTACATATACCCTCACCCTCAGTAAACTATAAAGTGGGCGGAGTGATACATTTGTATGGGAGGTACCATAAGGGGCGTCGCTAGACTTCCAATTTTTTCTCCAAAACATTAACCTGCTATAGCTTAACAAAATACGTGTCTAGTGTATTGACATTATTACTTCATCTCAAAAGTGGGCGGAGTGGTACATCTCTATGGGAGGTACAAGAAGGGGCGTGTCTAGACTTCTAAATTTTTTCTCCAAAACTTTGTCCTGCTTGAACTTAACTAAATACAGAATTTGGGCACGATCGCGTTAGGTCTATTAATAATATTAATCGATTTCTTAAGTGGGCGGCACCAGATGTGTATGGGAGGTACCAGAAGGGGCGTGGCTAGACTTAAAATTTTTTTTTCCGTTTTATAGCTTTACTTAGTACAGAATTTGAGCATGATCCCTATGGGTGTATTGATACTATTACTCGATTTCTAAAGTGGTCGAAATTATGAATTTGAATGGGAGGTACCAGAAGGGGCGAGGACATGTAACCCATTTGCAATACTCTAAGTAGTTTTGGGGAAATATTAACTCGTGCAAAATTTCAAAACATTTGCTTGCGTCTTTCGAATCGTGCGAACAAGCCGGAGAGCCAGACGGACAGACAGACGGACATGGCTCAAACGACTTAAAAAGTAATGAAGCGAATTTGATTCAAAGAAACCTAGGATCTAAAGTGACTTCTTCTATGTGTTACATTTTTGGGTCGTATCAAGTGATATATACCCTAATCCCTAAGGGTGATGGTTTAAAAATTCTGTTTCTTGCAAATCAGCGTAAGGAGCGACATTTATTGATTTTTATACAGACCACCTAATACATATAAATTTTGGCTACAAGTATGACCTATCTGTATGTCAACAACAGACAAAACAACATTTAATTTAAATTTCACCCAACTTTTGTAAAACAAACTCTATTTGTAATAACAGAAAAGATCTTGAACCGAACGATGATTACAAATTCATATTTAAATACATTTTTTTAACAGTATTTCACATCATAAAAAATTAATATTAGCACCAATACAACACCAAGCGTATTCATACACAAATATTTGGTACTATTTAACTCATTGATACAACATCTAGCAAAATAACTTGAAATGAAACCGAGTAATTTTGACGTTGCACTTTTATTATTTACACCGAAACGCAATTGCACTCAACATTAAAGGAGCAATGACGACAGCAACGTCAACGCGACGCGACGGACTAACAGCAGGTGACGTCGATAACATTAACGGCGTCGTTATCGACGTCAACTTAAAACACCAGCATCAACAGCTGCAACAATGCTGCGCTCAAAAGGTGACAATATGCAGCAAACAACCGACCGAATGTACGACAATCAACATTAACTTGGTCAGAAAGTACAAGTGTATGGGACACGAATGAATGACATATAAATGCATTTGCATCGCACAGTGGCTAGAATTAGGATCGGTTTAGAATTTGGGATTAAAGGTTGCAATAAAGAAAAGTGAGATGGATGGAAGATTTTATTTGTAAGATTTTGCTGGGAAAAAGTATTTACCAGTCTCAAGAGTACCAATACAACTTGTCTTGAATGTAGTACATCACGTCTTCCCATATAAGCAGTATGGCTCTCTTTGTTTACTGGTGTTAAAATTAACTGTTTGTAGTTTTTAACTGATTTAATATTCGAAATTAATATACTGCCACTTTGCGCCCAAATTTCAATTTTTTTTAATTATTTCTTCTTCCATTTTTATGGTATTAAAAAAAATCGTCTGATTAATTTTTTTAAATATTTCTTTTCCAAGGTGACATTGTTCGCTAAAACAATGGTGAAAGCAGTTCTTCCAAAGAAATAGGTTTGTTGTTATTGCCTACTAAAAAAAACTTAAAAAAATAAAAGTTGAGAAAAAGTAAAAAAAAATTAAACTCGGGCGACTTGAAATTGATTTTTTTTTTATATGTCGTAGTCAAGAACAAAACTTGACTATTCCAATCACCGTGTCAAAACTAGATTATTCCATTTAAATTTTGGATTTATTCACAATATGTTAGTGCTAGAATGTTGAATCCTTTACAAAGCAATGACTTATCTTTACGTCTTTAATAATGCATAATGAATATATAGGGACATACCTAAAAAAATATTTTCTCAAATTGTTCAAAAAAACACTAAAAGTGGAAAAAATTTTTTGGAAAGTACCTCCTTGATTATAAATTATTCAATACATGTTTTATTTTGCCTTAACCTTCTGTTATATGACATAGTGTCATTCTAAACATCTGAACTACTAATATCATGGCTGATTCGGCTGCCGCTACATCTCTGGAAAGAATCAGAGAATGGATCAACTCCATTCCCTTAAAAATGGACTACAGGATACAGTCCCAATAACTAATCAAAGGACTTCTATTCCCAATAGGATTACCTGAAAAAGATCAATTGGAGGGATACAAGTAGTATCTGATTTTTCACGGACGGATCAAAGTTGGACGAGAGAGAAGGCTAGGGCATCCATTCAAAAGACCTTAATATAAATATATTCAACAAGCTGACAGATAACTGTAGCGTGTTTCAGGCAGAAATCACTGCAATACTTGATGTTCCTGAACTACTGAAAAATAGTGTCACCACCCTGCGAAGAGTCTGCGTCTACACATTAAATCCCTGGAAGTCACGATTGCTATATTCCTAATAGTGAAGGGATGTCATTTATCACTAAGGGGGATGATTGAGTATTTTGACATCAGGCTCATCTCAGTATCTGGAGGCAGCAACATTCCGGATAATTCCTAAGAGGACGAGCTTGCTTGATAGGGAACAACGACACAGATCCCTTCGAAAGAAAGTATGGGTATGCCGATCTTTATCTGCCGCCCGCAAATAAGGCAATGTACCGATAATATATTCAATGATGAATAAAGACACACCTTAACTTGTAAACAAGCTAGGGTTCTCCAGTAGCAGGGGAACACAAATAGGACCAAGCTACTACTTAAATTACCGAGAGGTAGGATATCCACAGTTATAGAAACTCTAACTGGAAATTGGATTGCCCAGCAATTGCAGTACTAAGAACTCAGATATTCGGAAACCATATACATAGTAAGCACTAGAGCCCTTCATGAAATTTTTGAACTAATCAGCAAATTTATAGAGATTGGGTAGGGTAGTCAATATTTTCTATAAGGGAAATTGAAGGAAACAAAATGAGATTTATTACCATGAGTGTGCCAGACAGTGTGCTGTCTTGCAACATACTTAACATAAAATAACTAAACCTTCGGTAACATAATATACTCAAATTTCATCAAAATCGTACAAGCTGATCTATGTGCAGTCTTTAATGGGTTAATTGTGGTACAATATTTTTATCAGTGACGTACCACGTTTTACTAAAAACTATATTTTTTAGTTACTAAATATCTATACTCAAAGTACTGTGCGTAGTGTTTGCTCACAACAAATGAATGAATATATTCTCTCAATATAATAATTTATAAAACGCCAGGAAAAGTAACAGCGACAAGAGACGTTTAGTGTTACAGGAAAATTATGCTGCAACAACTGAAACTTTTTTTTTAGTTTATCATTGACACTTTATATACTTTTCAACATTTGCATAAAGTCTACACAAAAGAGATGGACATCGGTGTGCGGGCAACTATATGAGGTTTAAGGAAGGGTTTGGCCATGTTGGAGCCGTGAAAGGAACTGTGTCGGAGGGTATCAGAGTGTAGGGTTAATATTACAATGAGACGAGAGACAACTGGCACACATTCAATGTGACAAAACCGTGATTGTGCCATTCGGTTGCAGCAACAGCGACGTGCTGGAAATGCAGCAACAATTGCACCTCAGCTGGCAACAAAGAAATAACGACTGTGGCTTGGTGCAATGTGCAACATGTTTCATGCAATTCATTTATACGTTTCGGTCGTACGATATTCACATGTGTCAAACCATTATCACAACAACAACAACAACGCCAAGCATATTGAGGCTTACAGCTCATTGTTTACATATTTTGCAGTTATTGTTGAAGCATATAATATATTATTGTTGTGGTTGTTGCTGTTATTGTATTTTGAAAGAAAAGAATCTATAGCACATTGACAGATGGCATTTCAGCGCGCGATATATTCTCTTTGCGCGTTTTGCCAACTGTCAAATTGTGCTATATCTCTGAAGTGTGGCCGACTGGCAGGCAGCAGCCTATTCTGATTGTTTCACTACTCACTGACCAGTGTCTGTCCACCGCCGACAACAAGTTACTGCGGCATTGTTGCAGGTGCCATTCAACTTTTGTGGCCTTATTTAATTGACACACACATAGAGTGATGTCCTAATATCTGACGGAATTGGTCCTTGTGTATTAATTAAAATGAGCCTGATTTATGTATCATTGTGATAAGTGAAATGAAATTGGTGTCTAAGATATGGGTATTTCCAGAGGAAGACGGACAATTTTATAATTAAAAATTGCTTTATATTTGTCTTTTTTGTTTGTAATCAAACAGTGAATTTATTTAAAATTAACAAAATAAACTATATGAAGGTGCGTGCCTGTTATAATGACAATGGTCTATACTTTTTTCGTTTCAAGGTATCTACGGGTTTGAGTTTGAGTCAAATGCACAACATTTTCCACAGATGAGACCCAGCGAAACGCAGGGACACGTATTACTATTTTCAAACGATATAACTTTCCCCGTTGGTTTCATCCCATCCCGATTTTGACTGTCGCATATTGTAATTGTAAATTTATTATTAATACTTACTTATGGAGATGTATTTATGAAATGAGTTTCGATTCGGCAGCCACATTTTCAGTAGGTAGATTTTGTACTTACTTACTTACTTAGCTGGTACTTCTATGCAATCCCAGTGGATTATATACCGCACGTAGAAAAATATTATAAGCGCCTCGATCTTCTGCGCTTCTTCTCCAGTTAGTCACACCGAGTTCTGTAAGGTTCTCAGTAACCTGGTCTTTCCAACGGAGTTTAGGTCGCCCTCTTCTGCGCCGTCCATCGAGTTCATTGTCGAAGACTTTTCGAGCTGGAGCATTTTCGTCCATGCGTACAACATGACCTAGCCAACGCAACCGTTGCACCTTAATGCGTTTGACCACGTCAATGTCAGTGTACAGCTAGTACAGTTCATGATTCATACGACGCCGATACTCTCCGTTAACGATGATGGGCCCATATATTTTACGGAGTATTTTTCTCTCGAATACCGCCAGAACCGATTCATCCGCTTGTGTCATAACCCAGGATTCTGAGCCATACATTAGGACAGGTAGAACCAGTATCTGGTATAGCTGGAGTTTTGTTCGTCGAGAGAGGGCTCTGTCATTGAATCGCTTGCTTAGTCCGTAGTAGCATTTATTTGCAAGCAGGATTCTTCTCCGGATTTCTAGGCTGACATTATTTTCTTTGTTGATGGCGGAGCCTAGGTAGACAAAATTATCTACCACCTCGAAATTATAGTTGTCAACGTTCACGCAGTTTCCCAAACGAGTAGATTCTTTGTTCGTTGAAACTAATAACTTCGTTTTGTCCTCGTTCACCGTTAGGCCCATTTTCGCTGATTCCTTCTGAATACCTGAGAAGGCTGCAGTCACATCCCGCAGTTTTCGACCGACGATGTCTACGTCATCAGCGTACGCGAGTAGCATGTGGCTTTTGTTGAATATAGTGCCACTCGTGTTTACTGCAGCTTTTCTCATTATCATCTCCATCACAATGTTGAAGAGATCGCACGATAGGCCGTCGCCTTGTTTTAGGCCTCGTCTGGTATAGAATGGCTCCGTAAGGTCCTTGCCAATCTTCACTGAAGACTTCGTGTCAGTCAGCGTCATTCCGCAAAGACGTATCAGCTTCGCTGGAATACCAAACTCAGCCATGGCTTCAAGTAATTTCTGCCGTATCGGGCTGTCGAAGGCAGCTTTATAGTCGACAAAAAGATGGTACGTGTCGATCTGTTTCTCTTGGGTCTTTTCCAGGATTTGCCGAAGTGTGAAAATCTGGTCAGTTGTTGATTTTCCAGGTCTAAAGCCACACTGATAAGGCCCGATCAGGTTGGATAACACTGGCTTTAGTCTTTCACATAGCACACTCGACAGGACCTTATATGCGATGGGTAAAAGGCTGATCCCGCGGTAGTTGGAGCACACACTTGGATCACCTTTTTTCAGCACAGGACATAATACGCTTACATTCCAATCGTCGGGCATGCACTCATTAAGCCAAACCGTGCGCAGGAGCTGGTGCATGCTCGTTATCAACTCCTCGCCACCGGACTTGAAGAGCTCTGCGGGCAGACCGTCGGCACCGGCTGCTTTGTTGTTTTTCAGCCGCGATATTGCTCTTCTTACCTCGGCTTGACTTGGTGGTGGACAATCTAAGCCGTCGTCGACAATTGGCGTGATAACTTCACGTGCGCTGCCTTCTGGAACCAGCAGTTGCTGGAAGTGTTCTCTCCATATGTGCAGCACACTCTGCGTATCCGTGACCAGATTTCCATCACTGTCCTTACAGGTGGGGAGGCCATTACCGTATCCATTTGCTCTTACTTTCTGGTAAAATTTTCGGGCCTCACCTCTATCCCTGTATCGCTCTATATCCTCGCTCTTCCGTTACTTCATCTGACGTTTTTTTCGCCTAAATAGCTGTCTCGCCCGTTTTACTTTCTCCTTATGCCGTTCCCTAACAGCACGGGTTACAATTGGCTGTAGCGTTGCCATGTAAGCAGCATCCTGTTCCTCAGACGCTATGCGACATTCTTCATCGTACCAGGATTCGTCTGAGCGCCGCTTTTCATATCCTAGCACGGTTGTTGCGGCGGTTGCCATGGAATGCGCAATATGCTGTATCGGGAACGTCAGAAGTAGAGGCGTTGTGTCGTAAAAGTTGGGAGAGTTGGTCGGAGTAGGCAGTAGCTATCTCTGGGGTTTGCAGCTTCGCGATGTCCAGCTTTCTTTGTGTTTGGTTACGTGCGTTTTTCGCTCTGCTCAATCTTGTGCGAACCTTGGCTGCAACAAGGTAATGATCCGAGCCAATATTAGCACCACGGATCACACGCACGTCCATGACACTTAGGGTTGCCAGACGGTCTTGATTTTTCTTGATTTACAAGAATTTTTGATGCTCGTCAAGAATCAAGAAAAAATATGTTTTGTCAAGATTTTTACAGACCAGCCAAAATATAACATAAATATGTTTTTCAAAGTTTTATTTTCCTTGCACAATGTTTTGTAAAAATAAAAGTGTATTTGTTTGAAAATACCCTACGGGAAAATGAACCGGTACAAGACCAATCACGGGACAGGTTCCCTGGGGTGCATGAACCGGTTCTAGTTCCAGAACTTTTATATGTAGAGAACCGGTACGTTTTGTATGGGGTTGGCCGCTAAAGTGTCAATTGACACTTAACTGATACTTTGTGATGGTTCTTGAACCGGTTCAACAGTTCAAGCCCTACGACAGGTTCAGTAAAAACCAGTCACCTAACTATGATATCTGTTAATATGCCCCAAAATAAGACGGAAAAAATAAATGAAATTTTTTGATAAATACTAAGTTGTCAGGGTTAAATTATATATAAATATTTTATATTTTATTCACTTTTCTACTAATTCATAAGAATACTGCAGATCAGTCAATTTTACTTTTCTTTAACACTTTAGAACCAGTTTGGTGACACATCCCCTCTACACCCGTCCTGAGATAGGTACACTCAGGTAAATTAACACCACTTTTCCCGTAGGGTATATCAACACTTATATTTTCCTCCTTTATTCAACACTAATAACACCTGTTTTCAAATCTTTATATTTTGTCGGCAGCAGATATTTCTATAGATTTCGGCATCCTTAACACGAATATGAGATTTAAAACTTTATCCTCTGTTTAGTTTTCAAGATATGAATTTTTGAATTTGTTTACGATATTTTTATAAGATACATCAGCTTATTGAAGAATTATTTGTAAACGCAGTAGTCTCCAATTAAAGGTAATGAGCAACCCTAAAACCTTTCTATACAAGCTTTAAACATCGGTTGGATAGTTTGGTGGCAAGGGCAATTAAAGTTTGAAAAATAATTTTTTGTGTGCAAAAAACACGGTTTTAAATTGGTAAAAAAATTATAAAAAATATTAATCGCAAAATTATTTCCAATTTCATAAATTGAGCATAACGGGTCGACTTCCTCGAACAAAACACGCCAAAGTTTATACAAATTGGGTGACAAGTGGGAGAGTTGCACGTTTTTTAAGAGGACACTGTAGGCTTAAAGCAACTTTAGGTTGCATGATAATGACACTAAAAAGTGGAAATGCCACTGCATTCTGGGTTGATCATACATACAAAAAATGCTTGAAGTGAAAGCCTAGCTGATCCTTTTAAGAAAATATCGATATTTTTATTTCTGCAGACTGGACCAAAAGATGACAGTAACAAACAGGACATGTGAGATAAAAACTATTTATTTATTATAAAAGTACGCAAGCAGGGATATAATTATCATGTATGATCTTTCATTATTACGTAATTGATGCAACCTGGAGATTTATAGAAAATATCGATATTTTAAATTTTTTTTTATATTTGTAAGTCAAATCGTAATTTTTCTCATTTTGTGCTTGGAAGTATTAAAATTGCCAATTATACTTTGTCGCAAAATTAAAAAGCGTCAACATCAGTTTTCCCCACTCTATTTGTTATACCCTCACAAATACGTATAAGGTAGTAGTAGACAAACCCTTAGAAAATCAAAACGTTTGCCACACCCCTTTTCGTACCTTTAAGTATATAATAAAAATTTGACTCCGGAAAGAATATAGACTAATTCGGCCGACCCCATCTGATTACACCCATAAAAAATAACCTACATTTTGGAAAATTATCATTTTTTCCATTACTTCTAAATCAACAACTGGAGGATTCTTAAATTTGATCAGTTTACTTATCTTGAGATAGAATCTTCCATAAAATTGACCGAAAACACCCCAATAGTCCTACATGCATATCTTTATTGTAAATACAATGAATTTAGTGAAATACCACTACTGATACCTTCTAAACAAATATGCCAACTACCCGAAAATGTATATGGGTATTTTCTAGCGTTGCGGACGCACGATTTTTTTTTCTTATTTTGTAGTTTTCTCAAAAAGTTGAAATATTATGAAGATTATGCTCATATTAAAAAATTTAGATTTTGGACAGATTTTGGAGACAGTTCTTTTAATGAAACTTTACTTAAAATGATGTATTCACAATTATGACTAACACAAAGTGCGTTACGGACACACACAATTTTCCATAGCAACTTTAAGTGTCTACGAAAATTTGCGAAATTCAGCGAAATTTCTTATGTGATTAATATATTTCTTTTGTAAAATAATGAAGACATGTTGAGGTTTTATAAACAACTTACTTCACATTTAAAATACTTTTACCTTTTGCGCTACTTCAATCTAAATGTGCGTTGCGGACACACGCATTATTCTATGGATAACACAGAGCAACAACAAAAACAATACCGGGAAATTATACTACTTTTCTGCTGAGCACAACAAGAATCTATTTTCAAATTTCCCAGGACCCCCAAAATCTTGAGTTACGGATAAAAAACCGGTTTTTCATAGTTTTACGCACTTATAAGCCACTAACGCGTATAAAAAGAATCGATTTTAAGTTTCTCAGCGGATTTGGACGATATATATAGTTTGTTTTGTTAAAGTTCAACAAATTCATTATATGATTACAGAAACATAAAGTAAAAAATATAACTATTTTTTACTATGAAATCGTCCGTCCTTCCGCTGGAAATACCCATAAATTTCCAATCAATTCTAAAAGAAACTCCTCAAGACGTTGAAAATAGTTAACTTTTAATATTTTGCAATATCTGTACTTGATTTATTTAATATTTTGTATACTTTTTATTCAGAAATTAAATTTTTATTTAAAAATAAATGATATTGAAATATTAACAACTCTAACGTATGAGTATTTTTATTTGTCAAGATTTTTTTTCAAAATCAAGATATTTTATGGTGAATGTCAAGAATTTTACAATTTTAAATCTGGCAAGCCTAATGACACTAGATGCATGCCTGCCATCAATTACCACATGATCAATTTGATTTTTGGTGTTTTGATCGGGGGATAGCCAAGTTGCCTTGTGGATATCTTTGTGCTGGAATCTGGTTCCACTAACTACCATGTTCCTTCCCGCTGCGAAGCTAACCAGCCTAAACCCGTTGTCTGACGTGTCGGTATGCAGTCTGAATTTACCGATCGATGGACCAAGAACATCTTCCCTTCCTATTTTTGCATTAAAGTCTCCCAGAACAATTTTAATGTCGTGGCCAGGGCAGCGGTCGTATGTTTCCTCTAGGCGTCTTTAATCTTTAATCTCATCGTCTTTATCTTCCGTCGGGGCGTGTACACAAATCAGCGTGATGTAAAAATATTTCGCCCGGATGCGAATGGTGGCTATACGGTCACTTACAGGGTTAAACCGCGAGACCAGGTGTCGAAGTCTCTTGCCGACTATGAAACCACATCCAAATTCGTGTCTTTCTGCATGGCAGCTGTAAAAGATGTCATAGTTCTTTCGTCGTGTGCATCCCTGTCCTGTCCATCTCATTTCCTGTATGGCGGTGATGTCAGCCTTGTATTTGTCGAGGACATCCGCCAGTTGGATAGAGGCACCATCTCTGTAAAGAGTTCGGACATTCCAGGTGCATATCCTTAAATCATGGTCCTTATATCGTTTGCGGGGGTCGTCAACATTTGGGGGGGTTCTTGTTATATTTATTCTCCGTGTTTTCATAATAAATTTTGTTTAAGGAGAGTGGCTTATTAGGCCACCGCTCCCGATCCTAGTTTCTTGGGGCTGCTAAAGCCACTAGAAGAGCCTATGTTGAGCTTCAGTAACTTCTGTTGCCTACTTCCTAAGACGCATCGGTGGTAGCATGCCGATTAGGTTACTCAACGTTTCGCCTTTAACTCTAGCTAACTTCTAAGCGGTTGCTTTAAAGTCATTGCCCAGGGAATACTTGGTCTAAGACCGGAAGTAGTTAGCTGCTTGGACAGTGCCGCAAAGGAATCGATTCTGGTCACTCCCAAGTGAGTGACAGTCAGTAACTTTCAGCCTCTGGGCAAAGTCCCATTCCATGTACTACTCATGGCATAAGAGGAATATATTTCTACATCGGATTAGCAGCCGTCTTTATATCTCTTGAAAACTGAAGAACTAATTAAAGTTAAGCAAAAAAAGTGATTATCTCGAACTTTTTGATTTCTTGACTAAGACCGTTGTCATCCCAACTGACACATATACCATTGGAAAGTCTTTTTTTCAAAATCCTCTGAGAAACTTCATTTCGGTTCATATTTAGGCTCCACGAAAAGACCCCCAATGAAATAACGCCCAGGAAATAACCCCCAATGAAATAAACCCTAAAAAATTGGAAATAACACCCAAAAACAGTGAGTGAAATAACATCCAAAAATAAATGAAATAAACCCCAAAGCGAAAACGAAACATTCCCCAATATTTGGGAGTAATTTCATATGAAATAACACCCAATGATGAAAATGAAATAACCCCCAATGAAATAAACCCCATCAGCAACAAAAATTAAATTATGCCCAAATTTCATAAAAGAGTCAGTTTCACCAAGGATTTCATGAAGTCAATATGGAACAACAGCAAAGTCGCAAAATTATTGAAATGAATCGTGTGGATCGTAGATCGTTGTAGCCCTGCTCTATTTTTGCAGTTCGGACGACAATTTGCCTTTTACGTTTGGCCTTTACACAACCACCTCCAATATTCAGAAGCAAATCAAACTCTCTGCTTTTATTGAATTCTTCCTTTTGAAGAACTCTTATAAATTTTAACAAATTTCCATTCTTAGATATCATTCTCAAAATGAAAAAATGCTCGGTGCATTTTGTTAATTTCTATCCGTCAAAATGAACACAAATGGAAGTATCTGGAAACATTCAAAATATATTGTAATATATTCACAGGCTAAAAGTTTTCTTGTAAAAGGCCTATTTTTATATAATTATATAATTATAACTCCTAAAAACCAACAGCTTTAAAAATGAAATAAACCCCGAATAAAAAATGAAATTATACACGAAATGAAACAAACCCCGAATTTAACAGATTGGTTGGGTGTTATTTCATTGGAGATTATTTCATAATTTAAAAACCCCAAATGAGGAATGAAATAAAACCCAAAGAAAAATGAAAAACGGCCCAAAAAAATTGGGAGTTATTTCATATGAAATAACACCCAAAAATGTATGAAAAAAATTTGGGTAATATTTCATTTCTCGTTTGGGCGTTATTTCATTGGGGGGCTTTTCGTGGAGCCCATATTTAACCCCATACAGAAATAAACAAGCTAACCTTTAATTTCTAGAAACTGTATTTGAAGCAATTATAAGATCGCCGTGTAGACTAGGTCATAGGCTACGTCGGGATACATTTTATGGATGTATGTTTTTCCAATATGTTTCTTCGTAGTTTAAGAGATATCCAGCTGAAATTTGGAATGAAAGCATATATCCTAAAGCGAAGGTTTAGTTCTAAGATGGGCAAAATCGGTCAAAAACTTTTCCCACCTCGCATACAAATTATATTTTACGTGAAGCAAGATCGGGCAGATACTACTCAAACCTTCCATACAACCACCCCTTTTTGGAGGGTTCCCGTATGTCTGTTCCTGCAATTATAGCAGAAGTTTAAGAGCTATCGAACTGAATTTTGATATGCAAGCTTCTACTGTCCATGCAGAGGTTATGTTCTGAATTTAGTAATATCGGAAAAAATAAATTTACCTTCCCTTTATCGAGGTATACAGTCTTTTATCCTCTAGATGGAGGTTCAGTTATAATATGAGGAAAATCGAACAAAAAACTACTGCCACCTCTCATACTAAATTCTCCCTTTTTGGGGGCGTTTGTCAGTCTGTGTCCCGATTAGAGCCATAGTTTAAGAACTAATTCATAACAATATTATCAGCTCATATAAACAATTCATGATCAGTATTAAACATAAATACAGAACTTGGGCACGATCACGTTGGGTGTATTGATATTACAAATTCATCTCTAAAGTAGGCGTGGCTAGAATTCCAATTGTTTCTGCAAAACTTTATTCTGCTTGAGCTTTACTAAATACAATATTTGGTCACGATCGCGTTGGTGATATTAATAGTATTACTCGATTTCTAAAGTGAGCGGAATGCACATTTGTATGGAAGGTACCAGAAGGGACGTGGTCGTGTATCCCATTTTCAATACCGTAAGTAGTTTTGGTGAAATAGTAACTTGTGCAATGTTTCAAAAAATTTGTTTTCGTCTTTCGAACAGACGGACATTGCTCAAATGACTAAGTCATGAATCGAATTTGGTTCAAAGAAATTTCGGGTCTAAAGTGACTCCTTCAATGTGTTCCGCTTTTGGGTTGTATTAAATGATATAAACCCAGCTACCCGTAGGGTGAGGGTATAATTATTGACAAAAAAATGGATGCGAGAGGCTAAAACTAACATCCACCTCCCATACAAACTCCCTTTGTACGGTACAAATTATAATTAAATAAAGTTATAGTGCAAATAACCAGTTTTATTGTAATTTTTACAAATGGTGAAGGGCATCTGAACTTCGGCATAGCCGTAGATAATTACCGTGATAGTTTTTTAATGAATTTAATAACTCACAATTAGAACGAAGGATAGGTATTAGGGCGGGTCAATTTGTTCGTCCACCAGAATCGGAATTTACCATGAATTCTAGGGAAATTTCACCGAGAAACTATGCGTCTAAAATCAATTCCAAGCTTCCGCTGAGAAGCATGAAAATTTCAGGTTGAGGTGTTCTTTAGTTTTTAAATCACAAAAAATCGAAAACCTGAGACATTTTTTTAAAACCTTCTGCTTAAAGCTAAAACCTCAACAAACAAAAGGAGTTATTCAAGAAGAAAGTCTATAGATTGGTTAAAAAGTAATGCTCTCTGAAAGTCACCATATAAAAGTTAAGTTTTATAAATTTGAATTTATTTTCTTCGTTTTGTTCAAGAACCACACAATCCACATAATCCATATCACAAAACTTTTGAAAAACAAAATCTATTAGCAATAATAGAAAAGGTCAGCTTTTTTTTTAATTAAGTTAACCGATGTGGCAAATAAAGCATTATTTTGTTAATGTAATGGTACAAAATGTAAAAACAAATACATTTCTTACATGGTAAATTTATTATTTTAATATTATTATTACTTAATTCTTTATTTTATGTAATTGCCATTCAACGTTAATAGAATTATAATCGAACGATAATGATAATTAGCTAACAAATATTAAATACATTTTGGAACATCCTACGTACATGCATTTCTCTAGCAAATGTGCATTCCATAAATATCATTCTCACACTCAAGACCTGGAGTTGAAGATAGTTCAATAGTTTCACAGAAGAAACAAGAAGTTCCCTGGCATCTACAGATAAACTCAATTGCACACATAAATATATAATAACAATAAATCAATCAATAACGATTAATTGAACAACATCCAGCACGGAAAATCCAAATGTATAAAATAATAAGGAAAAACATTGGACGGCCACAAAAGTATCATCAAATACCAATAAGAAACCCGCCAAGATGTTGATGTGGCCCGATGATGAGGATGGCGATTGTGATGACGATGGCGGTGGTGGTGGTTGCGGTGATAGCGATGGCGTTGCTAGTTTTTGGGAATACCATGGGAGACGACGAAAGAAAGGAAAACAAGAAATGTTTAACATTAATGATGATACTGCTGCCGACGCTGATGTTGATGAAAATGATGAAGCATATCACGCAGTTTCATTGCAACATCGAATTGAACAACAACAGCAACAACACTGGCAGCTACGGCAGCAACAGCGACATCACAAAAGCTTATACGTACCCATAGCCATTCGTCCAACGTATGTGAATAACATCCATATAACATCATCTCATTGGATCCTAATTTCCAATAACGAATTTAAGCAATTTACTCAAATGCTAATTTATGACTTATAGATCCACAGGTAGCAGCCACAATCAACAGCAACAGCAGCAGTATTATATACCCACTGACAGCAACAAAAACACACCGATGTGCCCATGCAATGCGAAGAAATGAAAGAGAAGACACATGCTTGTACCCACCACCATCACCATGATCCATCTGACCAAGACCGAAAGATAACTATGGGCACTAAAGGGTATTGGAGGAATGCCATCACACGCCTCATACATATGCGTCTATCAATTGAAGATATACACACTCGCTTATATGCTCGTCGTCGGTGCGGATACATTTATAGCATTTCATTTATATTTTGATAGAGTCTCCATTATAACAGAAACATTTCATGTTGTGATCGAATACTCGATCATCGTCATCATCAGAACAGCAGTCAAAGGCAAGTACAACACGTTTAGAGCCCAAAATAGTACAGTGGTTAATGCGAGACATTGTAAGATCAATGTGGATCCTTAACTAGACATACATCTGAAATAGTTAAGGTTTTTTCATAAAATAACACTACGGTTCAGTAAGCTCACATAAGTACAGAACTAGAAAACTACACAGGGGAGTAAAACTAAACTCTTTGTCTTGACTGTAACTTTATAGCAGTTTTGAAGTCGCTGATTGCAAATTTTTAAGTTGCAAACATACAGCAGCAATCGCGTTACAAATCAAAGAAAAAAAAAATAATATACCTTTCACTTCGTGAGTTCGTGCTCGTGGCGGTTACAACCGTTGTTTAAGAGCTATCGAGCTCAAACTTGGTATGCAAGATTCTATCCTCTCATCGGAGGTTAGGTAGAAAGTTAAGCAAAATCGAAAAGAACTACACTCATCTTCAATACAAACTGCAGATTTTTGGGGTCTTCGTCTATCTGTTCCCTTAATTTTAGAGCTACCGAGCTGAAATTTGGTAAACAAGCTTAAATCCTCAAAGTAGAGGTTAAGTTCTAAGATGACCAAAGTCGGCAAAGAATAACTTTTAAAAACTCCCTCTTTTTTTAAAAAAATTCATGTGAGAGGCAAAATCTAACATTGACCTCTCATATAAACTCCTTTTTTGCGGTACAAATAATAAATAATAAATAGTAATAAAATATAGTTGTGGTGCAAATAACAAGTTTAATCACCTTTGTTACAAATTTTAATGGGAATCTGGGCTTCGGCATAGATTCGCTATGTAAATATCATTTTACTTAAACGCAACTTAATTTCCGTTTACACCCCATGAATAAGGTATGGTATACTTCTTCCCGATCATTTTACCTACCTTATAATGTCCCCTTCAATTTCTACATCAATATCAAAGATGTCTATATTATGTAATACTTAACCACTGTACATCGATTTATTGTACAAGGGAAGCTTTCTCATCGTCATAATGTCTTTGTAAAGGCCAGAAGCTTCACGAGATGCACCTATTTCCCTCTAACTCTTCTTCTCTCTGTCATTTACACGCTGTAGCGTGAAACTGGTAAAAATGTAATTGACTGACAGTTTTAATATGTACAATCAACAACAACAAAATATAAGAAAAATAAATAAACTTCATTTTCACTCCAACGATCGCCAGTGGTGCAGCCGAGTGTGTAGGAGATCCATCGGAATCCACCACCGGAATGGATGCGCTGCCACAAGGAAATGGTGAAAACGTATTAACAAACATCATTCACAAAGCTCGTACTGACTGGCACACCCGATGACGATCATCGGGCATGCATGCGATCAGGCAATTTTCGATGACTGTGGCTGAAACATTCGTACTCGCCAGTAGTCCACATGCGGCACTCATACATAGTCGGGCAGTTGACAGATGAGCAATTGCTGCCATGCCGTGCTTATGTTATGGGCCATCAATGTTTTATTTATTTGTTTGCTGTCGTTCATCTTCACCCTCCGGCCCTGGAGTTGGCCATGAAATGGCCATTGTGGTTGGATGAGTTAGCTGAGTGTGCAGTTGGTGGGTTCTCCATTGCCTTTTGGTTTTCTGGTTACCTCGATAGTTGACTGACGGCCACTGACTGCTTTATGAGCACGAAGACAACAACATGCAACGTGTGGTACGTAACATTCACATACACATACACGTCGACGTTAACGTAACGTTAATGTTAATATAGCCAATGATGGTGGCACTGGGTTTCTTCATTCATTCCTCCGAAGATGCCGTCTTTGCACCTAGAACAGAGGCTACAGATTTTCGCGTTTTGTTTTGGGATGTCGTTATTTGCTGCCAGGCACTGCGGTGGTTGATTGAACACGCAAATTGGTTTTTGTATGAACGTTTTTTTTTCACTCTTTAATTCTTTATTTTTGTGGAATATGGGGTCATTTTAAGACCTTTTACGGCTGGTGTTGGCGAATGCTTGACACTGCGAAAGATTTCATTAAAAGATAAATTGAGAAAACCCATCAAATTGCTTGAGAAACCTAAATGACAAGTGGTTAGATTGGGTAATGAAAGTGGGTTTTACCATACATGAATATATATAAATATTTATACATGTATTTGGCCGTTATAAATTGCAAAGACTAATGAAATACCGTCATGATCGCGTTGTCAGGTTAAAACTAAATGATTAAAAATAATTAAGGTAACCAAGCTGTTCTGCGCCAGGTCATGTAACTTTAAAAATGTTAAATTTTGTTTTTAGCGATTTCCGGAGGTTGAAATGTCCTTAAGAAATTTTTGTGAAAATTGTAAAATATTAATGAAATTAAATGAGAAATCTTTTATTACAAGTTTCGGAAAAATTTTTAACTCATAACTTTTTCAAATAAATATTATTTTCACAAAAAATTAGATTTCGTCAATACTTGTCAAAGTAGATAAATGTTAAAAAATTTACAATAAAAGTACACAAAGTCGGGAGTGTGATGCAAAATAAAGCTTCTGATCGGTTTAACTTGTAAAACCCAGAGTGATCCTTGCCAATTACACTTCCAGTTTACTCGCAGAGCTCTGTATTCACGGCACTTCTGCGGACGGAGTACCTCAACGTGGTGACGCCTGGTCAAAGCACGGCTAA
Source organism: Muscina levida (assembly GCA_964034835.1). Classification (NCBI taxonomy): domain Eukaryota; kingdom Metazoa; phylum Arthropoda; class Insecta; order Diptera; family Muscidae; genus Muscina; species Muscina levida. Next base: position 50,557,306 of record OZ035881.1, on the reverse strand, counting down.
TTGTGAGGTGCGAAACATAAATCCCAGGCACTTCGGCTCAAAGTGAGCGGTACCTGGTCAGCGTCTGACCCAGAATGGGCGATTGTAATAAAATCCTGACAGGAAGAGAAAACTGGGACGTTTTGCGATGGGTTTGCAACCCGAATCCGACGTTTGAACTATTGCAATGAAAAGAAGTAAGAAAATAATAAAATAGACCCTCCAAAATGTTAACCACCACCGCAAACAAATTAAGAATCATGATTTGAGGATATGCACCTGGAATTTGAGAACACTGTACATACCAAATGCCTCACACCAACTGGCAGAGATCCTCGAAGAATACAAGGCTGCCATAACCGCTTTACAAGAAATCCGGTGGACGAGACACGGGTGCTCGCGTATGATGACATCCGACATTTTCTATAGTTGCCATGCGTACAAGCACGATTTTGGATTAGGATTTGTGGTTGGCAAGAGATTGCGACAACTAGTCTCGCGGTTCAACCCGGTGTGTCAACCATACGAGGCAAGACAAAGTTTTTCCACATAACATTTATAACTATGTGCCAATGCTTCGATAGCAGAGAAAAGCTAGTAAGATGAAGGAGAGTTCTACAAGAGCTTGGAAAATGTATATGACCGTCACATCAAAGCCATGACATCAAACATAGGTGATTTTAATGGCATGACATCTAAATTGTACTAGACGATTTTGATGCTAAAATATGTAGGGGGGCCGTATTTGAGCCTACTATCGGAAAATTCAATCTGCATACCGAAACGTCGAACAATGGCAGCAGACTGATTGATTTCTCTGCGGCAAGGAATAGGGTAGTTAGCAACACTAGATTTGACCATAGAAATATTCATAAGGTAACATGGAATCAGATAGATCACGTGGTAGTCGATGAAAGGCACACATCGAGTGTTCTGGACGTATGAGTGATCAGGGGTGTGAACATTGACTCCTATCACTACCTTACCGGAGTTAACATACGTACAAGGCTAAGCATTGCGAAAAACGTACGTAACTAGGCACAACGAAAGCTGGACATGGGTAAACTGGGGACCACCCACGTAACTCAACTGCTACGGAATGCTGACAAAATTACCTCGCATTAGCAATATATAGCCGACTCCATAGAATGGACTGGGAGAAGCGTACTTGGGTACTCAAAGCCGTCTCAAGAAAATGCCTGGTACGATGATGAATGTTGCAATGCCACGAGAGAGACGGATGCTGCATTAAGGTCGAAACTGCAGCCAATGACAACACAGACGAGCCAGCTAGAGGCGATCTAGTGACGGACCCGGATAACGTTTTGAAGAAATAGAGAGAACACTTCAGAAATCTGTCCACCTCCGATCCAGAGCGCAATACGTGTGGCAGGATAAAGAAGCAAAGCAGCTGGAGCCGATGGTCTTTTGGCTGAATTGTTTAAGGCAGGCAGGGAGGAGCTGATTGGGAGCGTGCATCAGCTCATTGAGAACATCTGGCAAGAGAAGAGCATGCCCGGGGATTGGAGTCTCAGTCTGTTATGTCCCATATAAGGTAAGAATTACCATGGAATAAGCCTATTACCAATTGCGTACAAGGTCCTTTCGAGCATATTGTGTGAACGTCTAGAGCCAAATGTAGAAAAACTTGTTGGACCATATCAGCGCGGCTGGTAAATTTACGACGAACCAAATATTCACCTTACGACAAATCCTGAAAAAAAACTCGTGAAAAGCAGATCGACACCTACCACCTCTATGTCGATTACAATGCTGCCTTCGACTCTCTGATAAGGAATGGGCTATATGAGGCCGTGTCTGAGTTTGGTATTCCTGCAAAACTAAGCCGACTTTGCAGATGTACCTTGGAAAACACCTAATCCTCTATTAAGATGGTAAGTATCACTCTGAACCATTCAACACGGAAAGAGGTCTCAGGCAGGGCGATAGCTTGTTATGTACACTATTTAATACATTATGGAGAAGGTGATGAGAAAGGCTGGTGTCATTGGTATAGTCATCATTGACGGAAGTCTGCGGGATGCTACTGCAGTTTTCTCATCACTGGAAAAGAAGTTAGCAAAAATGGGTTCAGCGGTCAACGAGGACAAATATAGTGATTTCGACGAACAAAGAGTCCTCTCGATGGGACGCACCGTGAACTTTGACAATTATTGTTTTGAGGAATTCGATGCATTTACCTACCTCGGATCTTTCGTCAATAAAAAAAATAATATCAGCCAAGAAATCAAGCGGAGAGTAGTCCTCGCCAATAAAAGTTTTTACGGACTTCGGCAGTACTTTAGTAACACCACCTTATCTCGAAATACGAAGGAACAGCTATTCCAGGTGCTAATTTTACCCGTTCTGTTGCATGCTGCCGAATCATGGGTGCTTACGGCAACGGACATACAAAACTTGGGAGCATTCGAGAGAAAAGTATTCCGAAAATTATATGGACCTATCTGTATAAACTTCACCACGACATCGGCGTAGCTAAAAGAGTCAGCTTCCAACGCATTCGATGGCTGGAACATGTCGCCAGGATGGACGTAAATGCTCAAGCGAGAATGGTGTTTGAAAGCGAACCTGAAGGATGGCGCAGAGCAAGGAGACCTATACTTCATTGGATGGACCAAGTGGTAGGCGACGTGTCACCATCTAGTAGGACTAACTGGAGAACGCACGCAGAAGATCAAAGCGTGTGGAAATTTTTAATACCTCAGGCCTCCAATTTATGAACCACATTCGTATGTTGTAATGGGCCACTTAAGTATTAGATTTACCAACTTCGACTTAATTAGACGATAACATGTGTGGAGATTAAGTTGTGACGTAAAACCGATTGCAGTTTGATTGCAGGTTTCTAAAATCGTCATAAACGTTATCTCAGTGATGTTTGTTGGAGTCAGAATCCAAATCGTGCAGTTACACTATTCAGGAATCAAAGGCGGAGTCGTTCTCATTCTCCTCTATCAGCAACATTAACAAAACTTCAAATACATCGACCATAAATCATAAATTGAAATTTCAAACAAACTCAATTTAATTAACTTTATTTATGGCTATAAAGTACACCCAAAACAACAGTGTGTTACTAATAATGCTAAACTGAAAAAAGAGAAGTATTACGTCTCCCCTCCCTGGAAACACGAAGCCTAAAGCCAAGCGAGTCCAAAATATATCGAAAAAAAAAACAACTCGTAATACTGTTTGGCGAGCTCAACAGCAACATTAAGCAGCAACATTTTACAGCGGCAATGTGTGGATATAGTTGCACCTGTCAGGCGATTATTGCATGACAACTGTGCCTTGCAAATCATGACATGAGTTCAATTTGTGACAATTATTATGGCAACATTTCAAACAAAACTGCAACGCCAACAAAAAGAGCAACGCAATCATATGAAAATGCAACAAAATTAAAATGAATTTTGCCTGGCCAGACAGACGATCAGAGACCTGAACTGACGGGCAGCAAAAGCAAAACACAAAAAGGCGAATTTCAATATGAGTTTTTTGAAATCATTGATTTTTATCTAAATTCACTTTGGGGTTTTGTAACAATTGCATTGAAAGAATGGATAAATGGCATTTAAAGTTTGGTTTAATGTTATTTTTTTTTATTAATTTTCTAACAGTTTTATTAGCATATTTTGTTTGTTTGTAAATTTTGACTAAAGTAGTCGTATATCGCATTGGCCAGAGAGCTAACATTTCGTAAGATTTTGTACTCTACATTAGATCACTACACTGATATATGTGAAAAGGCAGTAAAGTGAAGCATCCATTAATCTTTAATAATTTTGTACATTTAAAAATTTAGTTAATTTAAAAAAACTTTTACAATTATATATGACTGATATTGATTACTTTAACACTACATTGAATGTAGGGGATAACAGATTCACTGCAACTTAATGGTTGTTTGTCATACATTTGCAACTAATTGCTTTAGATACGTTTGTAGTACGCTAAGTATGGGCGTGTTTTATGTTTTCGTTTCTCTTTAGCAAATTTCCTCCGTTTGTGTGAAAACGGCAAATTTGCCGTAAAGTAGACCATGCGGGCGAAAAATCGTTTGCATTGTATTTGGAGCTATGATTTTAGTCCGTTTATGATTAACTTGTATTTGTTTTAAATATTTCGTTATTATTAATGATCTTTAAGCTGAATTAATTTTTATTAACATATTTTTTTTTTTATTATTTGCACTTGTTGCCTGGACACACCTGAAACGTTTTCTAGTATAAGCACTAAACGGAATTGACCACATTTCGCAATTAATACGCCACTACTTATTGAAAAGATTAACGACTAATTAATTAATTTACAATGCAATGCCATTTATAATGAAATTTTAACTTTTGTGGCGTAAGTATTTTATAAAATAATGACATATAATCGTGCTAGATTTATTATGAGTAAATTCTAATATTCTCCAAGACGACAACATATAGGTATAATAACTTCTACAGCTAAAGTGCATTTTTCTTCGAAATCAACCCGAGATGTGTAAATAAACAAAAGATTCCTTTTAAATTATTCTGAAGTATTCCTTTATAATCTAAGACAATATTCATTTTCTTACACCACTTCATTGTTGTTGCGCAACTTTTAAAACAATTTATTTTTATAAATTCGATTTTCTAATAGCACATTATGACAACTAGGATAAAGGTTTGTGAAGGGTGGTTAAATTTTTTTTGGATCGATGTTGATTTTGAATAAAACACAATTTTTTTAGGAAATTATTGTCATTTCTTTTTATTGTAATATGGTTCAATTATGTATGGAACAAAATATCGGCCAAATGGCCGCCGCGACCTCGGCGGCACACCTCCATCCGATGGTCCAAATTTTCGATGACGCTGAGGCATAATTGAGGTTCTATGCCATTAGAGTGCCTTTAGCTCTTGAGTTGTTGCTGACTTATCCCAAAGAAAGAAGTCCATCGGTGTCAGCGCACATGATCTTGGCGGCCAATTGACATCGATACTACGTGAGATAACACGGCCATTGAATTTGTCGCGGAAGAGAGCCATTGTTTCGTTAGCTGTGGGGCAAGTGGCACCGTCCCGTTGAAACCACATATCGTCCACATCCATATCTACCAATTCGGGCCATAAAAAGTTCGCTATCATCTCACGATAGCGAACACCATTTACAGTAACGGCCTGACCGGTCTCATTTTGGAAAAAAATATGGCCCGATGATGCCGCCAGCCCATAAACCGCACCAAACAGTCACTCTTTGTGGGTGCATTCTGACCATTGACGGCGTTTGGAATGGTCAAGAGGCTTTAGTTCTTGAGTCAATTGCACGTTGTTAGCGTGTAAATGCAAGTCTTTATGCATAATGTTCATCAACGACGAGCGTGGAAGTGCAATTGTTGGGCACGACGACGAGTTGAGGTAGACGGCTCTTCAACCACACTATCGCGAACAGCAGCAATATTTTCTGCAGTACAAGCTGTACGCGCTTGCACTGGTATTTTCACATCTCCTACAGAGCCAGTTTGCGATTGTACGCACATTGGGACGATTAAATTGACCGAAAAAAACTCGAAGTGCACGATATTTATTTTGTTTTGAACGCCCATTTTTATAATAAGCCTGAATAACTTTAACGCGTTGCTCAATTGAGAAATGTCGAATGAAATGCAGAAAAGAACTTGCATTTAGGTGTGGTTCCCAAAGTAATATAAAATATGGTACACATGTAGTACTCAACAACATGCATATAATTATGCAGACGAAATTCAAATATAAGGTCCCTTGGCGAGGTAGGCATTGCAAAACTTTATTTAAGCCCTAGAGAGATTAAATTTGACACCCAAATAGTACACGGCAACACGAATATTAATATGCAAACGAAATTTAAATTTTGGATCTGTGGGTGGCCCCCGTATTTTAGCCCCAGAGAAATACATCGGCACTTCAGGTTCAAATTTGTAGACGAAATTGTTATTGTCAATCAGTGGTAGAAGAGGGCTTGGCAAAACTGTATTTTAGCCCTAGAGCGATAATATTTGATATACATAATGAATTTCATATCAAAACCTTAAAAAAAAGACATTTTGAACCCGACCCTCTCAGATTTTAATGAAATTTTGCATACTGCTTTATTTAATTACATTTTTGAAAATATGTGGGCGTGGCAAGGTATCGAAATATTTGAAAAATGACGGTAATAGGTAATTTTAAGCTGCGATTACTATGGAATGACACAACCGATTTGAAAGATCTTGGTGCCATTAGAAAATTTTTTTTTGCCAAAAATTAAAGTTTAAACTTGAAAAACACTTCGAAGATCAAGTCTTTTTTTTTCCAAATAAAAAAAAATATTTTTAGATAGGTCTATTTAATATATATAACATATCTTAAAACTAAAATGTGGTTTTTCTTGTTTTTTTTTTTTTAAACAATTTTTAAGTAAATGCATCTCTTGTTAACTTCCTTATATTTTGATATCTTTGTGTGACAAACAAAAATAAAGTAGCTAAACTTTGGAAGTTTTGGGAAAAAAAATTAGGTCTACCCACGCCCCTTCTGGTTCCACACATACAAATGTACCTTTCGGCCCACTTTAGAGAAGGAGTAATAATATCAATAAATCCAACGCTATCGTACCTAAATTCTTTACTTAGTAAAGCTATAGCAGGATACAGTTTTTGAGGTACCTCCAGTACACATCTGGTACCGCCCACTTTAGAAATCGATTAGTATTATTAATGACCTAATGCGATCGTGCCCAAATTCTGTATTTAGAAAAGTTCAAGCAGGATAAAGTTTTGGAGAAAAAACCTGGAAGTCTAGACACGCCCCTTCTGGTACCTCCCATACAAATGTACCACTCCGCCACTTTAGAAATCGAGTAACAATATCAATTTAATAGAAAATTTTTTGTTTTACTGAGGGTGATGGTATATGTAAGTCAGGTTGCCCGACTAAAACTTTCCTACTGGTTTGTATTTTTGATTACAAATTCGATTCATGACTTTTTAAGTCGTTTGAGCCATGTCCGTCTGTCCGTCCGGCTGGTACGCACGATAACTTTCGAATGACGCAACCAAATTTTTTGAAATTTTGCACGAGTTAATATTTCCCGAAATTTACTTACGGGACTGCAAATGGACTACATGGCCCTGCCCCTTTTGGTACCTCGCATACAAATGTACCACTCCGCCCACTTTGGAGATGGAGTAATAATATCAATAAATACAATGCGATCGTACCTAAATTCTGTGTTTAGTAAAGCTATTACAGTACAAAGTTTTGTAGAAAGAAGCTGTAAGTCTAGCCGCGCTCCTTCTGGTACCTCCATACAAATAAATCACTCCGCCCACTTCAGAAATCGAATAATAATATCAACATAAAAGAAAATTTGGTGTTTTACTGAGGGTGATTGTACATGTAAGTCGGGTTGGCCGACTGAAACTTTCTTACTGGTTTGTTCTGCTTTACCTCAAAGCTGACGTCACCTTTTTTCAAGGGACCCAAGGGTTTTCAAAATGATTAGGAGGCTAAAAAATAAAATTGGAAGACATCCAATCGAACTGAGCTAGGATTTTACTCACCTCCGGTAGTACTATCGAACCTATATAGTCACGTTCGGGTTTTTTTTCACTGTTGCACTGTGTTATACAAACAATCAATGTAAAATTTCTCATGTGTCAACAAAATATATGCCAATAGCACTCGGTTTGTGTTTTCTGAACAAATAAAATTTTGTTTTTTTTAAAACGGTATCCATTTTCCATCCATGGGACCGGCCGTGGCATAGTGGTTAGAGCACGCGACTACCATGCGGGAGGTCGCAGGTTCAAACCTGGCTCCAGTCATCTTAAAAAAAAATTGTTCTTTCATTGCCGGCTCCCCTCGACTGTTGTTGACAGCAACTTCGCAGTATTAAGCGTCGATTCAATCGTCGTGTCTAGTAAGATCTTCTCAAACAGTGACGTTCGCATTCGTCGATAAACAAGTAGGTGCCGTTAGTTGTGAATCTAAAAATAGAAAGCGTGTTAATTCACAACAACGCGAGAAGCTATCCCATACCTCATTCATGGGGTGCAAAGGGAAATTAAGTAAGTAAGTAGTATCCATTTTCAAAAAACCGAACAAACCCGGTTAACCTTTTTTTTTTTGTAGCAAAATTACGTTTTCGAAAAGTGAATTGTTGAAAAAATTTTATTTTTCCTATAAAACCGAAATCGGTTTTTAGAAAATAACAGTATTTGAACACTGTGAGTGTAACAGCTGTCCAATAATGCATCAATTAAGTGGCGATGTTTTGAACACTGTCAATCTAACATCTGCCCAAGAATTCATCAGATTTCTGACTTACAAGCATCATAAAATTAATTGAATAATAGTTTGAAAATAATCATCAAAGTAATTAAGATTACTCAAATAAACGTCAGGCGTTAAATAAAATAGTATTGAAATTAAAAAGTATATGTTTCATCATTAGCAAGCAAAACTATAAATTTTTAGAGTAAAAAAACATACGTTCTGACTATCTTATATTCAACGAACTTCTTTTTCAGTCTTAAAAACAAAAATACATATAAATATTTCACTGACTTAAAATTAATTAATCGCTGCCATTTTCGCGGCTGGTTCATATCATAAAATCATTTTAATTAAAACATTTTAAAAGCGACCTTAATAATTTAAATCTGACCAAAGACTCCATCAAGAAGCCTCTTAAGAGAGAAACCAGAATAAAATTCTAAAACACAAGAGAAACACAAAAAACTAAAATGAAAAATGTCACAAATCAATGTAGCTGTGGAATGGACTGACAGAGTTACGATCATCAACGGTGAATGAATTTATGAATAAAATCAAGTGGCGATTCTTCAGAATGTGGAAATTGTTGACTCATCTAAAAAATTGGTTTGATTAACCCCATCAACAGCAAATACACAAAATGTGTATTTGTCGCTGTTGCCATTGCTACTTTTGAGGCTGATCGTGATCACGGTGATTAACCGACGTCGATACATTAATGACTGCAATATGGGATAAGTCGCTAACCCTCGAAGTACCCTACGGTCGCTAACACAGAGTCCAAATCGTTCTTCATAGACGAAAAATATGTATGTATTACCATTACCAATCCAGTTACATTTCTACATGTGAATTAAATTGATGTTGGAGATAATTATAATTTAAATTATAGTCGATTGTAATATCAAAATCCTTTTTCTACTAATGGACATATTAACCGGTGTTTTAAAAATTTCGATAAGAAATCCATTGTGAAGTCAAAGTTCAATTCCTAAGTCTTATAATGTATCCATACGCCAGAAATAATATGACGTAGCTCGGTTTCAAGTCGATACTGCCTGGTTGTTATTTTTTATATATTCCTATTAATAACAACTTAAACGACAGCTTCATCGTCAACCGCATTAATACGAATATTATATCCGATAATTTATGAAACATAAATAACAAAACGCAAAAACAAATCATTTTGTTTGTTGACAGTTGCTTATGTTATCTTTTTTTGTGTTCAAAGACTCGATACTGTTGCTGATGATGGTGTTCCAAGCTTCATCTGTGAACAAGCTGATGGGGTCCCGTCTTAAAATTAGCTGAAAAAGGAGATGAGTTAAGACGGGATAGTTTTGTGAGTGTGCGCGAGTATAGTTGTCGGGTAAGCCATCAAATGAATTAAAACGCCATGTTTTTTGTGGCTGATGAAAACGTCGGTAAAACACTCAGATGTTTTTCCTTTACCTTAAGCATTCGAAAGACGTTCGGAAATTGTTGATTTCGTTGTTTTTGTTGAATACATTTTATATTTGTTATTGTATTTTGATTAAAATCATTATTTGAACACATTAACACTCCGAGTGCCGCCATTGTACCCCGCGACCCCAAAAATGGTTATTTAGAGAACATGGAACGGCTGACGGACATTTTAACATCCATCCAAATGCACGAGAGATAGCAGCTGGTGCCTGCCTGCCTGTTGTTGCTACCAATAATTAGATATCATAAACTTATGCAAATGAAGTTTTGATTGGTAGAGCGTAACGAATTAAAGTATTTTGATTAAAGGCGAAGAAATATATATTTTTTGTATAGTTAACATTTCTTTGGATTCAAATTTTAAACATATAATTATGCGCTGCATGAAGCGAATATTAGTTTATAAGTTATAGCGATTACTTCAATAACAGTGTCTAAAAAAGTGCTGTTAATGTAAAATAGTAGGTACGCTCTATTCGTCTAATACAAAGAATACGAAACAATACATAAAAATAACATTTTAAACTTTAATTACGGATGTAATCTACAGTCGACGATTTTGTCGGCTGACTACTGACTTCGCAGTATAGAGTCGACACAATCGGTAAATCTAGTAAAAGCTTCTCAAACAGCTGCCTTTCACATTCGTCTATAAACAAGTAGGTGCTGTTTGTTGTGGTTGTTAAAATAGAAAGCGTGTTAATTCTCAATAATGCGAGAAGGTAGCCCATAACTCATTAATGGGGAGGAAATTAAATAAGGACGAAAAATTAACATGTTCACATCAAATTTTTAACAAACAAATTTATTGTCTTTCTGAATTTGCTTTTATAGATATTATGTATTATATATTTTTAACAATCTCATAAATTTACGAATATATATACACTCAAAATTGTACACCTATTTAAGGAAAATAAAGAAATAAAAGTAGGTTCAGCCTCAGGAAATCGGAAAAGTTTATAAAGTATTTACAAGTTTTTAATAAACCTTAACCGGAATTTCCGAAATGATATTTTCCGCTCAGAAAAACTATAATGTTGCGCTCTCCATTCTCATTTTTATGAGGTTGAGATCTTTTCTACGATCTGACAAATCTGTAAAATCAATGTTGTAACGGGCCAACAGAAATATGATAAAAACCATATAAAGTGTTATTTAAAATAACGCACAATATGAATAGATTTTTAGTGAATTTTATTCACTGCACATTGGTCCATGTTTGGAAGTTATGAAAGAAAAGTTATTTATCCAAAAATAGGTAATTTTGTATGGGAGTTACCAGTAGGAGCGGGGCTGTTCTGCGAATTTACCATAAGCTCGTTTCGAAAAATATTAATACTGGTAAATTTTCATACTGATCCGTTAGGGTTTACTCCAGCTATCCTGCTCACCAGCCAGACAGACGGACATAGCTCAGTCGTCTTAAAAAGTCCTGAAATGAATTTGGTCTTAAGATAACTCGTCCCCTTTAATGCGTTACACCCGTCCTACTATTCCTAAGGGTGATGGTATAAAAATTACATGAGGTTTCACCAACAATTCTGTATATTAGGGGGTGCCCTGGCCATAGCTTCTACCTTTTGAAACGCAATATCTAGGAAATTTGGTATGAAGTCATTTGAGACCAATATACTATATTTCAAGAACCGAATCTAGTGGTGTGATCCTGCTCATACAACACTATTAAAGTGAAATAAAAGTGAGAACTTTGAAACTTTGTGTGAATTCATATTCCACTAATGTGTGTAATGGTCGAGGAATGGGTGCGATCGGACTGCTAGACGCGATACATCCTATGCAAAATAATTGCATCTTATGAGAAGTATAACAGTGAGAGTCTTAGAACATTGTATGAGATCCTTTGTCACTAATGTGGGCATTTTGTGTTTGTAATGGAATTGATCGGAATAGTTGGAGTGGCACCTTCATCGTTAACTTTAGTGGCGAGACGAAAACATAAAATAAAATAATCTACCACAAATATATTAGCTAACATACAATTTATGAGTGTCTAAAAGAGAAACATTGCCTGGCCACGATAAATAATTTGGAGAGCTTGATTTAAAAAAAAGGATGAAAAAACATACAAAAAGTTCAACTTTCCAACAAACACTTGTATCACAATTTAATACATCCTGATATTTGTGACACCCACTGGCAACATATCCAACATTCATGGGTCATAGAAAGGTGTAGAAATTGAGCTTATACCCGATATTTATACTATACGTTGAACAGAGAAATTCTTCTGCAAATCAATGGCACAGTTTGTCCCTAATTGCCTCGATATTAATTATATCATCACCCTTAGGGATGAGGGTGTATATCATTTGATACGACAAAAAGTGTAACGCATTAAAGGAGACGAGTTAGACACCAAGTATCTTAACCCTAGAAGGGTAATCATATTTTACACACACTAAGGGTAATCTTCGTCGAATCGACGAAGTCCTATTTCACTTGGAAATTCTTAGCAAAAAATCTAGCGTACCAGTCCGAAACATCATATTTAATCAATAATAGACTCTAGCGAAGAAGAAAACACAAAAACTGTATATTTTAAAAGCTATTTGGATTATTTTCGAGCATGTCTCTTTTCAGCCCATTTTTTTTGGTCTCAAGTAGATACTAGTATTTAAATAGTCCTTTAGTATAAAATTAAATAGACATGGCTTCTCAACTTGTGCAAAAAAAGTTACAATACACTTAATTTTATCAATTAAAACAAAAATCACTTCGAAAAATTATTTCTTTGTATAGTAGACAGAAGTTTGAACTTGTGCTTCCCACATACAGGTATAACAAAATAACTTTTGCATTTTTCTTTTTTCGCAAGAACAATTTTTACAAAATTAGCGTTTTTTGTTCTTCTTTTTCGTTTCCAACATTCGAACATTTCATAAATAGTTGTTTTCAGTATTTTTTTTTCTTTTATTATTGATTAAAGAGGCTCAAAAGGGTTGAATTTATTTATTCAAAAACTCGTGTCGTTGAACGCGATTCTCAATTTCAACAATCTTCTAATTTACAATTTCGTCCGAAATATCATCGCATTCGAATTGTTAGAAGTACAATAAGGGGTAAGTTCGGCCAATTGCTTCACTAGCCGGTTCTCAAATTTGTTGCAATATATTTATTCCACGCCTTAAATCATTTTAATTTTAGTGGACCAAAAATTTTATTTCTTTCCCACGAATTGTTTTTTTACACATTATTAGTAATTTCATAACAAATTTAGTGGCTCACGATTATTTTCATCACCCGAATCTGATATAATATCGTCATCGCAGTCGTACTCCTCCTCATGCAAAAATACATCTTCCTTGACATATTTTTCAATTTGCTCTTCGATCATTGAATCGCAATTGGAGTCCTCAGGAGCTTTTTCACAATTTTCAATTTAATCATTTGTTAATTCCGATATTTTAAATATTTTAATTTAAAAAATCAAAATATTTTTTGCAAGAGCAAAAAGTCACACAAAAGGTAACCTTCGTCGTTCCGACGACGCGAGTTTTTGTTTATTGCAAAAATATAACAATTACGCTTAACTAATGTTGTCAGATGCCAGCATAGCTGGAAAAAAACATCACAAACTAACGCTATTGCAAAAGGCAATAGAATATTGTGACAAATAAGAGAGATATTTGAGAAAAAAGCAACAGTGTTCGTCATATCGACGAAGATTACCCGTCTAGGGTTAAGACCAAATTCGTTTCAGGACATTTTAAGACGATTGAGCTATGTCCATCTGTTTGGCTGGATGGATGGCTGGTGAGCAGGATAACTCAAGTAAACCTTAACGGATCGGTATGAAAATTTGCCAGTATAAATATTTTTCAAAACGAGCTAATGGGATTGTAATTGGGCAAAATAGCCCCACTCCTCCTAGTACCTCCTATACAAAATTACCTATTTTTGGAAAATTAATATTTTTCTTTCATAACTGCCAAACAGACGATCGGAGGATATTTGAATTTGGTCAGTTTATTTAAAAATAAAAAAATGACCTATTTTTGGAAAATTAATATTTCTCCCATAACTTCCAAACGGACACTTGGGGGGTAATGAAAATAGGTCGGTTAATATATATTGTGATAGGAGGCGAAACATCAGAAAACCTAACTACAGAAGGGGTGTATCTTCTGTTACATCCCATACAAATGACCGAACTCACCCCCATTGTCTTACAAATATATCTTTTTTGTAAGTAAACTGAATTCAGTCAAATTTTGCGTAACTTGTATTGTTTTGAAAATTTGAATCAGGAATGAATATGGATTATATCGGGTCACCCCTTCTGGTACCTCCCATACAAAATGACGTTGCTTGGCAAATTAAGATTTCTCCCATAACCTCTAAACCGGCACCTGCGGGATAATCAAATTTGGTCAGTTAATTAATCTTAAAATAGGAGGCAAAACCTCAGCAACCCTAACTATTTGACACTTCACTTCTGATACCTCCCATATAAAAACCGTTATTTCCCATTTTACAAACATAATATCTTTTTTTGTATGTCAGTGCATATATTTATTCAGACAAATTTTGCCAAGATAGCCGTCCATTGAACGTTGTTTTACGAAAAAAAAAAATCACACACGTAATGCTGCCCCTAATTGTACCTCCTGTACAAATAAGTCAAATATTTTACATTTTAGCTCCACAAGCAGATATAAAATAATACATAAGTAATTTTATTTTAAATAAAAATCTATTAATTTCAATAACTCAAGAATTGTTTAACAATATCTTATATTGGCTGATGGTATTTATCAGTCAGTTTTGTCTTCTTCTTCTTTACTGGCAGCAACAACAGAAGTTCATCTATCAGTAGCCGCACGCAGAAAAGCATTCCAAGCGCAACGGTCTTTTGCGCTCCGTAGATAGTTCGTCATACCAAGCTTACTTAACAGTTCCGTCACCTGGTCCATCCATCGGAGATTTGGTCGCCCCCTCCTGCGCTGCCCATTGAGTTTATTGCCGAAGACTTTTCGAGCCGGAGCGTTTTCGTCCATTCGTACAACGTGCCAAGCCAGCGCATTCGGTCTTTTTGAACGCGTTTGACCACGTCGATGTCGTTGTACAGCTCATACAGCTCATGATTCATTCGACGACGGTACTCTCCGCTCACGATGATGGGTCCAAATATTTTGCGGAGTATTTTTCTTTCGAAGACTCCCAGAATAGATTGATCCGCTTGTGTCATTACCCAGGATTCTGCGCTGTAGAGCAAGACAGGTAGGATCAGAGTCTGGTAGAGCTGGATCTTTGTTCTTCGAGAGAGCGCTTAGTCGTTAAATCGCTTGCTTAGCGCATAGTAGCAGCGGTTTGCGATCAATACTCGTCTTTTGATTTCGAGGCTGACATTATTATTTTTGATTTAGGCGAAGCCAAGGTAGACAAAATCATCTACCACTTCAAAGTTATAGTTGTCAACGTTCACGCAGCGTTCCAGACGAGTGGACTCTTTGTTCGTTGAAACAAATAACTTGGTTTTGTCCTCGTTTATCACCAGACCCACTTCAGCCTACTGCTTTTCAATGCTCGCTTTTCAAAGCCGCAGTAACATATCGCAATCCACGTCCAATAATATCTATATCATCAGCATACGCGAGCAACATGTGGCTTTTGTTAAATATGGTGTCATTCCTGTTTACTGCTGCTTTCCGCATGATCATCTCCATTACGTTGCTAAAGAAATCGCAGGACAGACTATCGCGTTGTCTAAAGCCTCGCTTGGTAGAAAATGGCTCTGACAGATTTTTGCCAATTTTCACTGAAGACTTCGTGTCAGTCAGTGTCATCCCGCAGAGTCGAATTAGCTTTGCGGGGATACCAAACTCAGCCATAGCATCCAACAATTTCTGTCGTATTGGACTGTCAAATGCAGCTTTGTAATCGATGAACACATGGTAGGTATCGATCTGCATTTCTTGGGTCTTCTCCAGGATTTGTCGTAGCGTGAATATCTGGTCGGTGGTGGATTTACCAGGTCTAAAGCCACACTGGTAAGGTCCAATCTGGTTCGCCAGAAGGGGCTTTAGTCTTTCACATAACACACTCTGTTTACCTGACTGAAATTTCTGTACTGGTTTTGAAATGTTTTTGCCACAATAGGACTCAATTTCCGTTTACAGCTATTTTGGAAAAATTAAATTCGGGGGTAAAGCTAAATGATGGGTTGTACTAAATCCCATATTTATTACAAACTCACGTTTAACTCATTAGATTTGCAGCAGATTTTTTGCACTTATGGGTCTAAAGAAGTACATTTTATAAATTTTTTAATGTTTTTTTGGTCCGATCTTTTTTTATGCGAATAAGTAAATTGATCCATTTTTAGGTTCTTCATTTCAAAACAATTTAATTTCAGGCATATTCCATACAAAGTTATGTTATAAGGCTAATATACTGGTTAACTATGTCCCGTGAATTGTATGACCCTTGAATAACAAGGAAAGCGCACTGACATTGCAGAATTTTTAAACTATTATGTACAATTACTTTTATATAATATCCGCACATAGTTGAACATACACCAGTATATATAGTTAACTGAGGAAACGGGAGTTCAACGAAAAGAACACGTAACAATAAACCATAGAATAAAGGCCATCATCGGCATGGAAACGTGTTCAAATTAACGCGAGCGAACAATAACAGTCAGTAACGGTGGCAACAGTGGCAGTAATATAGGCAACAGGTTAATTTTCGCTTAAAGGTTACAACATGGCCGATTATATTTTAAACAATTTAGTATGCGAGCATCAAAAGCTCTTAAACAACAGAGTAAAGGAATACTGTTGTGGTCAGAACAACATCTAACACCACTGGGACCCAACTACCCATTGGCATTGTAAAGATGACGAGAGTAGAAGAGGCAAGAAAGAAAGAAAGTTGCATGCAACAAATGGTCGGACATGTGGAGAATGGGTAACCAATATAAAAGTAAGTACCAGTACTTGTAGATTCAACTCGTGAAACAATAACTTAGCCAAGTGGCCAACGGAGAGAAGATGGGTTAAGAAGGCCGTTAAAAGGCTAAAAATGTTGGTAGGCAAAAACAGCAACAGATTTATGAAAAACTGCTTAAATGTCTAATGGACTCAATGGTGGTAATATACACAACAACCAAAAGAAGTTGCAGCTGGAAGGTTGTGATGGTGGTGGTAGTGTTGGTGATGTCGAAGCTGCCGGTTATGGTGGCCATGTAACACCTGAGATTTGGAAACAACAAACTTCCTTGCAAACGCACTTGGCAAAACGGTTAGGCCTTTTGTGGTTGTTTCATAGGGGGGTTAGCAGAGAAGCGTCCGCACACAGCACATAGTGTGAAGGTGTCATTTGTAAACAAATTAAAAAAAAGAAGAGAAGAAAGATGAAAAACATGGCCATACTGACTTGAGTACAAATCGTTGAGTTGTAGAACTTAAAACAGGCAGCTTGTTGGATTAGCTTGATTCAATACGAGGATAGCAAAACAAGTTGGTATTTGAATGTTAGTATGTAAAAGACAGTTTTCAGTAAAGTTACTAGATAAATATGCAGAAACAACCTTAATGATATGTTTAAAGTCAGCCGATCTATTCTTTTTGGTTTCCATTGAATGTATGTTAATGGGACAGGCCGTGGCATAGTGGTTAGAACACGCGACCACCATGCGGGAGATCGCAGGTTCAAACCTAGCTCCAGTCATCTTGAAAAAAAATCTTCTTTCATTGTCGGCTCCCCTCGAATGTTGTTGACAGCAACTTCGCAGTATTAAGTTTCTAGTCGATCGGCGTGTCTAGTAAGAGCTTCTCAAATAGTGACGTTCGCATTCGTCGATAAACTAGTAGGCGCCGTTAGTTGTGAATCTAAAAATAGAATGCGTGTTAATTCACAACAACGCGAGAAGCTATCAGATCCCTTCTGGTAACTGCCATATCCACCTGCTACCGCCCACTTTAGAAATCGATTAATATTATGTATACAATCAACGCGATCGCGCTCAAATTTTGTATTTAGCAAAGCAGGGTAATGTTTTAGAGAAAAATTTGAAAGTCTAGTCCTTCCGCTTCTTGTACTTCACATACAAATGTACCCCTTCACTGACTTTAGAAATCGAGTAATAATATCAATACACCCAACGCAATCGTGCCCAAATTTTGTATTTGTTAAGTTATAACATTATAAAGTTTTGGAGAAAAAAAATTGGAAATCTAGTCCGCCCCTTTTGATATCTACCATACAAATGTACCACTTCGCCCACTTTATATAATATCAACATACTACAAAATGTTATGTTTTACTGACGGTGAGGGTATTTGTAAGCCGGGTTTCCGGGTTTTCTTACTGGTCTGTTTTAATGTTGATATAAAGCCTTTCTCAACTCGTTTTGTTTTCAAAATATTTGAGGTTGAAAAAATGGTCCAAAGCACGTACTTTTTGTTTTTTAATAAATACTTGTGCTTTCCATATGCACAAAATTTTGCACTGAAAGTGGACTCAACTTACTCGGATAATGTGATATTCGACAGTGTTATTAATAAAAGATGGTAATTTTACTGGTTAACAAATTGCAATTGTCGGTTGTCATACGACATATGTCAAGTTTTATAGCACTTGTTCGTGCCAAACGTCTCACTTAAAAAACTTAATTTACATTTGCATCTGACGAATGAAATATGGGAGAACCTCTTGCATGATAGCCGAGGTCAGTCCCGTGCAAAACCACACCGCCCATATAATCCTCCTTTTATAAAACTTATACATGTGTACGTAAAGAGGATGTATGATCTAACGCTCTCATGGAGCAGCCTTATTTAGCCATGATTTGTAATAGCGGACAATGCTACAAATGCTTTATACATGTACTCCTCTTACCTATAATGACCATTATTTCCTTTTACCACAGCCATAGATTCCGTAGCTTCTGTATGGTTCGATTTCTGTTACAACATGTGTCATGCAAATTAAACGCACATGTTATTCATATGGATTCCGCAGTCTCCACGCTCCCTCCTGCCATATGTCTCCTCGATGTTCGAGGGACACTTGTTATGGCTAGTCCGCTGCATATTGTGTGGTACGTAGGGTGATATAAACCGGCAAAACTGTGATGACATTTCGAACGCGTATTTTCTCCCTCTTCTTCTATCTTGTCTTCATTTCATTTTAATCAGTTTTTGTTATATTTTACCGTTTGTTATTTTTTGCATTGTCTATTGGGGTTTTTTATATTTTTTATAAAGGAAACATAGCATTGTGCGTACTTTGACACATTTTAACAATTTATGACTTTACATTGTGTCATTTGACAGCTAAATTCAAAGCAATTCATGTGTCATATCATACGCTCTCCAATAGGTGTAGAGTACGTAACACAGTTACAACTGCGGCGAGTGTCTGCCATTGTTTTTATGTAAAGAAATCGTACTATATTTGCTGTGATATCTCATATGCCCATGTAAAAGCATAAATGTTGTATTTAATTCAGTCAATTTCATGTTGCACGTTTAAGCTTTGTATTGACGTTATGTTTTAGAGTAGTGCGTGTGTATTGACATTTTGTCAATGACAGGTGGCGGTGATTGTTGTCACGGTTGTACTTTGCTTGTTTTTCATAATTGTTATAGTTTTACATGATTTGTTTTGTTTAACTTCTATATTTTTTTATAAGAATTAAAGTATAGATTTATTAGATTCGATTGCAAGGTGTGACCATTGCTGTGCACTACTTGCTTAGCAAAGAAGAGAAAAATAAGTTGTGGTGGGAGAGGGATACTGTTAAATAATTGTACATGTATTATGCCAACAAAAGAAACGGTTTACAATGATGTAATATGAACTTAAATTTAATGAACCTGGGTTGCTATATAATGAGCAAACTTAAATTTAGCAACATATGTGTCCTATATAATTTATACTCGAATGTAACTCGTTATGTAACGTAAACTCAAAGGCTTGCGTTGTCATGTTGCAGTAAATGTTTTAATAAAAGTGACAGTGCTGAAAAAATAATATTTCGAATAACTCAAATATATCAGAAGAGTTTTTGTGTTTTTTCTGCAATATCTTTTGACCACAAATTAATAACTAATCTTTTTTAAGATGTAAGTAAAATAATACGTTTTCTTAGAATCTATAAGAAAGTTAAACCAAAAAATCGACTACTGATTTTTGTTGCGAAAGCTTTAGCTCGTGCTACTATGGGGGGTCAGCAGGTGCCGGATAGCTGAACGGTCACCAGATACGTAGGTTTGCTACGATTAATAAGTAGTCCCCGAACAGAGCGGTAGAGACCGAGGGCGTACTATAAAAAGGTACATGTGCTTGATATAAGCACTACACCACATGGGGTGTACAAATCCAAATATAGGCCGGGAGAATGTCTTAAGCCCAACAGTCTGAAAATTTAGTCTGCATACTGACCCATCGCCAAATGGAATTAGACTGATTGATTTCTCTGCAGCAAGGAACATGGTAATTAGCAGCAATCTATTTGACCACAATAGATCAAGTAACGAGAAACCAAATTGACCACGTGGTAATCGATGAAAGGCACGGGTCAAGTGTCTTAGACGTACGAGTCAACGCCTACTCCAAACAACTCACTCAACTACCTTGTGATGCTCCAACTCCTGAAAATACAAGCGCGCAATGGCAATATATTGCCCACTCGATGGAAAGGACTGCGCGGTACGTACTGGGGTATGTGAAGCCCTTAAACGATAATGCCTGGTACGATGACAAATGCCAGCCGGGAATAAGATGCTGCATACAGGGCCAAACTGCAGCCAACGCGAGCTGTTCACGAAAAGTACAGGGAGAAGAGGCGGGAAGCGACTCGACACTTCAGGCGAAAAAAAAACGAGAGCTGAAGGAGCGGAATAATGTGTGTATTATATCACTTATATCAAATATCGCTTCTGCAGCCTATTGATGTCTGAAAAGTCGGCTGCTGAAGATTGTGTACCAATCCGAGACGATAACATCGAGGGTACCCCTCCGAGCCAAGCTGAAATAAAAACTGTCATATGCCGCCTAAAGAACAACAATGCCGCTGGGGCTGATGTTCTTGCAGCTGAGTTGTTTAAGGTGGGTGGAGATGAGCTTGTTTTAAGCATGCAACAGCTCATAGAGAATATTTGGCTTCAGAAGAGCATGTCAGAGGATTGGAATCTCAGCGTGCTAGGTCCTATCTACAAAAAAAAGGTGACCGTAGTGAGTGTAAAAACCAGTACAGAAATTTCAGTCAGGTAAACTGACTGATAAGTCCCATCACCCAATATAATATATTGTTTAAGTCTTAAGTTAAGTTCTTAAGTTATTGAAATTAATAGATTTTTAAAATAAAATTACTTATGTATTAATTTTTGTCTGCATGTAGAGCAAAAACATACAAAATTTTACCTATTTGTACAGAAGGTACAATTAGGGGCAGCACAACGTGTCTGATTTTTTTCGTAAGTCAACGTTCAATGATCGCTTACCTTGGCAAAATTTTTCTGAATTTAGTACATACAAAAACGGTACATATGTAAAAGGGGAAATATCCCATATATTTATATGGTAGGTACTAGAAGGGGTGTGCCAAATATTTAGGGTTGTTGAGGCTTTGCCTCCTATTACAAGATAAATTAACTGACCAAATTTGATTATCCCCCAGGTGCCGGTTTAGAAGTTATGGGAGAAATATAAATTTTCCAAACAAAGTCATTTTGTATGGGAGGTACCAGAAGGGGTAATCCGATATAGTCCATTTTCATTACCGACTAAAATCTTCATAACCGTACACCTTACGCAAAATTTTACTTAATTCAGTGTACTTTCAAGAAAGATATTTATGTGAGACTATGGGAGCGGGTTCGGTCATTTGTATGGGAGGTACCAATAGGGGTGTTTCAAATAGTTAGGTTTTCGGAGGTTTTGCCTCCTATCAGATGATAAATTTACTGATCAATTTTCATTACCCTCCAAGTGTCCGTTTGGAAGTTTTGGGAGAAATATTAATTTTCCAAAATAGGTTATTTTGTATGGGAGGTACCAGAAGGCGTGAACCGATATAGTCCATCTTCATTCCTGAGTCTAATTTTCACAAGCGAACATCATACGCCAAATTTGAGTGAATACACTTTACTTACAAAAAAGATATGTAAGTGCGACTATGGGGGTGGATTCGGTCATTTGTATGGGAGGTACCAGAAGGGGTGTGTCAAAGGTGTCAAGGCTCTCTGAGGTTTCGCCTCCTATCAGAACATAAATTTATCGACCAATATTCATTACCCCCCAAGTGTCCGTTGGGAAGTTATGGGAGAAATATTAATTTTCCAAAAATAGGTAATTTTGTATGGGGGTAACAGAAGGCGTGAACCGATATAGTCCATATTCATTCATAATTCAACTTTTTATAAGCGAACATCATTCGCAAAATTTGAGTCAATTCAGTTTATTAACAAAAAAGATATGTATGTAAAGGCTCTATGAAAAATGCCCCAAATGCAAAATGCCCAAAAAAAAAAACGAAAAATTACCCAAAAAAATTTCCATACAAAATTGGGGAATTTTTCATATGAAAAATCCCCCATAAATTTTGGGGAACTTTTCATTTATTTTAGGTAAAATTTCGTTTTATAATTTTGGGTCATTTTTCATATGCAAAATGACCCAATTTTGCAGATATGAAAAATACCCCAATTTTTTTTCCATATAAATAAAAATAAAAAAGCATGGTGCAGATGATAAAGAAATGGGGGGGGGCGGACGCCCCCCCCCTCTCTTTATTTTTCGACTTATGAAATATGACAGAGAGATAGTTACGATACTGATTTCGACGTATGCGGCGGGGGGCGTGCCCCCCACCGCATGCGTCTTTTAATAAAGCTAAAGAGAGAGTATAGAAACTGATAACGACGGATGCGGCGGGGGGCGTGCCCCCCACCGCATTCGTCTTTTTATAAAGCTAAAGAGAGAGTATAGAAACTAATAACGACGTATGCGGCGGGGGGCGTGCCCCCCACCGCATTCGTCTTTTAATAAAGCTAAAGAGAGAGTATAGAAACTGATAACGACGTATGCGACTGAAATGCTAGATTTGTTTAGAAGAATATTTTTTGGGGTATTTTTCATAAATTTTGTGGGTTATTTTTCATAATTTTTGGGAAAAATTTCGTTCTTGGGTTTTGGGTCATTTTTCATTTTTTTTCGCCCAATTTTATTTTGGGTAATTTTTCGTTTTTTTTTTGGGGCATTTTGCATTTGGGGCATTTTTCATAGAGCCGTATGTAAAACTATGAGGGTCAATTCGGTCATTTGTATGGGAGGTACCGGAAGGGGTATGCCAAACGTTTCGGTTTCCTTAGGGTTTGTCTACTTTTGCAAGATAAATAAACTGACCAAATTCAAACGTCCGTTTGAAAGTTATGGAAGAAATATTAATTTTCCAAAAATAGGTAATTTTGTATGGGAGGTACCAGAAGGGGTGCGGCTATTCAGCCCATTTACAATCCCATAAGTTCGTTTTGAAAAATATTAATACTGGTAAATTTTCATACCGATCTGTTAAGGATTACTCGAGTTATCCTGCTGACCAGCCAGCCAGACAGACGGACATAGCTCAATCGTCTTAAAAAGTCCTAAAACGAATTAGGTCTTAAGATACTTGGGGTCTAACTCGTCTGCTTTAATGCGTTACACTTTTTTTCGTATCAAATGATATATACCCTCATCCCTAAGGGTGATGGTATAATTACCGTGGAATTACTCTCTTACCGATTGCGTATAAGGTCCTGTCTAGCATACTGTATGAACGTCTAAAGCCTTATCAGTGCGGCTTTAGACCAGGCAAATCCACGACGGATCAGACATTTATTTACGGCAGATTCTGCAGAAAACCCATGAGAAGCAAATCGACACTTATCACCTCTTTGTCGATTACATAGCTGCCTTCGATAGTCCCATCAGGCATCGCCTATACGAAGCCATGTCTGAGTTCGGTATCCCTGCGAAGATTATTCGTCTTGCCGATGTACCCTTACAAATACCAAATCCTCTGTTCGGATTGTCAAGGATCTATCTGCGCCATTTGATACAATGAGAGGTCTTAGACAGGGTGATGGTTTGTCATGCATACTGTTCAACATAGTGATGGAGAAGGTGTTAAGGAAAGCAGCGGTTAACAAATGGTTTTGGCAGTAAATGAGACCAAGACGAAATTAATGGTATCATCGAACAAAGTGTCCATCCGTTGGGGACGCAGCGTGAAAGTTGCAACTATTACTTTGAGATAGTGGATTAATTTATCTACCTCGGATCCGCCATAGACAAAAACAACCGTTACAGTCTTGAAACAAAACGGAGAATAGTGATCGCCAACAGGTGTTTCTTTGGGCTACGCGAGCACTTCATAAACAACACCCTATCTCGAACTACCGAAGTCAAATTGTAACAGGTATTAATATTACAGGTCCTGTTGCATGCCTCCGAATATTGGGTGCTTACACAGGCGGATGCAGTTCATCTGTTAGTGTTTGAGAGAAAAATACTCCGCAAAATATATGGACCCATCTGTGTAAACGGCGAATTTTGGATTTGGATGAACCATGAGCTGTACGAGTTATACCACAACACTGATATGGTCAAGCGAATCAAAGTGCAACGACTACGCTGGCTAGGCCAGGAAACTCCAGCGCGATAGCTATTCTATCAAGACCTCAAAGGACGGCGCAAAAGAGGGAGACCTCGACTACGTTGGAAGCACCAGGTGGAGGAATCACCGACGCTGCTTGGTAAGACTGACTGGAAACGGTGCGCACAAGATCGAAGCGAATGGAAATCTCTAATCATTTCGGCATCTGACTTAGACATTAAGATATAAATATATATGTTGTCAAGTTATTTTTAAGGCTAATAATAATAAAAGCTTTATACAACTCTCCTGAAAATATTGAAAAACAGACTTAGGCTGTTATGACTTCTGACCACAGATATGATAATCATTGAGTATATACTTTCAGATGGACACATATACATTTTTTACTGCCTCTGGCTGCGCTTGAAGATCGCGTGTAAAACATTTATAAACTACATAAACAATATAAATTTAATTAAATATTTCACATACGTTTTATCACTATATTACATTAATTTATCTCATTTTATTGTCAAATATTTACAATTGTAAAATTTTGATAACTCGCTAGTAAACAAATATAAATAAATGTATGGTGCCCAATTAAAAGCATCCCATCAATATTTAACAAACTTAATTAAGTGAATTGTTTACAACCAAATATAACGGCAAATATTTAATACAAAATTGTCCCCATCGTAAACATCATCGAAAAAATTTCAATGGCGGCAACAAATGAAAATTTCAAAAATGGAAAACAAACATCAAGACTCTTGCCATAGCTATAAAAATTAAGTAAATATTAAAGTTAATTACAGGGACGGACAGACGCATTCATAATGATAGAGCCGCACACAAATGCTCGTACTGCCGCCGAATACGGAGATACCTGGGTTAGATGTATAAATTCTTCTACTGTTTGTGCAGATACGTACCCTGATAGAAGTAAATATGAAAACATAGCTGCAGCATTCGTTAATTAAATTGTTAATATTTGTAAAAATGAATTGAAATAATGATAAATAAAATGCGAATTTGTTTGAATACTAGTTGGTGTGGACATTAAACTAATCTTTGACAAATGGCATCCGGTAGATAAGAGTGTGTGTAAAACTGTGTAGATTACAGGCAGACAGAAAGTGTTACTGGATTGTTATTAAACTGATTTAGTACTAATTATGCAGTGTTTGTAATTGATAAAAACGTACAATTTGTTTACGGAATAATATTAAGCGAAGATAAAGTGGTTAAATGTAATTCAAAGTTTTTAAAACTTTGCCGCTAAAAATAAACCTGAAAAGGGGGAAAGAGTGTTAATAATATCTGAGAAGAAACACACCTGTATCAATACAATTTCCCTTAGCATGTGTCTTCAAATGTTACATTCACTCAACAGGACCTAAACTACGACTCTGGTCAGCCTTTTTCCGAAACTTTCACTTCGTAATCAATATTTCCTCGTTCGATTACTTGCAGTGATTTCTGTATAACAAGTAAGTTGTATCAAAGGACTATAAACAGTCTTTTTAAAAATGATATTCTAAGATTTTTTTATATAATATTAATACGGGGACAAGTTGCAAAATGGAAATACTTACTAACACAACATTACTTTTTTTTATATATACATCAGTGCAGGTCTATAGATAGTTAAGATTCAAAATTGAATACGTTAGATGGCGCTGAAATTTTCCGATTTTGCAGTTTGTGTGTTTGTACCTTATAGGGTACCTACAGCGGTCAACTGATATTTTTTTTAAAATTCTTCAACAGGTAACTGTCAATCCTGGTGATAAAGTACGGTAGGTGTTTTGTTATAAAAGGCTTGGTTTTCAGTTATTTTTTATTCATGTATGTAGAGAAATGTGGTCTAAGAACGTATAAATGGAAGCCTTATACGCTCTTGCCATATTTTATATCTGTAGCTTAAATTTTGTAATTTTTTTTTAAGATTACACCAAGTATATTGTATAGAAGGCTGTAGTGGCCATTAACGGGTCACGCCCAAATTTTGTGCTCATCTTACAATTAATGACAAATACACACTTAACTAATTTTAACTCTGAACGAACCCTGATGGTTGGGCTAGGCCCCGCCTTCAGGTCATGTGCTGGCTGTGAAAACACCAAAAAGAAACTTCATGACTTCCGCAAACGTAAAAAGGACAATGCTTTAAGGATATGACGACGTCTGAATTCTCTATAGAGAAGGTGCCACTATGCGACTAGCGGAAGTCCTCAAAAAATACACGGCTGATATCACCGCCATCCAGTGGATGAGATGAACAAGACAGTGATGCTCGAGACGTAAAAATGTCGACATCTGTTACAGCTGCCATGCGGAAAAGTAAGAATTTGGATGTGGATTTGTAATTGGCCTGAGACTCTGAGTTCTTAACTCGCGGTTCAATCATGTAAGTGATCGAATAGCCACAATCCACATCAAGGCGAAATATTTCTACATTACGTTGATTTGTGCACATGCCTCCACGGAAGTTAAAGACGACAAGCAACTAGTTTATCCCCTGATCAAAACACTAAATATCACATGTCGATATCGAGAGAAGGCATGCATTTATCATCATCGCAGCTAAAGTGTGCACAAGATTGATCAGATCGAAAAACGCCCGTAGCCATTCACAAAGAAACATGGACATCGCGAAGGTGTCAACTACCCACAACTTACAACTACCTCTACTTATGACGTTCCTGATACACATTGGCTGCATATTGGGTATTCCATAGCAACCGCCACAACAACCGTGCTTGAATATGATACGGATAAGTAGTAAAGGCAGATAACACATCTCGCTCTTAAGTGTGTTTTGATTGCCGATTTGCAGGACAGCTCAAGATATACATTGGCTCTCTCGCGGTTTCTTTTCACAATATTTCCATAATTTTGCAGATTTTTTATAAGTAAGATTTTTTATGTATAAAAGCAACTGCAATTTATGTTAAAAACAAAAACTATCAAAGTTTTACATTGTGCTATGTCTTCAACATAGTAATGTAGATAATAATAAGAAAAGCTGCAGTGAACACGAGTGGTACGACATTCACCAAAAGTCACATGCTACTTGCGTACGCTGATAACGTGGACTTCATCGGCCGAAAACTGCGGTATGTGACTGTAGCCTTCTCAGGTAACCAGAAGGAATCAGAAAAATTAGTTTTTGGTTTGTAAAACAAAATGTTTATAACGGTGATCTGCAACAAAGCCTTAGGAAATAAAGCCCTATATCATTATTTCCGATTCGATTATTAAATAACACCATATCGTCGTTCCGAAGTTATCTTCACGTATATCACAAAATCAAAAAAATTGAGATAAGATCATTTCCTTGGAAAAATTTGTTAGATCTATCGATATGTTTAATCCCCAGGTCCTTACCTCTTATAGTTTCTGAGATATTGAGCAGCCGTTTTGTTGTATATCCACTTTTGGGAAAAAATTTTTGCGTTATGATGCCGTATGGACCATTGTTGTGGATATACAATAAAAAATATATGAAAATTTCGAATTATAAAAAAATATGTTATCTTCACGTATGTGCCAGAAAAATGTGACATATTTTAAAAATTAAATTACACCGTGCTACAGTCAATGAGAACTTAGAACATAAACTAGTGCATGTTGTATGTCATATCGAGTACAACAATAACCTGTATACCAAAGTTCCCTAAACTACAAAAATCCTGACTTACGGGTAAAAATACCGACTCTTCATTACTTTCCTCACTTGAAGGCTTATAACTCAGTCAATTCCTAACCAAAGTTAGATTTCTTAATGGTTTTGGAAAGAAAAGACCTTTCGGCCTTTGCAACAATACTTATATTTATATAGATAACTTGTCATATATGTCTGTTTTTGCCCTGATACCGCAAACTTGTTAGATTTTTCACTATTTTTTAAGTTAGAAGAAGTTTTTATCCTATATTTTATTAGGATTCTCTAATGTTTATTATTTTATTAAGAAATTGCATTCATTTACGAGTACAACGCATATTTGCCCATAAAATTGTTTACACAGTGGTTAAATTATTGAAGTTTTTCGAAGAACGTCACTTTCAAATCCTACAAGTTTGCGGTTTCAAGGCAAACACAGACATATCGGACAAGTTATTAATTTAAATATATACATCGTTTGAAAGACAGTAGTCTCTTCTTTTTTTCAGACCATTAAAGCAACTAACACGGTTAAAAATTGACTGAGTTATAAGCCCTGAAGTGGAGACCGGGTTTTTACCCGTAATTCAGGTATTTGAGGGTGTTATCGAAATATGGGTTACAGATACATGTTGTTCTTAATCACACTTACAACATGTCACTCCTCCAATTTCCTTAATTTTTTTCCATACTGTAGCAGTGTGTTATCAATAAAATTTTTCGAAACAAACAATTAACAATTCGACATACCATCAATGGAAATGCAAAAACCGTAAATTCAAAAAATTAAAAATACTTTTTTGAATTAGATATGGCATACTAGGCGATTCTACACGTCCCGTCAAAGGTCCAAAAATAACGGTTTTATTGCATAAACAATCAAAAAAGACTAACACACATAACTTCAGAAATTCTAAAAAAAATATTTTAATATATTGTTGATCTTAAGCGAATCTGTGAGTAATTCGTGTCCAAAAGTTTAATACTTTTCATGTCATAAAGTTTTTTGCTTCTCCTCTAAAATTATGAAAATGAGGGTTTCGCTTTTTTTACATTCCAGGTGACGATACATATATATTTCAATTCTAATGACTTTATAACCCATTTTCGGTAAAATTTAGTACCACGTTGTACGGAATGCGCAAATGTTTCACGTTGTTATTGATCAATTGCCTACTTGCAACTTACTGAATGTTTAGTGGATATACGTGAAGATAATTTCGGAGTAAAAACATATGAACGCGGGTTTTCATGTTATTTTCACGTATGTGCCAATAAAAAAATAAATATTTTCCAAAAAAGTGGCGTATACAACAAAATGTGACAAAATAATTTGATGTTAAAATAGCTATAACTCGGAAAATAGTTTCCATGGCTTTGGTTTTTTTTTACACTAATATATGTAGAATTTCAAGCACTACTTCTGACAAAAATATTGGAATACTTATTTCACACAACTTTTTTTGTATTAAGTTTCGAAACTTTAGAACCAATTTCCCACAAAAAAATTTTCTGGAGATACGTGAAGATAACTTCGGAACGACGATATGGCTTTATTGCCACAGATGAAGTATAATAAAGCCATTATAGCATTATTCCACCTTTGATAATTTTTTTATAAAAGAGGTATGCGGTGGGGGCGCGCTCCCAGCAATCCTTTTATTACATGAAAAATAAATCTGTTGGCATTATATAACCATAATAATAAGTTAGTTGCATTTTACACACAGTTGCATTTTATTTCCCAAATGATGGGATAAGACCATATGGCCATTATTTAATAATATAATTAAATTACTATATACTTTATTTTATAACGCTTTTAATAATTTAATTATAATTTAATGTACATTTTTTAAATATTAAGGATTTTTTTCTTCACTTTAAAGCTGTGCAACTTTGATTATCATATCATCTGTGAACATTTAAGAAATTATTTTTCATATTTGAAAATAATGTCAAATTTGTTTGTTATATTTTTTACAAAGAACAACCAAAAAAGTATTTTTTTTTTAATTTAAAATTATAAATGAAACATTTCAGGCGCTGATTTTATTCATTAAATTGTTTAATTTTGAACTATATTTTAACATTTTGTTAAAATTTATTATATTGCTATAGTTCGGTTTAAGATCTATACTATTGGTAATTGGTGATTATTACCAATAGGTTTTTGTTCAAGAGTTGTGAAATGTATTATGAGACAGCGGGTAAGGCGTGTAACATTATTTCGGCATTCACCACAATGCCTCGTCACCGCCCTTTGCTGCGACTTCTCCACTATCATCACAAACCTTAAGGGAAGAAAGTAACTCAATTTAAATGAGAAACTCTGCCCACCGGTGCGAAGATAGTATCCTCAAAGCACACAAAAAGTCAACATAAAACATTCACACTAAAATTTTTAAATTTAATTTTATCAAAAGATTTTCAATGTTTAAATTTACACATATGAAATAAAATTCAACTGGATATTTCAAAATGCGAATACTCCGACATTTGTCAGTGTATAGCCATCGTTTCGATTTGGCATTAAACTGCAGGTCCCGTTAAATGAGTTTTAAAATCGAAGCTTGCCAGCTCACTCAAATGCGAGATGGTTTTCATTATCTCATTCATGGGATGCTATGAAAAAATATGTTTGTACAAGCTCAGTATGACGTTTAAACTATTGCAATAAAAAGAAGTAAGAAAAGAATAAAACGGAACCCTCAAAATGTTGACGACCACCACAAACGAATCAAGGACCATGATTTGATGATATGCACCTGGAATGTTAGAACACTGTATAGACCAGGTGCCTCCATCCAACTGGCGGAAGTCCTGGACGAACGAGTGATTAGGGGTGCGAACATTGACACTTCACACGATTGACACGATCACTTCCTTACCGCAGTTAAGGTACTCACAAGGCTAAGCATGGCGAAAAACGTTCGTAACCAGGCACAACGAAAGCTGGACATCGGTAAACTGCGGACCACAGAGGTCGCGGACGCCTACTCCAACAACCTAAATCAACTGCTGCGGAATGCTCCAACCCCATGATAATATAACATCGCAGTGGCAAAATATAGCCGACTCCTTAGAACGGGCTGCGAGAAGTGTCTTGGGTACTCAAAGCCGTCTCAAGAAGATGCCTGGTACGATGATGAATGTCGCAATGCCACGAGAGAGACGGTTGCTGCATACAGGGCGGAACTGCAGCCAATGGCAACGCGAGCTGTTCGTGAACGGCACAGGGAGAAGAGACAAGAGGCAACTCGTATTTTTAGAAGGAAAAAGGAGGAGCTGATGAAGAGGCAGGATGAGTGCACTGAGTTGCTCCGAAGTAGAAGGGAAGCCCGAGAATGCGTGGAAAAGGGTTGCCCTCCTGCAAGGACAGCGATGGTCAGCTAGTGACGGACCCGGATAACGTTCTGAAGATATGGAGAGATCATTTTAGAATTTTACTGGATACTGACACCACTCCAGAAGTCTCCGCTCCGCTAGTGAATGTAAGAACTACCGTGGAATAAGACTATTACCAATTGCGTACAAGGTCCTTTCAAGCATATTGAGTGAACGTCTAAAGCCAATTATAGAAAAAATAAGTGCGGCTTTAGACCTGGTAAATCTACGACGGATCAAATATTCACTCTACGACAAATCCTGGAAAAAACTCACGAAAAGCAGATCGACACCTACCACCTCTTTGTCGACTACAAAGCTGCCTTCGACTCTCCGATAAGGAAGAGGCTATATGAAGCCATGTCTGAGTTTGGTATTCCTGCAAAGATAATTCGACTTTGCAGATGTACCTTGGAAAACACCAAATCCTCGGTTAAGATTGGAAAGGATCACTCTAAGCCATTCAACACAGAAAGAGGTCTCAGGCAGGGTTATAGCCTGTCCTGTACACTATTTATTATAGTTATGGAGAATGTGATGAGAAAGGCTGGTGTCAACATGTGTGGCAACATATTCCACAAGAACCACATGCCACTAGCCTATGCCGAAATTCTGCGGAATGTTACTGCAGTTTTCTCATCGCTAGAAAAGTCAACGAGGACAAAACAAAAATAAGGATTTCGATGAACAAAGAGTCCTCTCGATGGAGACGCACCGTCAACGTTGAAAATTATTGTTTGAGGTAGTAGATGAGTTTACCTACCTCGGATCTTCCGTCAACAAGAAAAATAATGTCAGCCAAGAAATTAAGCGGAGAATTGTGCTAGCCAATAAATGTTTTTACGGACTTCGGCAGCACTTTAGTAACACCACCTTATCTCGAGATACGAAGAAACAGCTATACCAGGTGTTAATTTTACCCGTTCTGGTGTATGCTGCCGAATCATGGGTGCTCACGACAACGGACATACAAATCCTGGGAGTAATCGAGAGAAAAGTACTCCGAAAAATATATACGGCGAGTTTCGCCATCAGATGAACCATGAGCTGAGTGACATCGACGTAGCTAAAAGAGTCAGAATCCAACGACTACGATATCTGGGACATGTTGTCAGGATAAATGAAAATGCTCCAGCGAGAAAGGTGTTTCAAGGCGAACCTGAAGGACGGCGCAGAGCAGGGAGACCCAAACTTCGTTGGAAGGACCAAGTGGTTGGCGACATGCCACCATCTGGTAGGACCAATTGGAGAACGCACGCAGAAGACCGAAGCGTGTGGAATTCTTTAACACTTCAGGCCTCAAATTTATAAACTACGTTTGGAAGTTGTAATAGGCCACTTAAGTAAGTATAAGCTCTGTATAAATTGTATGAGCGCAGTATATCATGGCCAAATTATTAACAATGAATAAATGAGAAGTTATTAAACATTTCTACCTTTAAATAACTTTAAAGTAATGTAAGTATTTAGTACCCCGATAAGTCTTTTCATAGCCATAAACACTTTGCATCCTATTCACTTCATCAAATCACCAACTGAAGTAAAAGACATTATATAGCATCTCACATATTTACTTATTTACCATATGCATAGCAATATATACACATATACATAGATATTATTTGGCGAATAAATTATAAACATAAATCTGCCATAATAACTACAACATTTTACAACCAAAATGAAGGAAAACAGCATCAACAACAATAATATCGCCACCATCACCATCCGAGAAAAATGGCGTTATTTAGAGAAATTTATTACCATTTATAGACAAAATTTCATTTTCTTGTCTCCGTTTTAACTCCGACAGTTTCAAAAGTCTATAAAAATCTGTCATTAATCATTTTTATTTGGGTAGTTAACTGTGATAGTAGAGTAGACTACCAACCACTCATTGCCTGTAGCAGAAGCAGCAGTAATGAAATCAAGATTTGTGTTTGGAAGTTGAAGCAAATGAGAAACTTCCAACGACGCAAATGAATGAATAAATCGTCGCAAATCTTTCCCTGCTAAACGTTATACAAAATGGCAGCCTTGGTGGATCGGTACCACCACCTACTCCCTGTCACCAGATTCTTCATCACACGTCTCTGGGGTTTGTTGCTGATGCTGACGATGATAGCCACACATTTTTGGGAAGACATCATTTCCGTCATTCGCTGGTTGACGTTTGTAAGTGATGTTGTTAAACACGGAGAATTTTCTTGTTTATCATATGAATAATTGTATACCGCACACTCACTTCATCTCTGATTCCTCAGCTCATCTAAGCAAAAAGATAACATAAACGAAATTTTGGTGTCACTCATTCACACTTTATACAATAAGTTTACCAAACATGATAAAGAGAAATAGTTGGTGTTCGTGTATCCTCTCAAATTGTCACAGCGTCTTATGAGTTACTAGTTTGCTTATACGTTCACCGTCACTTCTTTGTTTGGAGATGTATACGATTTCAAAACCATCATCGTTATCAAGAAGCATAACCACCGTAAAGAGAAGTACATCGCCATTGGTGAAAACTAAAAATATTTTTATTCTAATAACAGCTATTCTCCATTTTTCAAATCTAATTCATGCTACAGTGTTTTTATGTTATGAAATACTGAGACAACTAAGTCTTGTATAAAGATTCATTAATATATTCTGTATATGCGGATTTCCACAGAACGGCCCACCATGATCGAAAAATTGAAAGTTCACAAAAATATTTTTTAGTAAAGACATTAGTAAAGACAAATACTTAAATTTTATTAAATTAAAATGTCCAAAGCTTATCTTAGTTTTCGTGTCGATTAGACGGACTGCAAAATTGCATTTTTGTGTTGGTTTTCTTAATTGTTAATAATATATTCACAGATGATGCAAGTGCTAAGTGCTCTCTTGTTATAAAACATTTGTGACAACAGTAAATAACTTCAATAATAGAAAAAAACAATCAGCTGAAATAATTTTATTTTATTTTGAAGTATAAAAACTTTTAAACACCCACTATTTCACAAAGGAAATGTATGCCTCGCAACGTCACGTTTCACAAAATAAGTTGTAATTAGTGCTCCCCATTTCCCGGGAAACGGTATTCCCGGGATTCCCGGTCCTTTCCCGGGAAACCGGGATTGTTATATTTCCCGGTAATCTCGGGATTCCCGGGAAATAAAAAGTGGTTTTTTCTTCGGTTTGTTAAGCAATTATGCACAGAATGTCTTGAAATTTTGCAGAAATCATAAACGGAGACTTGGTTATATTCTCCCAAAAAATTATGGCATTTGATGGAACGCTGTCCAAACGCCGGTCCGGGAACGAAAAAATTTCAATTATTTTCATACATTTGTATGACTATTTTCGGTTTTCCGGTCTATCAAGGACCGGCGTTTCTAAAGTACTTTTTTAAATAGATCGAGAGTTGGCAGTATTAAAGAACGACATTAGTACAACATTTCCACGGATTTTTGTGACGTTTGCTTAACAACTGCGGAAACGCCGGTCCGGGATAGACAAAAAACAGTAATTTTTTCATAAATGTATATATATATATGGAGCTTCGGTTTGTTAAACAAAGATGCACAGAATGGCTTGAAATTTTGCAGATATCATAAACAGAGACTTGGTTATATTTTGCCAAAAAATTATGCAATTCGATGAAACGCTGTTCAAACGCCTGTCCGGGAACGAAGAAATTTGTATTATTTTCATACATTTGTATGAAATTTTTCCGTTTTCCCCTCTATCCCGGACCGGTGTTTCTAAAATATATATTCAAATGGATCGCGAGTTGGCAATATTGAAGAACATCATTAGTAGAACATTATCACGAATTTTTGTGATATTTAATGAAAATCTGCAGAAATGCCGGTCCGGGAGCGAAGAAGTTTCTATTATTTTTTTCAGTTTTCCGTCTATCCCGGACCGGCGTTTCTAAAATACTTTTTCAAATGGGTCGCGAGTTGAGTCGATTCAATTTTCATTAGTTTGTGTCTTTGTGAAAATAGAAAGAACTGATTTTTATTTTTGTTATGTAATGTATTATCTGAACATTTTGAAGTGTTCTTAACATTTGTAAAAGAGGAGTCAAGCTTTCAGAATTTTGCATCTAGAGGCACCCTGTGTCAACACAGTTTGCGATAGGGTGTCAAAATTGACCACTTTGGTGCAGCCGAAACTTTTAAAGCCTGGTACTTCTACACTTATAGGCGGATTACAAAAATGTTTCATTTCTAAGAATCTACTATATAAGGCAAACACAAAACACACTCAGTGTTGCAGAATATCTTTTACCGTTACCAAGATATCTATATATATAAAAATGAAATGGTCCACGTATGTAATACCATCACTTGAGAACGGCTGGAGCGATTTGGCTGAATATTTTTTTATTCGATGCTAAATTTTCCGTAGATTGTTTGTGTTGAAAAAAAATCAAATCCAGGCTAGGGTGGATTTATATCGTAAATTTGAATGCATGTACCAATTCAACTGAAATTTAGAATGGATATTCGTTTGATCATGAGAAACATTTTATGTACAAATGGATCCGGTAGGTGGAGTTAGGGTCGGTTTACAGTCAAAATATTAAGGAATAGGCCAATTTAACTGAAATTCAGAATCTATGTTTGTTTGATCTTCAGAAAAAATCGTATGTACAAATGGATCCGGTAGATGGCGCTAGGGTGGATTTATATCGAAAATGTTAATGCATGTACCAATTTAACTGAAATTTAGTATTTATGTTTGTGGAACATTGAAAAAAATTTTTTTTTATAAATTGACCCGGTAGGTGTCGCTGTGGTGGAATTATAATGAAAATTTTAACGAATTAAACAATTTGACTGAAATTTAGAATGTATATTTGTTTTATTATGAGAATTTTTTTTGTACATATGGACCCGCAGTTGATTTGGCTAGGGTTGAATTATTTCGAAAATTTATATCGATTGTCCGACTTTACTTAAACTTAAAATATATGAATTTTTTGGCAGGAGAAGATTTTGAATATCGATTGTCCGATTTTACTTAAACTTAAAATATATGATTTTTTTGGCATGAGAAAATTTTGAATGTATGTTTGGAACCAGTTGCCGGTGTTTAGCTTATAATACACTTAATTTTTGGAATGTCATTTAGTCACTTTTTTTAACACTTTTTTTTGAAAACGGTTGACCCCATTTGTCCCAAAATTTCAGTGAAAGTTAAGGATTGGCTGTGGATGGTCACCCAGACCGCAAAAAGGCTTAAAGAAGAATGACTAACTTTTATAATGGTACACTTCCTACTGAATTAAAGAGCTTCACAAAGTGGTTTTTCCCATTTCAAAATTTTAGGGGACAATAACGAAAATAGGAATAACTGTTGATATCACCCAGACCATACGGTTAATGGGGTTGCTGAGCCTAATGATGGCCTTTTTGGAAATTCGTACTGCAGAAAGTTATATGACAGTCAATCGGCTTAAAAATGTGGGTTTAGAATATATGCCTATCAATAAGTAAATTTTCATCACATCATGGACGACACTGCTGATCCGTTTTAGCAATTCTTATAAAAATATATAAAAATCTTTAAGATATATGAGTAACAGAATTTGTCCGGGAAAACCTCGCCCTTTAAATTGAAATATTTTAGAGGTGAAAAAAATAAACCAATCGTTTTTAGATTTCAACTATACTCAACATATTTTACAAAAATTTGGAGGCAGGACGAAATCTGCCTGGCCAGCTAGTCCTCTATAAAAGTTTAAAATTGAACATTTTTTTAACGTAAAGAACACATTTCAGGGTTTAAGTTACCTCAAGTGGTTTAGAAATGCCGACCTTTCAAAGTGTAATTTTTTTCAACCAGTAAAAAACACAACATTTTGTCAAAAAGGTACCATGATTCATTAATTTTTCTAAAAAACCTATACAATTTGTTAATTTTTTCTTAAAAGAAAGACTTTAGAAAACACATTTAATATAAAACTATGATCATTTGGACATGCCCGTACACTTAATATTCTTCGAAATAATGCAATTTTTTTTTATCACATTTTTCACTTTCGATTTTTGGAAAAGATTTCGCTCGGGGTTTTTTATAAAAATTATTTTATATTTATTTTAGATTGAAATGTTATTTATTACGGACCAAAAAAGAAATAGATCCTACTCATAAATAATATTATAATTTGTGGGATTACAAATTTCTAAATTTTCGTCCGTGCGTACAACATGACCTAGCCAACGCAACCACTGCGCCTTAATGCGTCTGACCACGTCAATGTCAGAGTACAGCTCGTGCAGCTCATACTTCATACGACGCCTATACTCTTCGTTAACGATGATGGGCCCATATATTTTACGGAGTATTTTTCTGTCGAATACTGCCAGAACCGATTCATCCGCTTGTGTCATAACCCAGGATTCTGAACCATACATCATTGAATCGCTTGCTTAGTCCGTAGTAGCATTTATTAGCAAGCAGGATTCTTCTCCGGATTTTGAGGCTGACATTATTTGTTTTGTTGATGGCGGAGCGTAGGTAGAAAAATTATCTACCACCTCGAAGTTATAGTTGTCATCGTTCAGGCAGTTTGCCAAACTAGTAAATTCTTTGTTCGTTGAAATAATAATCAGCTTACGCGAGTATCATGTGGCTTTTGTTGAGTATCGTGCCACTCGTGTTTACTGCAGCTTTTCTCATTATCATCCCCATCACAATGTTGAAGAGGCCGTGCCTTGTTTTAGGCCTCGTCTGGTACAGAATGGCTCCGTAAGGTCCTTCCCAATCTTCACTGAAGACCTCGTGTTGGTAAGCGTCAGTCCGCAAAGGCGTATCAGCTTCGCTGGAATACCAAATTCAGCCATGGCTTCAGAGTAATTTCAGCCGTATCGAGCTGTCGAAGGCAGCTTTGTAGTCTACGAAAAGATGGTACGTATCAATCTGTTTCTCTTGGGTCTTTTCCAGGTTTTGCCGAAGTGTGAATTTCTGGTCAGTTGTTGATTGGGACCGGCCGTGGCATAGTGGTTAGAACACGCGACTACCATGCGGGAGATCGCAGGTTCAAACCTGGCTCCAGTCATTTTAAAAGAAAAAAAAAAAAAAAAATGTTCTTTCATTGTCGGCTCCCCTCGAATGTTGTTGACAGCAACTTCGCAGTATTAAGCGTCGATTCAATAGTCGTGTCTAGTAAGAGCTTCTCAAACAGTGACGTTCGCATTCGTCGATAAACAAGTAGGTGCCGTTAGTTGTGAATCTAAAAATAGAAAGCGTGTTAATTCACAACAACGCGAGAAGCTATCCCATACCTCATTCATGGGGTGCAAAGGGAAATTAAGTAAGTAAGTATACTGCTTTGAAACCACAGTTATAGTGATTCCGACTGTTGCTTGGAAACGGTTTTGTTATTGTTTTTTCTCTCTCACTTTGGAGCCCTTCATAAAGAAGTAACTTAAGAAATACAACACACTGATGACCCTGACAATGACAGCAGTTTCGATGTTAACAGGGAAGACGGTGGTGGTAGTTCCAACGGCAATGACACAAACACCAGCATAAATTATCCCATTGTACGAATAAATATGTGAACTGTAATGTTAGTCAAAGTATACATCTCCATCGCATCTATTTTGTCCCAACAATGTTCTTAGAGGGGTTTTATACTCTAAGCGCCCATAAAAATACATTAATAAATACTATTTATATAAAATACGTATGTGCATTTTCATGTTCACAGTATTTGTACACAGATCCAACACCCCTAATGTGCACATTCACACATATCCAATATATAACTGTCTGTCTACATTATGTGATATATCATACAACGAAGTTAGTTAACTCCTTTGTCCTTTATTAGCCATGTGTGGAATCATGGCAGAGTGATTAAATAAAATTTATTTTTTAATATTTATATTATAGTTCGTAATTTTTATAAAAATTACTATAATCTCAAGTATGAGAATTTGTGCAAATTACATATTTTCAAATTTTCAAAATTCATTCTAGAAATTGGCGACCATAGAATTTTATATGTGAATTTTACAAACGTTTTTAAAAAAAACTTGTTTATACAAATATGATAGTTATTCAAAATATATTTAATAATTTAATGTTTTCCTAAAATTTCTTTCGGATGGTATCTTGTCAAACCACCTCAAGAGGTTTATGAAACATTGACCCCAAATTAATTTGAAGCTATTAAAGATGTTAATATCGATGTCCATCGAAAAGTAATAAATAATACGACCTGGATTTTGTATGTTCGGGAAATAATCAACCGTTTTTGATCATCAATAGAATTTCATCAAAGTTTTCGAAATCATTTGAATGTAAAATTAATTTTGTTTCTATTCCTCGACAGCCCAAACGACATGGACCAATCTAAAGT
Organism: Muscina levida; assembly: GCA_964034835.1. Lineage (NCBI taxonomy): Eukaryota > Metazoa > Arthropoda > Insecta > Diptera > Muscidae > Muscina > Muscina levida. Next base: position 50,517,527 of record OZ035881.1, on the reverse strand, counting down.
AAAGCCATAAATTATGTTTGGTGAAACTATGAGTACCGAAGACCTATCCAAGCCATCATCAATTCCAGCGAATATAATCAAAGGTTGTCACACCGAATGAAAATAATGATGGAGACGATGACGATGATGGGAGGGGAAAACCAAAAGCAAATCACCAAAACTTTGTTGATTGGTAATCTAAAAGATATACAACTTTCGTGGCCACCTCCTCTCCCATAACAAACAAAAAAAGATTACAAATCAAATTTGTTTTTTAAACACTTTTTGATCTCATCTAAAACAACAACAGAACAAAGATGAAACATTTGGATATCTAAAATGTTTCGATTTTGATTCACTCTACCAACAAAAATAGAAAGAAAAAAAATCTGAAAATAAATGTTAAGTTCTTCACTTAATTTATAGCCCATGATTGGGTCGTATTTCGTTCCACGTCTCCGTCATCCCAGTGCGCGCTCTTCTCTACCTTCCCCGCTGTTATTTTAGTTTAGTTCGTATTGATCCAGGTAATAAATTTGATTTGAAATACAACAACAACAGCATCATCAACAGCAGCAGCAGCAACAATAACAGCAATGCTGACATATTCATTTATTAACAGACATTAACGTTTGATTTGTTATTATTCATTTTGATATACAAATATATCGTATGAATTGTATACATTGAAAATCATCTATAACGAGGGTGGTATACAAAAATTCAGTAGTTTTAACATACGTATAAATACCAAAGAACTTAATGCTGAAAGTTTTTACCACAGCTGAAAAATGTCCTGCAACAAATCATTATACTGAACTATACAACAGCTTACTGTAAATATCCCTGATATTTTAGCAGAACCACATGGTATCCTTGATGATAGCTCGAATCCAGAAAGTGGAGACAATGACTAGGTAATAGCAGATGGAATGCCGTTGGTGATTGTCAGCTCCCGTTATCAGTCCGACGCAAACACATTATTAACATATGAAAAAGATTGTCAAAGTTCTAAAAGAGGTTTTTATATCAATTGAAAAAATAGGTAGATTAATATTCTATCGTGGGTTATGTTATTGGAAATATGAAAAACAAGATACTAAATAGTTGTGTGGCGTTGACTATATATATATTAAACTATTAACGGACCCATCATTAATATGAAATTGTGTTTGATTTGATCAAATTTGTATTAATAAAGCGTCATTGTATGTGTAGAGAAGCATCTGCAATTAAATCGGTGGACGAAACTCCCTTAATTTTTTAAAGTTTGTTATCAATTAATGTGTTAGCCTTTGGCCCTAAGAAATATGCAGCCTGTAGTATTTCGAAGTTAAATTTGATTTGCAGCCCAATTTTATTACGATTAATTGTTATAAAGAATATGATTTTCTTCAACATTACAGATATCGTACACAGAACTAGACATACCACCCTCATTCTTTCCACCAATAGTGGAAATTTTTGTAATTATGGTAGAAATTTCTTTCCATTGACGATTTAAAGGTATAACTAGTTTTATTTCTGTCTGTGGATCATCGATTGATTTAGATATATTTTTGTATAACGCTTCCATTCCACTTCTTTTAATATAAACTACGTTTACTACAGACTTTGCCCAGAGGTGGAAAGTTACTGATTGTCACTCACTTGGGAGTGGCCAGTAGCGATTCCTTTGTGGCACTGTCCAAGCAGCTAACTACTTCCGGTCTTAGACCAAGTATTCCCCGGGCAATGACTTTAAAGCAACCGCTTAGAAGTTAGCTGGAGTTAGAAGGCGAAATGTTGGTTAACCTAATCGGAATGCTACCACCGATGCGTCTTAGGAAGTAGGTAACAGAAGTTACTGAAGCTCAACACAGGCTCTCTTAGTGGCTTTGGCAGCCCCAAGAAACTAGGATCGGGAGCGGTGGCCTAATAAGCTACTCTCCTTAAACAAAATTTATTATGAAAACACGGAGAATAAACAAAACAAGAACTCCCCCAACTGTTAACGATCCCCGCAAACAATATAAGAACCATGATTTAAGGATATGTACCTGGAATGTCCGAACTCTATACAGAGATGGTGCCTCTATCCAACTGGTGGATGTCCTCGACAAATACAAGGATAGGGATGCACACGACGAATGAACTGTGACATCTTTTACAGCTGCCATGCAGAAAGACAGGAATTTGGATGTGGTTTCATAGTCGGCAAGAGACTTATACACCTGGTCTCGCGGTAAGTTCAGCCTGCATACCGACACGTCAGACAACGGGTTTAGGCTGGTTAGCTTCGGTAGTGGAACCAGATTCCAGCACAAAGATATCCACAAGGCGACTTGGCTATCCCCCGATCAAAACATCAAAAATCAAATCGATCATGTGGTAATTGATGGCAGGCATGCATTGTCATGGACGTGCGTGTGATCCGTGGTGCTAATATTGACTCGGATCACTACCTGGTTGCAGCACAAGGTTGAGCAGAGCGAAAAACGCACGTAACCAAACACAAAGAAAGCTGGACATCGCGAAGCTGCAAAGCCCAGAGATAGCTACTGCCTACTCCAACCAGCTCTCCCAACTTCTACGACACAATGGCTCTACTTCTGACGTTCCCGATACATAGTGGCAGAATGTTGCGCAACCGCCACAACAACCGTGCTAGGATATGAAGGAATCCTGGTACGATGAAGAATGTCGCATAGCGTCTGAGGAACAGGATGTTGCTTATAGGGCAACGCTACAGCCAATTGTAACCCGTGCTGTTAGGGAACGGCACCAGAAAAAATTAAAACAGCTATTTAGGCGGAAAAAACTTTAGATGAAGGAACAGGAGAACAAGGATATAGAGCGATACAGGGATAGAGGTGAGGCCCGAAAATTTTACCAGAAAGTAAGAGCCAATGGATACGGTAAGCCTACCAAGTTTGTGCTCCAACTACCGCGGGGTCAGCCTTTTACCCATCGCATATAAGGTCCTGTCGAGTGTGCTATGTGAAAGACTAAAGCCAGTGTTATCCAACCTGATCGGGCCTTATCAGTGTGGCTTTAGACCTGGAAAATCAACATCTGGCCACATATTCACACTTCGGCAAATCCTGGAAAAGACCCAAGAGAAACTGATTGATACGTTCCATCTTTTCGCCGACTATAAAGCTGCCTTCGACAGCCCAATGCGGCAGAAATTACTCGAAGCCATCGCTGAGTTTGGTATTCCAGCGAAGCTGATACGTCTTTGCGGAATGATGCTGACTGACACGTAGTCTTCAGTGAAGATTGGCAAGGACGTTACGGAGCCATTCTGTACCAGACGAGGCGTAAAACAAGGCGACGGCCTATCGTGCGATCTCTTCAACATAGTGATGGAGATGATAATGAGAAAAGCTGCAGTAAACACGAGTGGCACTATATTCAACAAAAGCCACATGCTACTCGCGTACGCTGATGACGTAGACATCAACGGTCGAAAATGGCGGAATGTGACTGCAGCCTTCTCAAGTATACAGAAGGAATCAGCAAAATTGGGTATAACGGCGAACGAGGACAAAACAAAGTTATTATTTTCAACGAACAAAGAATCTACTCGTTTGGCACACTGCGTGAACGTTGACAACTATAATTTCGTGGTGGTAGATAATTTTATCTACCTAGGATCCGCCATCAACAAAGCAAATAATGATCCTAGAAATCCGGAGAAGAATCCTGCTTGCCAATAAATGCTATTACGGACTAAGCAAACGATTTAATGACGGAGCCCTCTCTCGACGAACAAAAATCCAGCTACACCAGATACTGGTTCTCAATGTCTTGATGTACGGTTCAGAATCCTGGGTTATGGCACAAGCGGATGTGTCGGTTCTGGCTGTATTCAAGAGAAATACTCCGTAAAATATATAGGCCCATCATCGTTAACGTAGAGTATTGGCGTCGTATGAATCATGAGCTGTACACCAACATTGATGTGGTCAGACGTATTAAGGTTGTACGCATGGACGAAAATGCTCCAGCTCGAAAAGTCTTGGTTTGACTAATTGGTGTGACTAACTGGAGATGAAGCGCAGAAGACATGCGGTATATAATCCAGTAGGATTGCAAAGAAGTATAAGCTAAGTAAGTAGTGAGTAATAATAAATTGTATGTTTTACTGAGCTAAGTCCCCGACTGAAACTTTCTTACTGCTTTTTATAATGTTTGAATTAGACCCACCGGGGGGTGGAAAAGGGCCCAGCTAAAATTGGTTTGAGACGAATAAAGATTCTTCTTGATGGGGACGCATCGTCAACGTTGAAAATTATTGTTTTGAGGTAGTATATGAGTTTACGTACCTTGGCTATTCCATCACTAAAAAATAATGTCAGCCAAGAAAGCAAGCGGAAAATAGTGCTCGCCAATATATGTTTTTACTGACTTCGGAACTTCTAAGAAACAGTTAAACCAGGTGCTAATTTTACCAGTTATGTTGTATGCTGCCGAATCGTGGGTACTTTGACAACTGACATACAAAACCTAGGAGTATTCGAGTAAAAGTACTCCGAAAAATATATGGAGCTGTATAAGCTTTACCACGACATCGGCGTAGCTTAAACAGTCAAAATCCAACAGCTTTGATGGCTGGGACATGTTGCCAGGATGGATGTAAATGCTCCAGCGAGAGATAGGCGTTTAAGGGCGAACCTAAAGGACGGCGTAAAAAACTTCTGTGGAAGGACCAAGTTTAAAAATAACTTTAGCGACAGTAACCTTTTCATATGTTCGTTTATAAGCAAACGTTGTATACACAATGTGTTTTTTTTTCATTTATTTTAAAGTTGATTGATATCGTATTTTTAATGTAATAAAAATAAAATTTCATAAAAAATAACAAAAAATATTTTGACTCTGTTTTTTTTATATCCCGGGTATTTCGCATACTCGTATTGTAACTGTACATGCTGATAACCACTTTATAGTGAACATTTTGCTTATTATTTTTGAATTTAGTGAACATTTATCAGTTTTGCAAAATCATATTAAAAAATCGTACCAAAAATGTTATTGATTTTGAAACAAATCACTTTTAAAATAGTACTAGCTGGTGATAAAATAAAAATAACAGTGAGAAATAGAACATTCACTTTATGTTTGAAACTAAGTTTATGCAATTTTCACAAGTGTCAAATAGAGGATGCTGGCATGACACGGTATAAGAACCTTCATCCAATAACAATTCGATACGAATATAGGATTGCTACGGTTTGTTGAAAAAAAAACAGACAAACCCGTTTAACTAGGTTATTTGCTAAACAGTATTATTATTATTTGCTACACAAGGTATATGTTAATAAATATTTACAAACAATCAAGCACAGTACCATTTTTTATATATCTGCTATAAATCCCATGCCGCATAAACAGTATCCCAATGTGCAATGATATCTTTATACCATCACCCTTAGGGATGAGGGTATATATCATTTGATACGACCAATATTACCAAAAGTGTAACACATAGAAGGAGTCACTTCAGACCCTAGGTTTCTTTGAACCAAATTCGATTCATGACTGCACCAGTTATTATTTTTTCAAAACTACTTACGGTATTGAAAATGGACAACATGGCTCCGCCCCTTCTGGTACCTCCCATACAAATACATCATTCCGCCCACTTTAGAAATCGAGTAATAATATCAATACACCCTACGGGATCGTCCCCAAATTCTGTATTTAGTAAAGCCATAACAGGATAAAGTTCTGGAAAAAATTTTGAAAGCCTAGCCACGCCCCTTCTGGTACCTCCCATACAAACCTACCTTTCCGCCCACTATGGAGATGGAGAAATAATATCAATAAAACAAAAGTGATAGTACCCAAATTCTATTTTTAGTAAAGCAATAACGGGATAAAGTTTTGGAGAAAAAAATTGGAGGTCTATCCACGCCCCATCTGCTACCTCCCATACACATCTGGTACCGCCCACTTTAGAAATCGATTAATATTATTAAAAGACCTAACGCGATCGTGCCCAAATTCTGTATTTGGTAAAGTTCAAGCAGGATAAAGTTTTGGAGAAAAAATCTGGATGTCTAGACACGCCCCTTCTGGTACCTCCCATACAAATGTACCACTCCGCCCACTTTAGAAATAGGGTAATAATATCAATACACTCGACACGATCGTGCCCAAATTCTGTATTTTGCTTTATTATAACAGGACAAAGTTTTGGAGAAAAAATTGGAAGTCTAGACATGCCCCTTATGGTACCTCCCACACAAATGTACCTTTCCGCCCACTTTAGGGATGTAGTAATAATATCAGTACACCCAACGCAATCGTGCCCAAATTCTGTATTTAGTAAAGCTATAACAGGATAAAGTTATGGAGAATAAATCTGGAAGCCTAGACACACCCCTTTTCGTACCTCCCATACAAATGTACCACTCCGGCCACTTTCGAAATCGAGTAATAATATAATGAGGGTAAGGGTAAATGTAAGTCGGGTTGCCCGACTGAAACTTTCTAACTGGTTTTAATTACAAATCGATTAATTTCAATAACTCACGACTTAAACAATATCTTATATTGAGTGATGGTATTTATCAGTCAGTTTAACTGACTGAAATTTCTGTACTGGTTTTCTTCTTATTTGTCAGGAACAACAGTTATTGGTCTATATTTTACCGTACGGAGAAAAGAAATCGTAAAGAGAAGATTGCAATGCAATGAGTAGATTTAATATCAATGTATATTTTCGTTTTGTCGTGGTTGGAAATCACTCATTGGACATAGTAATAAAGTACATCTATAGTAAATGAAAGATACACTTATAGAGTGGTGCTACAATTGAGGAAACAAAAGCAAGAATAAAAAACTATTTATGTTACGCATTGGATCTATGTTTAAAAAGCTGTATTTTGGGGATCCATCTGCGATCCAGTCCATTTTTATTTAATTAATATATTTGTACTAAACGTCAGTGTTTTATATTCAACGATAAACATTCAATAATTTATTTCACAATACGTGCATAGTCACAATTTCTATATATGCTAAATTGTTTATATGTACATATCTATTAGATTAATATCCAAAAAAAAACATATTTTTTAATAATCACACCCTAGACTTTGATATGCAATGCCGACAACACCATTCATGGACACATAAAACAAGAGTATAGCGGACGATATTTGCAATACTGTATAATATACACTAAGAGTTCAGGTGTTCTCGCCATCTGAATAGAGATTCGATGCGAAGTACAATGAATCTAAGAATTAATGTTGAAGTGTGCGTTTGTATGAAAGGTGCGTTTGCTTATGTTTGCGAGTGTTCAAAAGATACAATGTTGTTCTTGTCGCACTGATGGAGGTTGTGGTGGTGTTATGGTGTTTGTCTGGCCGTCTGTCTAACCAAGCGAGAATGAGTAAAGTGAGCAATAATTGTGAGTATATTTCAGCTGCCAGCAGGGTGCATTTTCATTAAGAATAAAATATGATGAGCAATCAATCATTGCCCGGGAGGGTGTTTCGTTCATCTGCTGTTCGGATCCAACAGCAGCCAAGAACCAACAACATTGGCCGGTTGGTAGTATGGCGTTTGGTACGACGAGCGGATGATGATGGTCGTGCTGGTGTTGTTGTTCTTTTCTACGCCATATTTCTCCTTTGTAAATGTATTTCATTTTGCACTTTCTTAGATATGGGTTACGACTTGTAGTCTTAACATCTACTTCTTATTTATGTACATTATGGTCATGATTATGGCCGTTCTTTAGCTTGTCGTTGTAGTGGTAGCAGCTATATCGCTGGAGTTCATGTTGTGTTTTCTTTTGTGTTTGGTTGCATCTGAGATACATACAACAAAGTGTAGATTGATATTACCTGCCTCTGGTGTTCAAAACAAATGGTCAGTACCAGCAAATTTATAAACACCCATACAGTTACACTACTATGGGTTCATTCGGCACACTGGTTTGGAAGTTTTATGCTAATGAAGGACATAACAAAACTTCATTGCGATTGTGCGAAGTTCTCGGGACCCCAGAAGAGAGCTGTTAGATGAAGAAATGCTGAATATGTATTGATTAAATAGTAAAATGTTAACAAATTGTAGAGTATGTAAAGCAAATAATATACAGTAGAAGCTCTGAATAACGAATATACTGAATGTTAATCATAAATTCTAATCTGACAATAAACCGAACAAAACGTTATCAAAATATCCAATTACGATTGTTCGCCTACTATTCCGAACAATCCCTAATTCGACAGATTTCACACAATAGTGATGAAGGAACTCAGTTTTAAGACTGTCACTCTCACTAATCCTGACATCTGATATAAAACATATGTTTTATATAGGAGGTGCCACATCTACCAGTCCGAACTCTCCACTCAAACAAAGTTTCAAAGTTCTCACTTTCATATTTTTGTTATATTTAATTTTAAGAGAAACTAAACGAAAATGCATAAAGTATTGTATAATATCGCTCCAGATATTGCGTTTTTCGATGTATCGACATATCAATTAGCCTATTGTTCCTCCCAGATATGCACCTACATGCTGTGAAAAAATTAAAGTTTCTAGAAAATTTTTGTAGGGAATTAGGCATAAAGGGACCAAACATGCCTAATGCATTATGCGAATGGTCTAGAACAGGCCTGCGATTTCGGAACTCTGCGTCGGAGGAAACAACATCGTCCCCTTAATAAAACAATAGTGTAAAATTTTTTTGGTGTTTTGAGAAAATCGAGTTTAAAGTTTTCGTCAAATCGGATGTCTATGAAATTTTTGAAGAAATTAGAATCACTTAATTCTAATTTCCGAAAAAATTCTAATTTCTGAACGTTTTCTTTTTTACCCCAAAAAGTATAGAAACGATACAATATGATAGTAAAATTTTATTAATATGTAATTATTTAATTTAATTTTGGCAAATAATCAGTAATACTTGTTTGCTTTTGCTGTTTTCGTACGCTTTCTGAGACGATATCGTTTCGCAAGGCTAAGAGACTGGTAGTGTGCTTTGACGAACAAGGCTCATGATTTTTGCACCATTTTAACAAATTATTAACGCTTTCGATAGCTGTTAAGTGAGATATAGCTGGAGTGGAATCAACAACATCGTCGTTGCCATCATCAGACGTATGCAGCAGCGCGTGCCGTCGTCATGTGTCTGACATTTCGCCCAAAAAAATTGAGTTGGGTCTTATGTCATAGCATTTGGGCGATATGTCATTTTGTAGTTAGGTTTTTGGTCGAAATGACATGTTTTGGGCGATATGTCATGGTTTTATTTGGGCGAAATGGCATTGGGCGAAATGAAGGTACGCCTATGTTGAATTTAGTAGCCCCGCACGCAAAATTTTTTTTTAAATTTTTTAAATTTTTTTAAAAATAATTTTTTTTTTTGGTATATCCCGGAAATGGCTCTTACTCGGCCCAGGAGACCCGTAGGATCCTAAAAATAACATCGTTGGATTCGTCTCGAAAATATCTTTCACTTGAGTACCCGCACCTGGGGGGTCATCATAGAACCGAAAGGGGCCCCTTTTTTGACCCCCGGGCCCCATGGGCCTGAGCGCCAACTTTGACCTACCATTCCGATGTTTGGGGACCAAGATGAAGACAATGGCATATTTTTGGTTTTTAATCGGGCTCCCGCCCCATATTCTGCACTTCAGCCTAAATGGGTAATGTAATAAAAGTTTGGGCTCAACCCGGAGGTACTCGGAATTAAAAAATAAAAAAAAATATGCATAATTATTTTTATCCCCAACCTCATATTTTTCAGTGAGATAACTTTTCATATTTTTCAGTGAGATAACTTTTGGATTTCACATTTTTAATTTTTTCTATATAACGCTATGGCCAGTCTAATGAGCACATACACTATTGTTATATTAAGGGAACGACATATTGTTATTGAAAATACAACGAATTTCTCTTCAGAATTTTTTACGATTTGCGTTCAGAAATCTGTCAGACATCGATACGACTTGTCGTACATAACATCAGATTTTCATCCACTACGTCGGTCAGACATCGTGTCAACTATTTTACTACTAGTAACGATTTCGGTCAGACTTCGGATTCGATATCGGAGAATTTTGCCGACTGTCGTACTGGGACCGGCCGTGGCATAGTGGTTAAAACACGCGACTACCATGCGGGAGATCACAGGTTCAACTCCTAGCTCATGTCATCTTATAAGAAAAATTTTCTTTCATTGTCGGCTCCCCTCTAATGTTGTTGACAGCAACTTCACAGTAGAAGTGTCGAGTCAATCGGCCTGTCTAGTAAGAGCTTCTCAAACAGTGACGTTCGCATTCGTCGATAAACAAGTAGGTGCCGTTAATTGTAAATCCAAAAATAGAAAGCGTGTTTTTTTTTTTTTTTTTATTTTATTTATTTTATTTATATTAATTCAACATTATATACACGTGTATTTTTTTTAAGCCCCAGCGCCTTATTGGCCTTAAAGGAGCTAACTGGCAACTAATATTAACAAAATATTAACAATGAGAAAATATTAACAAATAAAGAAGTTTTCAAAATTAAAAAAAGAAAAAAAATTTTTTAAAGTAAATAAAAATTAATTAAATATTTTGATTTTAATATATAAGAAGTATTTCAACGTTATCCAAAAGATATTTTTTTATATGTTCTTTGAAAACTGAAATTGAAATGATATTTTTCAAATACGCAGGCAAGTTGTTGTATTCGCTTGGTCCAGCAAAACCAATACGTTGCTTTGTAACATCTAATCGACATCTAGAAGTTGTGATATTGTCCGCTTGTCTCGTATTTCGACCTGTCCTTGTTCGATTTCGAACAAACTCAACTGATGCCCCTGATGTACCTAAAGTGGACTTATGCATATATATTAACAGTTGCCGTTTATACAGACCTTGTATTGGCAAAACTGTCTTTGCTTTATGTTTGTACAGATTAATCGAAGAATATGTTATCGGTAGATTCAAAACTATCTTAAGTGCTTTATTTTGTGCAGATTGTAAAGTTTTCATTGAACTGCATTTTTTATGAGCATATATAATAGGAAGATACGTTAGATGTGAATGTATAAGGGTTTCATAAATCATCATTTTTATTTCTCTGCTCAGCTTATTTTTGAATTTATATAATACCCCAGTGGCCGACGAAATCTTTGATTTTATCTCGTTAATATGGGCATCCCATGAAAGATTATGAGTAAGGGTCATTCCCAAATACTTTACACTCTTTGACTCAGATATAAGCGACCCATCAACATGTACCGACATATTTCCATCGCTCGCACACACATACGGTTTAAATCTTATAAATTTTGTCTTACTGGTGTTTAAGACTAATTTGTTTAAACGTGCGAACTCAGCGAATATCGCTGCGTCATATTCAATTTGAGTTCTAAGGACCTGCTCATGTTTATAATCATAGAGAAGGCAAACGTCATCTGCAAACAAGAAGAGTTTGCCAAAGAATTTAATATTTTTCAAATCGTTAATATAAATTTTAAAAAATAGTGGACCCAAAACACTTCCCTGAGGAACACCATACTTTACTGGCAACATATTGCTTTTCGATTCTCCAATTTGAACATATTGAAATCTATTATTAAAATAATCCTCGAAAAGTTTTAACGTGGCATCACATATACCAATATTTTTTAATTTTTTTAACATGATGTCATGTTGAACCAAGTCAAAAGCCTTTGAAAAATCGTAGAATACACCGGCTACCCCTTTATTACCAACATCAATTCCTCCACATATACACTCCATAACATTCACCAAAGCCTCTTCCGTACCAGAACCTTTCTTAAATCCATATTGACGTTTATACAATATGTTATTGTCATCGATATATTTGGAAAGCTGTTCGAATATTAACTTTTCAAAAAACTTATCAATTACAGATAACACCGAAATTGGTCTAAAATCGGTTAACATTCTGGAAGATGGCTTCTTTGGAATTGGAATTACCTTGTGGATTTTCAATACATTAGGATAATTCTTTTCCAAAATCATCTTGTTAAAAATGGTTGCAAGAATTTTTGCAACAACAGGTTTCTTTATCAGTAACATCCTTGATGTTATATTGTCATGCCCCGAACTTTTTGTAACATCAAGCCCACATAAAACGTTTTCAACTTGTATATTCTGGACCGCTTGTAAGGTAAAACAACTTTGATTTGGTACTAGTGTACCAAACAAATTAATATCATCATCAAGGTTTTGAGATATACTATTCTTTAAAGAGTTTACAGATTCAACAAAATGATTATTAAATGCAGTGGATTTAGAACTTTCTGTAGTTAATATGTCCCCACCTTCTAAAATAATATCATTAAAAGATTTTATATTGCGTCCAAATTGTTTGTTTAAAAAATGCCAAGTCTTTCTTTTATCGCCTTTGCATGAATTTAATTTATTTTTATAGAATTCTTCCATTAAAACTGAATTACTGTATTTGACAACTTTGCTTATTCGTTTTAAGCATTCAGAAATCGCCTTGTTTTCCCTATTCTTTCGCCTAGCCTTTAAAAGCCTTTTTTTATATCGAAGAAGTGATATCATATTGTCGGTCATCCATGGGGTCAACTCTGCACGAATATCAATGGAAGTTGTACTTGTCGTTGTACATTCTAACGATGCTTCAGACAAGGTTTGTACAAGCTTTTCACATATCTCAGACGAGTTTGAATTTGTATTAAGAATTGCGGGCAAATTATTATCCAAAATTCTCGTAAGCTTCTTAAAATCACATTTTACAATCTTATGAGCTATATAATTATTTGGTTCAAAATCTAGATTAATACAGCAGCTCAAAACATTGTGGTCGGACAATTCGTTTTCGATGCTATGCACAAGAACTTTATCATAAAAATTACTATTAACCCAATCAATTGAGGTTCCACTTTGTGGCCTAGTGATGTGATTATGGCAAGAACGCATGTTAAAGTCATTAAACATATTGTTAACATAGCGAGTATCCCTGCTTACTGCGTTCAAATCAACATTAACGTCCCCCACTAACACCATCGGCCTGGTACCAAAATTTGACATAGCACTTTCCATCATATTTAAAAACGAGCTTAAATTACAACGTTGAGATCTGTAAATAGACATGATTACAATACTGCAGTTGTTCAACCTGATTTCAGGCATTTCAACTGCAATTAAGTCGAGGCTACTCTTACTTTCCTGAATAACAATACGATGTTTTATATTTGAGTTTATATACATTGTCGTTCCTCCAAAACTATCATCCCTGCTGCAGTGAATCGCACTAAAACCATCTATCGAATACAAAGCTAAATTTTGGCTGCTGAACCACGTTTCCTGCACAGCTATAATATCCGGTAACTTAGCTAACTTGCTGATTTTGCTTTTAAAACGATTAAATTTACTTATCGAAGAAATACTTCTTATATTCACTGATAAGATATTTAAAAACTTTTGGTTATGTTTAACTATGTAAGAATTATATGAATTTATGTTAGGAAAATATTTAGGAATCATTAAAATGAAGAAAAAAAATTATAACAATAAAAATAAAATTATTAAAGGATTTAGCAATTACTTATTTAGTTGCGGGGATACAAATCCATCGTTATCATCATCACACAACAACGCGAGAAGCTATCCCATATCCATCTCATTCATGGGGTGTAAAGGGAAATTAAGTATTTAGTAAGTCGTACTGATTTCAGACCGATTTCTGAGCATTTTGTTTGCTGAACATGCATCGATTTATATGCTAGAGCGATCAGCCACCGCGTGACAAGATGAAGGTACAATGTATTTATTTTGGTAATGCAGTCGTCAGTGAGACGAAATGTAGTCAGAGTACACTGGAAATATTAATAATGTTAAATAAAGCGTTGGAGATTAATTTGTTTTTGAAACAAACAAATAAGATTTCTCTCTAGGTATTGTAATCGCATACACACAAAATGTATTAGTAAAGGTGTTTGTTGGACTGTGGAACAGTCAACGGCGTACGGTAGCCCATGGGCGCGAGAGACACACACGCATTCACACATTGAACGAAAACAAACAAATACATTTTGTTTCCCTTGAGAATTCGTCCGACGCGGTTATGTCGACGCTTGTTGTTAGCACGACAATAAAATAAATGCATTTTTTCATTAAACAATCAATTCTAATAAGTTAATGTACGTTGCCACGCACACGGCAGTCATATTTATTCCATTCACTGCTTCAGAACCATCTTTGCATTATTGCCTTTCCTTTGAAACCGGTTTGGAGTCCACCGGTAGGATGGTCTCAGTCTGTAACAGATATAGGAAGAAACAGCGTTTGTGTTTTATATATACATATATATAGAGATCATATAAGTATATTTTTTATAAAAAATATTTTTAAAGATTTTTCATGGCAAATGTAAGTGAAATTGTCTAAAAATAAATTAATTTGATTGTTCTTATCTGAGGTTCACATAAATAATTTTAATCACCAAAACTGTGAAATCTGTGCGAAGTGTGTGTATAGTTATTTAATTTGTTCGTACATCGTAAGAGTTTAAAGACGAACTGATTTCCACAAACGCGTATATTTTATTAATCGATTAATCGCACTGCTTTGTTCCAGTTAATCGTTAATCGAAAATTCATAAGTAAAATTGTTTCAATCAAATTAAAAGTTGTCTCAAAATGATTTTAATTTAGTTTTACGATATTACATTGCAATTTCAAGCTATTTTCATAAAACCGCTTTTCTAAATCACTGTTCATTTTATGTTCTTATTTCGCAGTTAAAGTAGTGGATATTCCCTATTATCGTTTTTGGTCCATCGCTTTCATCACCAATAGTTAAACATCCCGTATTCAGGGAGCTGTAAACCAAGTAGTACATACATTTCTTATAATTTACATCTTCATTTGAGTTTTTATTTATTTACTCATTCATTTTGATTTTATTGTTCGTTTTACTCTATACATTTTCGTTATGTTTTATTATTCCATTTCGTATTCTCCTATCTTGTTGTTGTATCATTTGGGGGCATTTGTTTTATATCATTTTAATTTGAATATAATTCACACTTGTCTCGTGTATGGCGTCCACGGCCAATGGGTTGGGCCAACATAAAGTATCCCCTTTGCAATTGGTTACTTCTGGAATACATTCGAGTATTCTCGATAATTTCTTTACATTAACGCTGAAATACAAGCCCAAAAGAGAATGGGTGTATGATATATTGTATTGTTAAAGGTTAATAGGGAAAATATGTTTGCATTGGTCGCATTATTTTGTAGCAGAAATATATAAAAATTGGTAGATATATGAAGTATATTTTATTACATTGTGAGCTTCGATAAAAACAAGCTCCACAAGGTTCAGTTGGACCAAAGGTAATTAATTAATGCCCATTAACAAAATTTACCCAGATTTTTTATTGTTACATATGAAGTGTTAAATCAAGTTGTAAGATGTTTCTATAGTTTCTATAAGATGTAGAACAAGGGAGATAGCAAAAAATAAAAAATTTCATGTGTCCCTAAAAAATATTGAATAAAACTGTTGTACAGGAAATTGTCCGCCGATTTCAAGTAAGCAAATCTTATACAATCAAATTTTGGGTTCAGAATGTATAGCCCCTCAAAGTAGACTCATTTTCAATGTTTAAAAAACAGATCATTTTTAGGTAATTTGGTCCGCCTTTAGATACAGTATCTCAAAAACTAGGTAACGGATCGACATTCCGTTTATTCTATTAATAGATATATTTATAAAAAATATATATTTATTCCAAAAATGTTTTGCATGCTTGTTTGGACAATTTTTGACATGTAACCGAATAAAAAATTAAAAAAAAAACAATAAAAAAATAAACTTTTTTATATCTTTTTTGGAATAATTTTTAATCATAAACGCCCTTAAAACATAAAAAAATAAAAAATTTAAAAAAATATTTTATTTTACTTCCCATAAAATTGATTTTTCTACAAATTTTAACTTTTCTAACCCATAAGTAGGCACCCCAAAGGCGTAGAATCCATTTCAAACACTCATTTCATAGGTTGATCAATTACACAGTGCAGCAATAAGATCTTGAACTAATTGCGACCCCAAAATCTGAAAGCTTATAATGGTAGAAGAAAAGTTAAAAACTTACTTAATTTCCCTTTGCACCCCATGAATGAGGTATGGGATAGCTTCTCGCGTTGTTGTGAATTAACACGCTTTCTATTTTTAGATTCACAACTAACGGCACCTACTTGTTTATCGACGAATGCGAACGACACTGTTTGAGAAGCTCTTACTAGACACGACGATTGAATCGACGCTTAATACTGCGAAGTTGCTGTCAACAACATTCGAGGGGAGCCGACAATGAAAGAAAATTTTATTTATTTTTTTTCTTTTAAGATGACTGGAGCCAGGTTTGAACCTGCGATCTACCGCATAGTAGTCGCGTGTTCTAACTACTATGCCACGGCCGGGAAGAAAAGTTAAGTTAAGGTTTATTTAAATTCATTTTACAATTTTCAAAAAACATGTACTGACTTGTAAGTCTATATCTCGTAAACTATTCGAAATTTTTAATTTCGACAAACATACAATTGAAAATGATTTCTTGGTCCTTTGTAGAATTTTTGATGACTTTGTGGAGCTGTAACTATGTGAAGGAGTCATCAAATAAAATCGGCTTGTTGAGAAGAGTTGTTTTTTTTTTTTTTGCTTTTGGCTATGTTTTTGTCATAAATTGTCAGGTCGAGATCGTACCAATTTTTGAAATATGTGCGAAACCATAGAAAAAATATGACGAAATTTAATGAATTTTTTACAGTTTCGGTGTTTTGAGTAAGATGTTGTTGTTTTTTTTTATTTTACATTAAGGTACAATTTTTAAATTTACCGAAGAGAGACAAACAATATTTCGAATTGTTCACTAGATATAGGCTTAAGAATCTTTACATGTTTTTTGAAAATTGTACTAAAATCCATCCCCATCGAAAACTTCAAAAGCGAATTAAAAAAAATCTTTGCTTATAATTCAAAACTCAGCTGAGGGTTTTCTTCTACTATCATAAGCTTTCACTTTTTATTATTTGATTATCTCATTTGGTGCGACTTTATAATTGAATGATTCGATTTCGAATTGGCAGGAAACCTTAGTATGTTTTATCACAGTGAAAATCTGACCAGATGGTGGGCTCCACCCCACATGATGCCGCTGTTAAGGCCCAAATTCTTGTCCTTGCGCTGGAATAGTTAGAGGTTTATTTTAATGCACGCATCTCCATTTAACTATCGCCTAAACTGCAGATACAAACGTGTCAAAAAACGTGTATCCCGATTCGACAATAGCTCTATACCTATCTACCGAGAGATTGCTTATTCACACTTCTGCCATTATCCAGCTAGGAACAAATTTCCACATCCAACTGGCTTCATCCATCCGTTTTTTAAAATATATCAATCAATTGACGTTTAGCAACGTCTTTGGACACTACTCCACAGAACATTACTAATTTCAATCTGCAATAATCTGACTTAAAAATGTCATCGGAAACTTCTCCTCTGAACATTTATTGATCTTATGAACTGTACCAGGTCCGTGGAACTAGCCAAGGCCATGCACCATCCACTTCAGGTCGATCTAAAAACGACTCTGTAGAAACAACTACAAAGCTCAATTCAAACTTCCCGGATCACCATTAGCCAGGAACCGAAGTTCCCTATCAGGCTGGGAGTAGTCATCTTATGACATTAGTATTTTTGCTCACCGTCATGGTGCAAATAATGGGACTTTGCATGCCTTCTTGCAGGCCTTCAAAGGCACTCAGAAGCCCTACCCTTCAAATGCAGTCTTCATTTCAAATTAACATAGGGCGCCATAGGCAGGCAAGGTCTGCACATTCCCTTTCTCATTGAAGGCGTTTTAGTATGTATGCCTAGTAAGTCCTTCTTGGAGTCCTAAAAACAAGGGTCTTCTATGAGGCATTGCTACTGCAGACCAGCTTGCATGCCTGCGAAAGAAGAATTGCAATAAAAAAAACATATGCGCATTGTTTCCATATTAAATGATTTCATACTTTTTATTAATTTTTAAAACAATATGTTGTTATAATTTGTAATAACTATTTTTTTAAACTCCAGCAGCAGGAATCGAACTCGTGACCTTAGCACTCATAGTTGGGAATGCTACCTACTCGGCTATCATATGATATGGTTGTTGTACGACAAATAGCATACATGTGGCTCTCATAAACAACAGCATCTGTCTTACCTTCCCTTAAGAGGTCTGTCAACAGGTCTAATCGGAGAAGTGACAAGTACACGGCTATGAACGTCAATTCTGTCTTCTACTAATAGGCCTGTTTAAGGCAACAAAGTTTGCATGTCCTTTGTGCACATCTACGGAATTTAAAGGGGGGACACAGTAGGGCTGCTAACAGGCCAGTTTTAAGAAGGGGAAAAGGTAAGTAAAATGGTAAGTTGTGAAATCCATTCATGGGTTGTAAAGGGAAATAAAGTAAGTAGTAAGTATGCAAATTTACATACGTTAACCGTATTATTCTATTTTCATATAGTTCACAAACAAATATACCAGACAAGCCAGGTAGTGTTAGAAGATAAATCCTAGTGAACATACCTATTAAGTTCATGTTACGTTTTAGCTCCTTTTAAAAGGATCTGTCAAGCTAAGTTATTTTGTGAATGCATTAGCGATTATATGTTCCACAATATTTTCCACTTAGGTGAGCAATCCCAACTTTCCACAGATTCCACTGACACCTAATAAATCATATTCTCGAATTCATCACATTTTTTCTGACTTATAGATAAACTGATAAATACTAAATATTAAATGGTCCATAAAAAGTGTTAAACCATCCAAAGATAACTTACATGACAGTGGCCACCAAAAAAAACTATACGCACAATATCCTTCCTTCCTTGCAACAAGACATAGTACCCTTTCGGTGACAGACAATAACAAAAACGAAATGTGCTTCAACGCATAAACAACACAGTGATAAACAAACAAGCAAGGCCCTACATGTAGTGTGTCGTGCGAAAGGACACCCACATGCACGCAACCTATACTCGTGAGCACTAACATACGTAGATGTGGCTAAAAATAAGTGCAACAAAAGCTGTATGTGTGTTTGGAAACGGATAACAAGGACGACATTCCATCACTCTCGCCTGCAAACTGTTGCAGGAAAAAACACAGGCGAATCGGACAGTATATCATGTGTTCAACTGACCATTAAATGTGTCCAACAACGCCAGCGTCATCATCATCACACTCATCAACAGCTGTGGAAGCGCTAAATTCCAAAGTGAAAGGACACTATAACCTCATGAAAGTGCTACTAGTCCCGAACGAGTGACGGTGGTTATGGTCACATGAATATGAATGCCCAGTTTTTCATTTGCATCCATCAACGTAGCAAAGTGGCAGTGGCCAATGTGGCAAGTGAAACATTTATCAAATGATAAATTGAGTGAATGACTTCATGCATGTTGCGACATCTTCCGTTAGCATCAGAGTGGATCTCCTCAAAAAAAACGTCCGAATTTAGACTGAAAGCCAAATAAAGCAAAAGGCTGCACTGCGCTGATGGTGATGGTGATTACTCTACGACTCAGTCTGGAACTGGAACTGTTGCTACTATTGCTGTTTTTGTTTGGAAGCTACTCATCACAATTGCCTGCAGTGCCTAAAGCAACAATTGCACATATGAAAGTACCACACATATGACCGGAGTCCACAATCCACTCGATGTCACCGAATGATGTAATGCCTAGTGATGATGATGTTGTGATGCCTTGTTGCAGATGGTGATGCTGCTGACGTCGAGCATGAAGGCAATGATGCTTTGGATCACCAAAAATTGGGGGAGGATTTTCTTGTTTGTTTGTTTCGTTGTTTGGTTGTTGTAGTTTTTATCCATTAGCCCAAGGCAAAACAGGAAGTCGTTTATATGCCCATAAGTCTGTCCCACAACACCCAGAGAGTGAAGAATGAATGGTTATGGCAAAATTACAATGATAGACTTTGGAGCCAAACAGCTCAGTTTCATTACTTTTGTGCAACAATCGCAACCAAATTTATTTTGTCTTCAGGCATTTTATAAAGACCTGTAAAAATCACACATTGGGAGATATTTTAATTTTTTTAGCATTGTTATTTCGTAGTTAGTTGCTTCAAAAAAGGTTAATATTATATTATAACATAAACTTACTTAATTTGCCTTTACACCCCATGAATGACGTATGGGATAGCTTCTCGCGTTGTTGTTAATTAACACGCTTTCTAATCTAGATTCACAACAAACGACACCTACTTGTTTATCGACGAGTGCGAACTTCACTGTTTGAGAAGCTTCTACTAGACATGGCGATTGACTCGACTCTTATACTGCGAAGTTGCTGTAGAGAACATAGAGGGGACCGGCAATGACAAAAAAAATTATATGACAGGAGCCGGGAATCGAACGGATCTCCCGCATGGTAGTCGCATGTTTTAACCACTATGCCACGGCCGGTCCCTAACTTATCTCTAACTTATATTTAGCGAAAATATATAACTAAACCCTCCAGTTACTTTTTACTAGAGTGTGACCAGAAATGTAAATTGACAGAATGTTGTTAATGCAACTATCATGCGGATAATCGTGTGTTCGATCCCCACTGTTATCCCCCTTATTAGTGACCTTAACCCCGAAAATATAGTATACTAACGGACCCGGCAAACTTTGTCTTGCCCCAAATAAACGCCTTCAGATAAACTCCAAAATGATAATTAAAAACAGAGATTGAAATTTGAATTTGATTTATTTGAATCGATGTGTTTTTCGATTTGTTTGTTGGCACTAAAACAAACAACGTAGACGGTTTACCAACGCGCGAACAGGCAACTTACAGCCGACCTTGAGAAAAACAGGGATATTAGATATCAATGAATTGGATCGGAAGATCAGTCGGAATAATAAGAATTTGTGGAAAAAAAAGGACTTTCTCTCGTTTGAATTTGCTCTTGATGATCGTTTATTGTTTATCATATTTATCACTAATGTTTGTAAAAGACCAAATTATAGACCTGATCAATTTGGTGGACGTGACACCTCATTTAAAAGGTTAATAGTTTGCAACATATATTAGGTGTAATAAAAATGTCAAGCCTTTAAAATATTGGGTGAGATACATTTTGAATAGTATTTGCAAATTTTTGAAAGAACAGTTTTATCTTTACGTATAAGTCGATCTTGGTTCTCTTTTTCATCACATTATTAGTGATTTCGATTTCTCGACATTTTTCAATTTCCAGAGAAATTGGGATATTTATTCCATTTTCCCGGGATCCCGGGATATCCGGGTCCAAAACAAAAAATGCCTTTATCTGATAAAAAAAATACTTTTTATTCTAAATATCTCGAGTTGTGGTTTATCCGAAAAGTTGTTAATACTTAGACAAGCTATCATCATGAAAACTGTGTATGAGCAATCTCCTTATAAACTTAGATAGGTGCTCGAAGGAATTTTTCGCAATTCGTACTTATAAGGGAAAAAGGTCCAACAGGTGAGAAACTGGTAACCATATCCAGGCCAAACGGCAAAAGCTATCACCGTAGAAATGTATATGAGCAAGCTTCTTAAAGAGCAAGGGGCTGCCAGAAGGGATTTTTCGAAATTCGTACTTTTTGTGGGAAAGTCGCCAAAAAGGGGTAAAACCGGTACCATCAAGCAATATCCATACAAATCCTGTAAGAAAGTTTCCGTCGGGCAATCCGACTAACATATACCCCCACCCTCAGTAAACCATAACATTTTCTATTATATTGATATTATTATTCTATTTATAAAGTGCCTTTTCTTTCCCAATATTTTCCGGCGCGGGACACTTTATGCCTATGAATGTAAATAAAATTGTGCAATTAATATCACAAATTAAAAAAAAAAAGTGGGCGAGTGGTACATTTGTATGGGAGCTACCAGAAGCGGCGCGGCTAGACATCCAATCTTTGTCTCCAAAACTTTATACTGTTACAACATAATAAAATACAGAATTTGGGCACGATCGTGTCTAGTGTATTGATTTTATTACTCCATTACTAAAGAGGGCGGAATGGTACATTTGTATCGGTAGTACCAGAAGACTTCCAGATTTGTTCTCAGAAACTTAATCCTGTTATAGTTTTACTAAATACAGAACTTGGGCACGATCGATACTCCATATCCTAAGTGGGCGGAGTGGAACATTTGTATGGGGGGTACCAGATGGGGCTTGCCTAAACTTCACTAAATACAGAATTTGGACACGATTGCATTAGGTATATTAATAATATAAATCGATCTCTAAAGTGGGCGCTACCAGATGGGTATGGGAGGTACCAGATGGGGCGCGGCTAGACTTCCTGTTTTTTCTCCAAAACTGTATCCTGCGATAGCTTTACTGAATAAAGAATTTGGGTACTATCGCATTGGAGTTATTCATATTATTACTTCATCTCTAAAGTGGGCGGAAAGGTACATTTGTATGGGAGGTACCATAATGGGCGTGACTAGACTTCCAATTTTTTTTCCGAAACTTTATCCTGTTATAGATTTACTAAATACAGAATTTGAGTACGATCCTGATCGATGTATTAAAATTATTACTCGATTTCTAAAGTAGGCGGAATGATGTATTTAAATGGGCGGTACCAGAAGGAGCGGGCCATGTAGCCCATTTGCAATACCTAGTAGTTTTGGGAAAATTTTAACTCGTGCAAAATTTCAAAACATTTGGTTGCGTCTTTCGAAAGTTATCGTGCGCACCAGCCCTCCTACCCGTAGGGTTAGGGGATTAGTAGGGAGCTGCACGAAGTTCAGCGACTACGGCTATAATCGCAAAAATCCATATCCGAAAGCATTTTTCAAAATTCGTTCTTTAGTGCTAAAAATGCCCTAAAAGAGGTAAAACTTGTACCATTACCCAGCCCAAGATGAGAGAGAAGATCTCATAGAATATCTTCAGAATAGAATAGCGAATTTGGGGCGGTGTATTTGTTTCAGTGAGTAGTTGTGCGCTGTGAATTCATATTAAATTGGTACCATCCAAGACCGAACGCTTAAGGTTAGAAATGCGGACATTGGGGTGAATATATATTTTATGGCGCAATTGCGTGATATGAATGTTAGCATCACCCAGACGAAATGGCTAAAAGTGGAATCGCGGTAATTAGATTTAACACTTATTTTATAGGGTAATTGTGAAATATGAAGGAATTTTTTGAGATTCGTACTCTTTGGGATAAAGAGGAGAAAAGTGTTATCAAAAAAAGTTATATGTCCATTGACTAATCGGCTTAAAAATATTGTTGTAGAATATGTACCTATCAATAAAAAAGTATTCATCAACTCATGAACATGGTGTTACTGATCCATTTTAGCAATTCAATACGTCCGATTTTGCTCTTTAGTATAGGAAAGCAGATTTGAAAGATAAACAAAACATCGAGAGACGCTTGATGGTCAAGAAAATAGTCACCAATTGGTAATTTATTGGTAAAAATTTGGAAAAATAATAATTCTGGATTGGATTTTATCTTATCAAACATCAAACATGACGCATTAAATAAGTGTAATGAAATCCCGGTCGCATTCCTGGGATTCCGGGACAAAAAATGCGTGGGATTCCCGAGAATTTTGTACTGAGAATTCTCGGGACAAAAACACTACATATTATACATAACACTAAATACAGCAAAAACTTTAAAAAAGTATCACGATTTTTTTTTAATTTCTTCCAGTGTGATGACAAACGTTGAATCTGACTAATCCATACTTACTACACAGTCTCATGAATAACTTTTCCCCAAATGATGAGTCTCTGATGGAAGTTAGCCGTAAATGTATGATTGACTCAATTTTCTAACATATTCATCCCTAACCTCATATATTTCTTGTCATCTCAATTTTTATATGTTGTTGTGTTCGCATTCTGGCCGCCAAATACTTCCAACTTAATCTGCACTTTTGTTTCTTCTGTATCTCACTCATTTTGCTCGTGATTTACATTCATGCATTTCATGTTTGCCTTACTCTATTCTTTGTGCTCCCCAAAAATCGCGAATATTTATGTGTTGCTTCATAGCTGTTGTTTTTCTCCCAATTCTGGTGTGAAATTGTTGGGTAACAACTGAGTTATCATCATCACTCAGACACTCTGTCATTCCATGCATGTTCTCTGGCATCTTAGCATCGTCATCATCGTCGTCATAACAGTCGCATGTCAAGAGAAAGTGGTATTTTTCCGGACTGGACATCTATAACTAGAGGAGTGTTTAGGAATACACGATGCAGCTGTGAGTAATAACAGAGGTGTCACTTGCGATAGGAAGATATCACAAGGGCATGAATTTAGATTTCTTGATAGTCGCAAACGAACATTTAATAACAAGTTAGAGTACTGATTGCAAATTTGTCTTTGGAGCTGTTGTTAGAAAGAATTAACAGGATAATAAAATCTGGACTGATTTTCACTTACTCATATACGAGAGGTGTTTTTCGAAATAGTGAATTGTTGTTCCATTTTAAAAAATGATAAAATTTTTTGTTTCGGTTCGCAGAGAGATGCACGTCAGTAACTTTTAGATTCTGGCACACCAATACCTGTATTTAAATGTCATTTATAAAGTTTATCATTCAATAAATTGGAAGGACCTTGCGAATAAGTAACTATTTCTAAAGTGATTTAAGTACCAAGAAGATCAACAAAGAAGATCAAAACCTCGTAAGACGTAAAGACATATGGACGTAACAGCTTTTTATATAAAAATTTAATGGACTTCCACTTATCTCGTACATATCATCATTTGCCAACTTGTTCTAAAAGTCCCAAAAAACATATTAAACGGCATATCAACTTTTGCCGTAACGGTATAGATATATACTACCTGAGAAGCACCATAAAAATGTGAGTGGAAACACCGGAAACAGTGGTTTTCACACTTGATGAAGACCATATACACGTGAAACTAGAGACCTTATGTAGTAAAGCTGCGTTCTCAGTTTATCGCCAGAACGTCAAAAGGACTTCAAAGTTTCAAAGTTTGCACCACTTTCAAAAAATTTAATCAAATATTTCCACGAACCATATGATAACGATATGGGTATCAATTGCGAACAAATAACAAATTTAAATGGATCTGGACAAAAATTTCAAATATATGTTGAAGAATTTATATGTACATTTTAATAATCTAGCTTTACTAGTATAGTAAAAAAGAACAAATTATTTATTCTGTTTCAAAAAATTGTATGTATATAAAAAAAACTGAATAAAAATGTAAACGTTGACTTTTCCGCTTATGCTGATCGTCTGTGTCACGACATTGTCCAACGATTTTCTGCCTTCATGTGGCATGTACTTAATGAAAGCGCTCACTGTGCTCATCACCGAAATTTCCCAAATTGTCGGGAATGAGTTAAGATGGTTGTCTAAAAAATAACTTTTTTGAAATTTTTGGTCCAGATCCATTAAAATCTGTTATTTATTTGCATTGCTGAGATTCTTACCTTTCATTTGATACCCATATCGTTATCATATGGTTCGTGGACATACTTGATTTAATATTTTGAAAGTGGTGTAGCCTTTGAAACTTTGAAGTCATTTAAAAAAAAATCCTGACGTTCTGGCGATAAACTGAGAACGCAGTTTTACTACATAAGGTCTCTAGTTTCACGTATATATGGTCTTCATCAAGTGTGAAAAAAAAATGAAAATTGTAGCAGGGTGATATGAAGCAAATGCAATTTTATACTCAATATGTAAATTTTTGACGAATTGTATTTCATCAATCATCATATTTTAATCATATTATATACAACTAAGATCGGACTAAATTTTGTTACGAAAATCTATTTTCATTGCAGCAAATCGTTTACTCCTTACAAAACCTACGCCCCTAAATATGTCAGCTTTGTGTGGTGTTTCGGGCACTTCATCTTTCCAGACCACAGCTTAGAAAATGTATATACATCACACTGGTTCTGGTCACTAGACGTGATGTTACAGTTTTAATGGACTCGCCTTGTCCACTTTGATCTGTTTGTTATTCAGCTTTTCATAAAGCCATTTTACACACTGACCAGAGTCTATCCATCTCTACTATCCGTTGTCTCCTTGATGTTCTTGCTGTTGCTCTTGTTGCATGAGTGTGATGCATATTTGACTGTTTTTGGTAAATGTGAGTGAATGAATTGTGGCAGGTATTAGATTTTACAACACAAACGAAGAAAAAATCGCAACAACTGCAAAAGGTTGATTAGACAAGTGAGTCATAAAATTTAGTGAAGTCTAGATAAAAATGTCACAAGTTGTTTATGGTCTTTAGAGGAGGATATGCAAACAACTTGAAGCTTTGTAGGTATGATGATGACACTGATGTTGCTGTTTGTGCCAGGTCTTTAAATGGAACAATAATGCGAGAATATGAAGAAAAGGAGAAACAATGTGTGATGAATATTTGAACATTAACGAACTAGTAAGAGTGCTTGATTTGCACACAAATGTCAGCGATAAAAGTTTATTCATGCGAGATTTTGTGAGGGTCTTATTTCTCATAGCCAATTACTTGTAGTCATACTAGGGTGAATTGTTAAATGTGACAGAGTTTACAAAGATAAATGAAATCGTGAAATTCAAATATGTTTTTCGTTAAACGGATATCTATTGACACGTAATTAACAAGTGGCCAACGGCACATGTAAAAGCTTGTAATATTTAATAACATTATTATTATACTTTGAAACTAAATTACACAGGGCCAAATAAAAAATTATGTTCAGGACGTTTTAAGACGATTAAGCTGTGTCCGTCTGTCTGGCAGACAGGCTGGTTGGATGGCTGGTGAGCGGGATAACTCTAGTAAACCTTAACTGATCGGTCTGAAAATTATCCAGTATTAATATTTTTCAAAACGAACTAATGGCATTGTAAACCACTTCTAGTACCTCCCATACAAAATTACCTATTTTTGGATAGTTAATATTTCTTTCAAAAATTCCAAACAGACGACGAGAGGATATTTGAATTTGGTCAGTTTATTTATCTGGCAAAAGTAGACAAACACTAAGAAAACCAAAACCTTTGAAACCCAAACTAGTCGACACACCCCTTCTGGTACCTTCCATACAAATGACCGAATTGACTCTCATAGTTTTAGATACATATCTTTTGATGACCCCCGGAAACGTGATAAGGTACAATATTTAAGGATATACACGTGGAACATCCGAACTCTCTGTAGAGAAGGTGCCACTATCCGACAGGCGGTTGTCCGTAAAAATACACGGCTGACATCACCACCATACAGAAGATGAGATGAACAGGCAGGGATGCTCGCGAAGTAAACATTGCAACATCTATGATAGTTGTCATAAGAGATTTTAATGCAAAAATAGGAATGTCCTGGTACTGCGATCGGCAATTTCATCCTGCATACGTACAAGTTCGACAACGGGCTGCAAGGAACATGGCGGTAAGTGAAACTAGATTTCAGCACAAAAATATCCACTTGGCAAATTGGCTATCATCCCATCTCGCGGCATACATGTAGTGTCATAGACGTGGTAATATAAGCACGAATCATTACCTAGTTGCATCTAAGGTGCACACAAGATTGAGCAGAAAGAAGGGCATTGCGAAGCAGCAAAGCTCAGAGAATTCCGCTACCTACACCAACCAGCTCTCCCAACTATTACAGCACAATGCCTGTACATTTGACGTTCCCGATACACAGTTACATTTTATTGCGCATTCCACGATACGTCTACATTAACCGTGATTGGATAAGTTAAAGGCGCTCAGACGAATCGTGGAACGATGAAGAACGTCGCACGGCGTCTGAGGAACATGGCGCTGTTTAAGCACAGCCAATTCTAACTCGTACTGTTAGGAAATTGCAAAAGGAGACAGCAAAAAAGTCTGCCTTATTAGAAAAAAAAACGTTAGATGAAAGAACGTAAGAGATATAGAGATATACAGGTGTAGCACGAAAATTTTATCAGATGGTAAGACCAAAATGTTACTGTACCGGGTTCTCCTCCTGTAAGGACGTGTATGGAAATCTGGTTATAGATACGCAGAGTTTTTTGCATATATGGAGAGAGCACTTTTAGCAATTGCTGGTTCCGGAAGGCATCGCTCGTGTAGATATCATGCCAGTTTACCTAAATCGTTATTTACGATGAATTCTAATTAAATTTGCTTAAAAAACGATGGGACTAAAATCAAAATCGAGCCCTCGGTTATTAACGAGAAACTTTTACGTTTTGCGGGAAAAATTCACAACAAATGTATGACAGACCCCCAGTAATATTTCCCTCCTAACTCGCGCCGTCGTAACGACAAAGCTTACATTTTGTGTGACTTTTTGCATTTACAAAAAAGTCACAAAATCAAAAAATATTTTAATTTTTTTTATTTAAAATACTTTAAATGTCTGAATTATTAGATAATTTCATTGAAATTTATGTAAATGCTCCTTAAATCTCCAAGTAAGTATTTTTGCATGTGGAGGAGTACGAAGATGGTGCCGATATTATACCAGATTCGGGTGATGAAAATAATCGTGTGCCACTAAATTTGTTCCGAATTTACTAATAATGTGTAAAAAAAAAACAAATAAAATTGTTGGTCCACTAAAAATAAAATAAATTAATGCGTGGAATAAATATATTGCATCAAAGGTGAGGACCGGCTCGTGAAGCAATTGGCCGAACTATCCCCTTATCGTGCTTCTAACAATTCGAATGCGATGACATTTCGGACGAAATCGTAAATTAGAAGAATGTTGAAATTAAGAATCAAGTTCAACGAAACTAGTTTTTAAACAAATAATTTCGGGCCTTTTTGAGCCTCTTCAATCAAGAATAGAAGAAAAAAATACTGAAAATAAGTTTATTTATTAAATTGTCGAATATTGGAAACGAAAAAGAAGAAAAAAACGCTAAGTTTGTAATTATTGTTATTGCGAAATAAGAACCAGTACAGAAATTTCAGTCAGGTAAACTGACTGATAAATACCATCACCCAATATAAGATATTGTTTAAGTCTTGAGTTATTGAAATTAATAGATTTTTAAAATAAAATTACTTATGTATTATTTTTTTCTGCATGTAGAGCAAAAACATACAAAATTTGACCTATTTGTATAGAAGGTACAATTAGGGGCAGCACAACGTGTCTGATTTTTTTTTCGTAAATCAACGTTCAATGATCGACCTGGGCAAAATTTGTCTGTATTCAGTGTTCATACAAAAATGTGGGAGGTACCAGATGGGGTGTGCCAAATAGTTAGGGTTGCTGAGGCTTTGCCTCCTATTACAAGATAAATTAACTGACCAAATTTTATTATCCCCCAGGTGCCGGTTTAGAAGTTATGGGAGAAATATTAATTTTCCAAACAAAGTCATTTTGTCTGGGAGGTACCAGAAGGGGTGATCCGATATAGTCCATATTCATTCCTGATTAAAATCTTCATAATCGTACACCTTACGCAAAATTTTACTGAATTCAGTGTACTTACAAAAAAGATATGTATGTGAGACTATGGGGGTGGGTTCGGTCATTTGTATGGGAGGTAGCAACAGAGGTGTGTCAAATAGTTAGGTTTTCTGAGGTTTTGCCTCCTATCAGATGATAAATTTACCAATCAATTTTCATTACCCTCTAAGTGTCCGTTTGGAAGTTATGGGAGAAATATTAATTTTCCAAAAATAGGTAATTTTGTATGGGAGGTACGAGAAGGCGTGAACCGATATACTCCATGTTCATTCCAGAGTCTAATTTTCACAAGCGAACATCATACGCAAAATTTGAGTGTATTCAGTTTACTAACAAAAAATATATATATGTAAAACTATGAGGGTTAATTCGGTCATTTGTATGGGAGGTACCAGAAGGGGTGTGGCAAAGGTTTCGGTTTTCGTAGAGTTTGTCAACTTTTGCAAGATAAATAAGCTGACTAAATTCAAACATCCTTCAGTTGTCCGTTTGGAAGTTATGGAAGAAATATTAATTTTCCAAAAATAGGTAATTTTGTATGGGAGGTACCAGAAGGGGTGTGGCTATTCAGCCCATTTACAATCCCATAAGTTCGTTTCGAAATATACTAATACCGGTAAATTTTCAAACCGATCCGTTAAGGATTACTCGAGTTATCCTGCTGACCAGCCATCCAGCCAGCCCGACAGACGGACATAGCTCAATCGTCTTAAAAAGTCCTGAAACGAATGGTCTTAAGATACTTGGGGTCTAACTCGTCTCCTTTAATGCGTTACACTTTTTTTCGTATCAAATGATATATATCGTCATCCCTAAGGGTAATGGTATAAAAATGCCAAAGATTTCTTGTGGGAAGCACAAACTCTAACTTGTGCCTACTATACAAAGAAATAATTTTTTGATGTTTTGTTTGTTTTAATTGATAAAATTAAGTGTATTGTAAATTTTTTTGCACAAGTTGGGAAGCCATGGCTATTTTATTTTATACTAAAGAACTCTCGAAATACTTGTATCTACTTAAGACCAAAAAAAATGGTCTGAAACGAGACATGCTCAAAAATAAACCAAATAGCTTTAAAAATATACAGTTTTTGTGTTTTCTTCTTCGCTAGAGTCTATAATTGATTAAATATGATGTTTCGGACTGGTACGCTAGATTTTTTGCTAAGAATTTTCAAGTGAAATGGGACTTCGTCGATTCGACGAAGATTACCCTTAGTGTGTGTTAAATATGAGTACCCTTCTAGGGTTAAAGGTGCCCCTAGAGGAGTCAAATTTATGACCGACACCCAATTTTTTTTTAAAAATCAGTTTCTGACGCTTTCATGGTGCCTCGGGTTGCAAAAATATTGGGGTCGCTCATTCATTTGACTCCCCGAGGGGCACGTTTAGGACAGTAAGAACGGTGCGATCAAATTTTATAAAAATTTGATTTTGTTATGGAAGCCCCCTTAGGGGGTGAAGATGGGGTTACCTTCCATCTATTTATATTAGGAGGGAAAAATGTCTTGGGGTCGGTCACACATTTGAACCCTCTAGGGGCGATTTTGGAGAAGTTGAGAGGCTTGTTGTAGATTTTTTCCACAATACGAAAAGTTTCTTGTTAAGAACTGGGGTCTCAATTTTAATTGATATCTATGGTTTCTTAGGCAAATTTTCTTAGAATTAATCGTAGATTACTATTTTGATAACCGATCCGTCGAGAAAGAAATTGATCCACTCTTATATTGATAATTCGGCAAATCCTGGATAAGACTCAAGAGAAACATATTGACACGATTACGATATTATCGTCGACTATAAAGTTGCCTTCGACAGCCCGATACGGCAGAAAATACTTAAAAATATATGGGCCCATCATTGTTGACGGAAAGAATCGACTTCTATGAATCATGAGCTGTAACCCGACATTGACGACATGGTCTGACGCATTAAGGTAAAGCGGTTGCGTTCGCTAGGTCATGTTGTACGTTTAAATGAAAATGCTCCAGCTTAAAAAGTCTGCGATAATGAACTTGATGGACGGGGCAGAAGTGGACGACAAAAACTCCTTTGGAAAGACCAAATAATACTTTTCTACGACCGGCATACAATCACAATATACGATTGCAAAGATAACAATATGTCAGCGTCATCGACAGAAATCTAATTTTCGGACTTCCTTTGATTTTTCCGTTCCCAAATTTCAATTATTAAATTTCAACATAGGTCAGCTAATAATGAATGCATTTTTTTCACCGGTTCAAATAACCAACTACAAGTTAGTTACTATTAAAAGTGAGTCAAAATTGAAAAATAAAAAAACCAGTAAGAAAGTTTCAGTCGGGCGACCCGACTTATATATACCATCACCCTCAGTAAAATAAAAAAAATTGCTATTATATTGATATTATTACTCGATTTCTCAAGTGGGTGGAGTGGTAAATTTGTATGGGAGGTACTAGAAGGGGCGTGTCTAGACTTCTAGGTTTATCCTCCAAAACTTTATCCTGTTATAGCTTTACTAAATACAGAGCTTGGGCACATTAGCGTTGGATGTATTGATATTATTACTCCATCTCTGAAGTGGGCGGAAAGGTACATTTGTATTGGAGGTCCTATAAGGGACGCCGCTAGACTTCCAATTTTTTCTCCAAAACTTTATCCTGTTATAGCTTTACTAAATACAGAATTTGGGCACGATCGTGTCAAGTGTATTGATATTATTATTCCATCTCTAAAGTGGGCGGAAAGGTACATTTGTATGGGAGGTACCAGAATGGGCGTGTCTAGACTTCCAGGTTTTCTCCAAAACTTTATCCTACTTGAACTTTACTAAATACAGAATTTGGCCACGATCGCGGTAGTTCTAATAATAATATTAATCGATTTCTAAAGTGGGCGGTACCAGATGTGTGTGGGAGGTACCAGATGGGGCGATGGTAGACTTCAGTTTTTTTTCTCAAAGCTGTGTCCTGCTATAGCTTTACTAAATTAAGAATTAGGGTGCGAGCGCGATGGATTTATTGATATTACTCCATATCTAAACTGGGCGGAAAGATGAATTTGTATGGGAGGTACCAGAAGGGGCGTGTCTAGACTTCCATTTTTTTACAAAATGACCTATTTTTGCAAATTTAATATTTCTTCCATAACTTCCAAACGGACATTTGGAGGATAATGACAAATGGTCGGTTAATTTATCTTGCGATAGGAAGCAAAACCTCAGAAAACCTTACTATTTGACGCACCCCTTCTGGTACCGCCCATACAAATTCCCGAATTCACCCTCATAGTCCTACATACATATCTTTTTTTGTAAGTACAATGAATTCAGTCAAATTTGGCGTAACTTGTACAGTTATGAAAATTTGAATCAGGAATGAATATGGATTATATGGGATCACCCCTTCTGGTACCTCCCATACAAAATTACCTTTTTTTTGAAAAATTAACATTTATCCCATAATTTCCAAACGGACACTTGGGGGGTAATGAAAATTGGTCAATTAATTTATCTTGTGATAGGAAGCAAAACCTTACAAAACATAACTATTTGACGCACCCCTTCTGGTACCTCCCATACAAAATATAAACATACCCCCATAGTTTGAAATACATATATTTTTGTAAGTACAGTGAATACAGTCGAATTTTGCGTAAGTTGTACAGTTATGATAATTTGAATCAGGAATGAATATGGATTATACCGGATCACCCTCTGGTACCTCCCATACAAAATGACCTTGTTTGGAAAATTAATATTTCTCCCATAATTTCTAAACCGGCACTTGGAGGATAATCAAATTTGGTAATTAATTATCTTGTAATAGGAATTATTATTGTGATGGTATTTATCAGTCAGTTTACCTGACTGAAATTTCTGTACTGGTTTCGACTTTCTTTTACAAAATTTTGGTTAACTATGTGGGCATCTACACCTAAAAACCCAGTTTGGTTTCTACATTAGGTTATCCGTTTTTCGAATGTAGCACACCGTACATACATAAAATAGCGTACAGTTATCAACATTATCAAAAACACCTTGACGATTTGTTTTCGTAGTCCATTCGCTCATCTGGTACACAATTTTACAACATATATGCGAAATGCAACGTCTTAACGACATCCAAGTACTTATTATTTCATGAAGGCTGTCTACCCTGTGATGCACCCTATTGTTATAAGTAGTTGCACATTGGTGTTAAAATGCACCATTTATGATTAGAATAATTAATCTCAAATTTATGTATCTCACATCAGAACAAAAACAGTTGTCATTGCTGTTTTAAATTTATATTCCTTTCCGTCATTTCTTGCATGCAATTTACCATTGTCTCTTTGTTTTCATCCAACTTCAGATGCATACATGCACAGTCAGAAAGGGGACCTCCTTTTCCCCCTTCTGTCATTATTATTGTGGGCACAAATGTGAATATGCTAATCCGCATGTATTGGGGTATTTTTGTTTGTTGAGGATCCACTATAGTTTGCATAGTTTTTATTCATTATATTGGAATATATGACAAGTTGTGGCACACATCATCATAAAAATTTAGTTGATTTGCATTTGCTTTCTTAACGAAACAAAAAATTTGAGGATATAAAAAAAGACTGCAGAATAAACAGACTGAAAAGACAACATATTTTTCATAAAATTATAAATTAGCCAAAAATTATCATTAGTTGTCATCAGTCCGGGAATGGTTTTCATTCGTCCATTTCAGTTTTACTGCATACGTCTGTCTATCTTCGTTCATGTTAAGTGATGTTGTATGTCTTTAGTGAAACGTCAAATTACCGTTAGCGAGACAAAAGACTAACAGATGTACGATTTTTATAGACGCAATTAATAAGCATACTTTTTTATTATTATAATTAGATATGTCGGCGTTTTAGAATGATTTTTCGGAATGAGGAACAAAAAACACATGAATGACATTTTTGGGGACAATGCATTCATCTATGTATGTGAGATATAGTTACGATTTACATAAACAAATTTTAATCACTACGAAAGGCGGTGGGTTAATCGACAAAATCTCAATGATTAATCGATGATTCGTCTTAAGCGCGATACAAAGTTGCAAGATCATATATTTCATGTTATATTAATATTTATAATACAACAAATCCCCGTGAATGAATGATATTAAAATATATATCACCACACTATGTATCAGGATTCTACATTCTATTTGAATAAAACTGTTATCAAACAATGTTTTATTACATCAGACATATTGTGTGCGTATTTTTCACTCAACCGATCTTCAACGATCTGTCTGCACCCATTTTCCAACAGAATTCCTAAATGTCTTCTGGCATTATCTGTGGCACCAGTACTAACATCAAAAAAAATCATACTTAATAAAGCAATATTTTACTCAATTGCAAATAGCAATTAATTATTAAATATGATGCTAATTTTATCTACACGCACGCTGCTTAAAACCTATAAAAAATCCTAACCAATGTACACAAGCCATTCATAGCCGTGGCAACCAACTCATCTCATCACATCTCGAACTATTCCAACGAGCAACAGAATCTATGAATGAATGAATGAGGGAATGAATGGCCGCATAATGATGTGAGAAGACTCTAACCAGACACCACACGAATACAACCTCATCTATGGATACTGCAAATATATATAGTATATATAGAAAAGATGCTTTGTAGACTGATAGAGAGGCTGAGGGACCTCGGAACGGTACCGATTATTCAATGGTTTGAGTGTTTGGTTTTCTTAGTTTTTTTTTTGTCGTTTATAAATCTGCGTATATGTATGGTTGTGGCCAGTGCAGTGACATTATTTTGACTATGTAGCTCGTGTCGAGAAACGGGGCCCACCAATTTATAAACGTTTGGCAGTCTGGGCTGGAGGGGTTTGATCGGCATGGTTAAGTATAGTTGGCTGGCTGGCAGTCTAACATTTGCAATCATCCGTCAGTTTTTAATATTTTCCATTTGTTTTTCACATGTAATTTATTAGGCGAAGTGCATGCATAATTATTGAAGGAGCATTTTGGAATGGTGGGATTTTAATGAAGCACAAACTCGAGGTGAATTCCAAAATTAAGCTACCTTATGTAATGATATCTTCGGTATAAAATACTAAATTAAGTTTAAAGTTAGGCAACGGAATGATACTTGGTATGGGTTTAGCAGCCATTAAAATGGAACAAACTTTGGGAATTGGTTAAATTTTTAAATTGATGAATCCCGAATCCCGGGGTTTTAATAAATAAATACACGGGATTTTTCGGCGATACAATTTTAATCACAAGTGTGGATTGCGAAAGATGTTTTTTTATGCATTTATATGCTACTTATAATGGGAATAAAATTCTACAAGATTATTGGATGAAACATTACACAGTACAACATTTTTCAGCTAATTGTTTTGGGACTCAATTCTGAGAACCGCACGGGAAAGTAGCCCCAAAAAGAAGAAGTTCTGCATCATTCGTTTTGTCAAGTTACATGCCATAATAATTTAATATCGATTTGAAGTTAGTAAAGCCAACTTTACACTGGCAGACAAATCTGTGAGATATAGAGTCTGCCTAGACTTATCCCCCAGTTTAGCGCAATGTATTTGGTCTGCACAGACTGGTTTGTAAAAAATTAAAACGATTTTGGTGTTCATAAATCTGGGCAGACATGTCTGTAATGTAGGGACAGGTTCGACAGACATTTTTATCGTGTCAAAGAAAAATTTCAAAATAAAAATAGAAAAAATTATTATTGTGATGAAAATATACGAAATAAACTCAAATAAAGAAATCTTTTAAGAAATTGACTTTAAAAAGTGTTGTGCTAAATTTTTGAAAAAAAAAAATTAAATACAAATATTAGACATGGTCCGCTACACCGTTCATGTTGACTGCTGTTGAATAATGAAAGTTCGACTGATAAGTCTCTAATGTAATGAGGAAGACAGATATTTACACGACATTATTGTCTGCTAGACAAGTATGCCAGTGTAAAGCGCCCTTTAAGCATCGTATAGGGAAATTGGTCACGTTTTAGGCTCTTTTGTTTGACATAACTTAAGAACTGCTAGTCCGATTTAGCTAAAACAAATTTAAAAAAAAAATAAGAATTACAATTGCTTTTATCTGTTCATATAACGTTTCCCTACATAAGCAACAGTTTTTAACTTTTTGTAGCAGTTAATCATAATTAACGCCAATATATAACAATATAATAAGAAAACCTAAAAAGTGACATATTCCCCTATACGTCACTTACTAACTTCAAATCTATATTAAATTATGCAACTTGACAAAACGAATGATGCAGAACTTCTTCTCTTTGGAGCTATGTTCCCGTGCTGTTCTCAAAATTGAGTCCCAAAATCATATGTTGTACTGTATTACTCACATACTTAAGTGGCCCATTACGACTTACGAACGTGGTTCATAAGTTTGAGGCCTGAAGTACTAAAGAATTCCACACGCTTCGGTCTGGTGCGTGTGTTCTCCAATTAGTCCTACCAGATGGTGGCACGTCGCCTACCACTTGGTCCTTCTAACGGAGTTTGGGTCTGTATTAGATGCTTTAAAACAATAAATAACAGTAATAATTCATGTTTTATAAATCAGTTACTAAAAAACAATTTAAAAAAGAATCCCGAAAAACCCCGAAATCCCGGGATCCCAAAAAATTCCGGGATCCCGAAAAATCCTGGAATTTCGGGATCGGGATTTATAAAATCCCGAATCCCTGGACTTATCAAAATCAATCCCGTTTAGCATCCCTAAGCGCAATAGTCGAGAAAAAGAAAAAAATAATGTCCCCGCTAGCGACCATAATAGCTACTCTTCATAGGGTTACAAATTCTATCATAATTTTTAATCAAGTCATAATCCGTGAATAAAATAAGATATATTTAGGTATTTTTGGTAAATATGTATTAAGGTAAGAGGAGGGAGACGGAATGGATCCAGAAAATCACAAATTACTGATAATGAGGTGAAGCCCGACAGTTCTACCAAAAGGTAAACAGCAAAGTTACTCGAACAGGGATCATCACCATTAAGTACACAGATGGAAATCTGGTTACCGACACGCAGAATGTAGGTAACTCTTTTGTACTCTGTAGCCTAAGTGTCGAAATCACCCCAGTCATCGACAACGGAGAAGATTCTCGATCACTGAACCAAAACGGGTTCAGCACTGTAATTGCACGACTCAAAAGCCGAGGAATCCGATGAACTGCCGGCAGAGCTTTTTAAGTCCGGCAGCAATGAGCTGGCAACGTGCATGCACCAGCTCATAAACACGATTTGGCTAAAGGAATTTATGCCCGATGATTGGAATCTGAGTGTTCTATGTCCTGTGCTTAAGAAAGGTGATTCAACTGTGTGTACCATCCATCGCGGGATCAGCATATTACCCATCGCATACAAGGTCCTTTATAAGGCCCATCCTAGCGAACCTGATTGAACCTTAACAGTGTGGCTTTAGAACTGGGGTATAAACAAGGCATTCGTGATCCAACAATTTCAATCGAAATGTTTCGGCAATCGCACGACGGACCAGATATAATTACTACAACAAATTGTGGAGAAGACCCAAAAAATACAGATCGACACCTACCATCTGTTTATCGGATTCCGCTAAGCTGATTGGACTTTGCGGGATGACACACGAAATCTTTATTGAAAACAGGCAAAAATCTGGCAGAGCTATTTTATACTGTGATGCGATCTCTTTTACATTAGCCTGGTTATGATCATGCGGAAGGCTGTAGTAAACACGGCTTGTACCATCTTTAATAATAGTCATATACTGCTAGCGTATGCCAATGGTATAATATAGATATTCTTCGCAAAATATTTCTATCCTTCATCGTTAAAGGCGAGTACCATCGTCGAATGAACCATAAGCTGTATAAAGACATCAATTTATTCAAACACGTTCAAATATACCGAATGCGCTGGATTGAACAAGTTGTATGAATAGATGAAAATGCTTTAGCTCAAAAGTCGACCAAAACTTCGTTGGGTGGACCAACTATCTACGGACATAAAACACTTTGCAGTATGGTGGGGACGATTTTAAACATCTTTCCCAACAACATATTTGATATTAAACTAATAACAGTTATTTTTGTTGGATGGTGAGCAATTCTATAACAGAGCCAATAATTACCTTTAGCTTTTGTGTTTTGACCTATTTTTGAACTCTACCCATGTCATAATTGTCGTTATTGTATGCATCATAATAATTCTAAAACCATTTTCAATTAATTAATCAAGTTATAAATGCTGAAACAGAGAATGGGATAGAAAAAGTAGATATGCTAGGATGAATGAAGAGAGTCATTTGAAGAAAATGGATCGGGATAGAAAACGAAAAAACAGACTAGCGAAAAAGGATAGAAGTCAAACGTAAGGTGTTTTGAATACTTCTGAAATACGTCACAAAGACAGCACAAAGTCAGTCTTTGAAAAAAGCAGTCACCAATGTTAAGTTAATTTCTTCAGAATCAGTATTGACTCCAGTAAACACATTTGCATTTATGTTGGTTATATCATTAAATTTAATTTTTTTACTTGGCCACACCTGTCTCATTTTCTTAAAAAAAATTTATTAGGGAAATGTAGTTTTCTGCGAACAGTAGGTATTTCACAACCAAAAATACTTTAACTAATTAACTACATCACAATGACTGTGGACTTTCTGCGAAAAATTTTACAGAATTTACCCTGAAAGTTGTAATTTAGTAAAAGCTTAAACTCATAAGGTCACACCCGACGTAGTTTTTTTAATGGAGCAGAAATCATGTTATTTCAGCGTCTATCTGTTATTAAAGGTTTACAAATTATCATCCCAGCTATTTTTTAAATAATTAATTTGTGAGTAACATGGTCACACCCGTCACAGTGCAATTGCATTAAAATCAATATAAAAAAGCAAAGGGATTGACCAAAAAACAGCTCATGCAGCCCACTGTAGCCTTTCGGAATATAAGCCAAATTTCGATGATGTTGAGATTCTGGCTGAAGAGCGAAACTACTCTCAACGCAACTACAACACGATATAACATCAGTCGTGACATTGTAATGTTTAAGATTTGTAAAGAAAACTTTTTGGTTTAGAACCCCCCTAAAGATGATAAATAATCTTTGCAAACTCAAACAAATATTTAATAAAAGTGTTTAATTTAAAATAACACGACTTTGACCGTGTTATAATTAAAATCATTCTTTTCCTATAAAAATCGATGAACTTTGATATTATTCGAAATTATTGAAGATATCTCGTTTTGACTGGAATATCGAACTGTTTAAGAGTATAGCAAACCCGACTCATGCTTTCGAATTTGTTGAAATTTTGTAAAGTCATATATATTCGAAGAATAACATCAGCGAGGTTTGAATTTAAAAAAGTTTTAAAAAACACGCCCTACATTAAAATTTTTTAAATTCCATAAATTTAAATTCCATTGAGAAGTATAACTTTCTTTTTTTATAAGAAAGAAGTAACGTAGCTCCTTTGTTAAGGTTGTAGAGATTAATAAAAACTGGAAAATACAATATGTATTTTTAAAAATTAAACAAAATATGTTTGTTTTGTTCTGTATTGTTGATCTATGTCTGTAAATAATGAATATGTTTTCACCGCTTGGTTCAAGATGTTTTCTATTATTGCTAATAAATTGGTTTTACAAGAGTTGTGTGAAATGGATTATGTGACAGCTGGCAGGGCGGATAGCTATTTCGTAAGTTGCCAAACTATCTCAACAGCACCCTTTTTTTTATCAATATTTTAAACATTTTGAAACAGAAAATGCTCCTATAATGTTCCAAGGGCGTTGATCAGTGGTGCCCTAGATGTTGTTTACAGCAAATTCGTAGTAAAAGATGACGCTCGGAATAGCAATAAAACCCGGCGTGTAAGTATGAAATCGCAAGCATATACAACAAATAAAGTTTATGCAAGAACGACAAAAAATAATACATATCTATTTAGTTCAAAACATACCTCATTGGATGAATTCATCAGATACGACAGCAAATCAGATTACATATGTGATTCTCTTATGATACCACACATTTTAAACAATTACTCTGCAGTCAAAGTAATGATACGTTACTCTTGCTTTCTTATC
Organism: Muscina levida; assembly: GCA_964034835.1. Taxonomy (NCBI): domain Eukaryota; kingdom Metazoa; phylum Arthropoda; class Insecta; order Diptera; family Muscidae; genus Muscina; species Muscina levida. The sequence goes on along the minus strand of OZ035881.1, from coordinate 50,476,947 downwards.
CATCACCGGTCCTCTTATGTAAACCGAAAGGGTAATATTATTTTCCAATCATTCTACAGCTGTTCTACCCTTTGCATTAAATCGATCATCACCACCACCTCCCACTTTTCGCTCAACCTGAAAACATCTCGAATGATGAAAAAAAGTAGAATGACATTTGGTTAAAAAATTATTTTCTATTTAGCAATATATGAGTACAAGCAACAACACCATCATCGTCGTCATCCTCTGCAACAACGACTGGGACATTTGTCTCATGTGTTTTACCAGGAATACTTGACATGTTGTTGTCATTAAACGATGTTGTCGTTAGCAAAAATTCTGAGACTCAGTCTGACTACTGACTCGACTGCACCACCAGTCGATACTAAATAATGCTCAGATGCTGATGGCGATGATGTCGTTGCTGCTTTTGTAGCATATCAACGAACAGAGTGTTGTTGTTGGAAGCTGTCAATGCTGTTGTTGTTCATATTTCGTTTACAGCAAATTAAACAAAAAATGGCAACACCATCAAAATTTGTCGCTACTTTGGCAATTAATAAGTATCAGGCAGGCCCAGTACAAATGAAAAGAACATTGCACAGATTTTCACTTCGATTTTAGTGTGACATTCTAGATTCTGGCTGAAGAAATGGAATGCGGACATGCGTTTCTTGTCTTCAAATCGGTGTTGCTGGCCATTTCTGTTGTTATCTCAGGCGTGTATATATGTGTGTAACTATACACTAGAGAACAAAAATCTGTAGGCGCTGTATGATATATTTGCAATAAAACAGGCCAACATACATTGATTCCTCGAGATATTCCAATATTTCCCAAATAAAACAGTAACACAGTAAAATACTAATAGGACCGATAACACTATGGAACACGAGTAATCTCACTATATTTGATTTACTATGGATCCAAACAAACTAATTAAAAACTATTACAAACTAATTGAAATTTCTTTATCTCCCTTAAAGTATATTTTAAAGAATTTGTAGTAAAAGTATCCATTTTGTAAAACTTGTTTTACATAATTTAGCATAACTCAAAAACAATTTGTCTGACATTATCAGTAAACATACCAACAAATTCTCAATATAATTACTTTAAAGTCTATCTAAATTATTTTTTAGTCTGCTCTATAGTTTGGAAGTTACCTAAAAAGTCGCGCCAAAGAAAAATTAAAAAAAATTATATACAGAAATTTCCGTCTGATAAATAACCTCGTTACATTAGATATTGTTTAAGCCCAGAGATATTGAAATTAACCGATTTTTAATTAAAAATATGTGTTATTTTTTGCCGTACGCGGTTAGATATAGGACTTTCAGTCGTAAGACAAGAGGTTTAGAGACATGTAGTAATAAGATACAAAAATTTTTAATAAATTCGTCAACAAAGATAAAAAGTTTAATTCACTATTCTAGGTAATTGGTAATTTTGTAAAAAATAAAATTTTTGTAATAATATCAGCAGCGTAGCACAAAGTGTCCGGTTATTTAAAATCAATGTCCAAAATTTGACTTAATTCAGCGTACTTACGAAAAAAAAGATATGCAAGTAGATCACTTTCGGTCATTTGTATGGGAGATACCCGAAGGGGTTTGCTGGTTTTGTGAGGTTTTGTCTACTATTGCAAGATAAGTCAGGGATCATTTGATACAAGAAAAATTGTAACGCATTAATGGGGACGCGTTAGAACTTAAGTATCTTAAGACCAAATTCGTTTCAGGACTTTTTAAAAACGACTGGCTGGTGGGAAGGTAACTCGAGTAAACCTAAACTGAAAGTAATACAAATTTGGGGGTATTAGTATTTTGCAAAATTAAGAAATGGAATTGTAAATGGGCAGAATTGCCACAAGTACCTACCTCTCATACACATTGACCGAAATGTGAAATTTAATATTTTTCTAATAACTTCCGAACGGACAGCATATAGGATATTTGAATTTCGTCAGTTTGATTACATTGTAATTCGAGTGTTCCTCCTTTTTTTAAAAACCCGGTTTCCGAGTTATTCGAAAAACTGATTTTTTAGAAAAATCGGTTTCGAATACAGCTTTTGAAAGGAAACCGGTTTAACCGGTTTTTTTCGGTTTTTCCTAAAATGTTAAAATAAAAATAAAAAAAAAATTATTTGGTTTAAATAAATGAATTTTTTTACACTTTTACTTTTTAATAAATTTTTAGATTCTCTTTTATTTTATTTTTTAAAGTAGTATTTTTGGAAAGGAATACATTTTTGGAATATTTTTAATATTGTTTTTTTTTTTAAATAGTATGCAATTTAAGTGTTCAGTTCTGAGTCTATTCTTCTGTTTCGTTTTTATAAAGCTTGATACAGAAAATACGCGCTCACTAATAGTGGAAGTAGGATTTATTGACAAAAGCGCGTTAAGAAGGATGTTGAGCTTTTCTGTCCTTTTATTAAATCTATCGAAATAGTTGAAATTATCATACAGGCTTGTCATTGCAATTTGTTTTTCTGGTGAATTTTGGATATTATTTATTGTTGTTTAAATCGTTGCAAATACTACCATTAGGGGATTCCACTATCTCACAATCTGAACTGTTGCTAGACTCTGCCGTTGTTGGGAAAATTGCAGGATAAAGTCTTTTAAAAAAGTTCGTTCGCACATTCCATCATTTCCGTCTTTTTAGAATACTTTACAGAGGTTGAGTTGTAGGATATTTTCCAGAGCTAAGATATATATATAGGGTATTCAATGTTTGTATTCTTCCCTTATCCTTAAATTTTGTCTCGCAGCTCCCGAGCATATGCGGGTCCATATTTTTGAGCCGTTTCAGTAATAGAGTCACTGAATCATTTGATAATCTTTTAATATCGAGCGCTAAAGGCTGAAGCGCTGAGCTCAAATCTGTCAAAATTGTTATTTCTTTTGAGCTGAATGGAGTTTCCCCTAAATCGAAAAGCGCATGGTTGACACATGGGTAAATTCTTAGAAACTGTTCAATCATTGCAGATAAGGAGCTTCACCGGTGTTTTACATCGACAATGAGCCTTAGTTTTTTATTGTGCTCCTGGAAAACATAGCTCTGCAATTTTCTTTGTTTTTCGCTCAACTTGTTAAATGAATTAATATCCTTCCGCAATTTTGCGATAATTTGAGACACTTTTTTAATGAGCTCGTATGATTTTTCCGTGACGTACAATAAAGCCATTTTGCCTTATTTCCCACAGAAGGTGTGAAATATAGCCATTATGGCATTATTTCACCTTTGACAATATTTTGAATAAAATGTATCTAGTATTTTTGTTTTGCGCGCCCTAGTCTAGCTGCATAACCAGCCTCGCTGCTCTCTCTATCTCCGTTTATGTTAAGAAGTCAGTAAACATAGTGGTGTACTAGAGAAGACACTGCAGCGAGAGGCGAATGCGGTGGGTGGCACGCCTCCCCCACTTTATCTACTTCATAACGCTTTTTATTACTTTTAGTCGCATTTTTCATTGTTATGGCATTATTTCCACTTTGATCGGAAATTTAATATGGTGTTATCGCACAAACATGCTGGTAATTAAGCCATATGGCTTTATTCACTATCATCGTCGTAAAAGATTTTTCTAAATTAATTTGAAATTGAATTTTAAAATTTTACAGAGCTTCTAGAAGCATTCTCTTTTATAAAATGTAAAAAGATTATTCTAAATTAATTTGAAATTTAATTTTAAAACTTTAAAAAGCTTCTAAAATATTCTCGTTTACAAAATGTAAAGTGTTTTCTAAATTGATTTCAAATTTAATTTTAAGGTTTGTATTTTTTCAATAACTTCGTTTAGAGTTGTTACAAAGCAATTTAAAAAAAAAAAACGAGTACAAAAACTCGGTTTAACCGGTTATTCGAAAATGGAATTTTTGCAAAAACCGGCATACGGTTTTAAATAAAAAAAACCGGTTTACGGTTTTTCGGTTTCGGTTTTGAACACCCTTATTGTAATAACAGACAAAGCCTCAGAAAACCAAAACCTTTACTACACCCCACCAATACACTTGAATAATTGTTCGATACATATGATGAAATTCAAAAAAATAAAAAAAATTTGGAAAAAACCATTTAAAAATTTGATTTCAAGTATACAAGTGCATATTGAAATTGTCTTAATAATTTTTTTTGTATGTTATGGACCAATACATGCAATTACATCCGATAAGGTTTTTTTTCCAAAACCTAAAAAAAACTGGGAGATTTTTAATCCCAAAAAATGCCTATGAAAATTTGACTATTTTTGCATATTAAGCTCTTCTGGGCTCATTTAGACGTAGGATATATTTTATTTTTAATGTGCGTTATTTAAAACATTTCAATCTACAATAAAAATACAAAAAAAATAGTTTAAATACCCACGAGCGAAATTTTTGACAAACATCGAAATTGAAATATTTGTAAAAAATATGCAAATTTTCAAAGACTGTAGGGTGCATTTTCAAATAATCACAATTTTACAAAAATTTTATTTCCCAAAGCCTTGTCTTTTAGAAAAGTTTGTTTAGGTTTCTTGGATAATACTAAAGAAAGAGGATAATAATGAATCATGTTAACTTTTCGGGAAAATATTGTTTATTACATGTTGAAAAAAATTAAACATTGATAGGTCGGCATATCTAAGGTAAGTTATAAGTTTTGTAAGTGTAGTGGTGGTTTTTAATGGTGGTTTTTAATGGTGGTTTCAAATGGCCGTGTTATTAATAAAACACTGAAAAAAGTCGATGAAAAAATTTTAAATTTTATACTTTTATAGAGTATATTAGAGTATCCAATCGATTAATCGTTGTTCGATTAATCGAAGAATTTTTTTCGAATAATTTTTCGATTAAGAAAAAATAGTAAATTTCGATTAACGAATAATCGATCAATTTAAACCGATTAATCGATTTAAATTATTTTTTTTTAATTATTAAAAAAATTTTAATTAACAATTTAGACAAGGTAAATAATTCATTTTCAAAGGATTTGACTGTCCACCTTAAGTTTAGAATAAATGATAGACGAATAAAAGTACTTAACTCACTTGTTTTTTACCTTAACTCGGGAACATTCCTCATAAATGATAACTTTTTAAAATATAGCTCGAAAACGGAAACAATAGACGTTGCTTCGAAAATGTATGATCGGTTATTTCACACTGAAGCTATTCAAAATATATGAGATGATGATATAGTGTTGGAAAAAGAAGATGAAATAATTGAAATCAATGAAAATAACACAGTGATACAAATGTGAAGGAAAAAAAATACAGGGGTTCTCATGTAGCATTTCTGTTAGACTGGAGTCCATAGAGTAAAGTGATACTTTTAGTTTTTCTCGGTCACTTCGTTAAGTAATGTTTTTATACTAAACTAGTGGGCCCGGCAATGCTTCGCTATTGCATATTAACTTGTAATATATTTCACATTCCGGGTCTACAAAGTACTTTGAAAACGGTACTTAAGCTCGACAATAATATATTGAGTTTATTTAGTTATGTAACTTATTTAAAGTAACTCCTTAACATTACAGTTAACCAATTAAGTTTTATTGTTGTAAATGCTAATAAAAAGTTCATCAGCAAAGTCATACCTTTAGTGCCGGCATGTAGATTAAGTTTTTTCTGTATGTAGGGCGAAAAACCACTTCTTCCAAAAATCGGAAACAGACATTCCTCTAAAGATCAAAATTATTTATTTTGATCCGTAGTAGCATGAACCATCTGTATACTAACTATCTCTTTGGTCATAAAAAAATTTTTATTATGCCTTCTCCTATTGACCGCAAATGAAAATTCCGTTTGAAGCTTCATGCCTTTAGCCATAAAAACTTCTTTTGTCATGTCTTCTTCTCACACGGATCAAGAATAATAAGGAATATTATTTTTGTATTGAACTCGTATTACCATTTTTTGAGATACATCGGTCACCAACGTTTGGCTTAACAAAGTGATGGTCTCACGCGCTGTATGGCATGTTACACCGTCGTGTTGGAACCATTTCTCCTTTAAATAATGTGCAATGACATGATAAAAAAAAAAATCAATTGACCGCCCACTGGCTCTAGTTCTTCTACCAGTTGGATTTTATATGAATGTGGGCCAAGATCTTTCCTCAGCATTTGCAGAGACCGAGTTGCTAAGAAAGACGTCGGTTCGATAAATTCGAGTCCCCTGTCACACTAACGTCTACAGCGTCGATGGCTTCTATTAGCTGCACCTCAACTTCACTTCATTATGTGCACCCTCAGGTAGAGATATTTTTTAAGCAATGAGCAATTATTCAGTTACTTCAGACCAATGGGCCCGGCTCTAATTTTTACCTACCATTCCGATGTTTGGAGACCAAGTCGAAATGAATAGTATATTTTTGATTTTTTTATTGGGATCCCGCCCAATATTCTGAAAAATGATTTTTAAAAACTTAATTTCTGTATGCCAACTCTCAGAGGCAATAACTTTTTAACAAATACATAGATTTGCTTCTGTAATACCTTATTTAGTTTGTAGGGAAGTCAGTTTTACGCAGAAGGTCTCAGAAAATATATATCTGAAGGTTTCGGTTTGTGCTCATTTAAAAACAAAAAAAATCTTTATTTGAAATCTTCATGCTTTCCAACGCGAGCTAGGAATTGATTTTAGACACAAAGTTTTTTGGTGAAATTTTCTTTAAATTCATCGTAGATTCCGATTTTGGTTACGATTTTTGCGAATAAAAAAATTTACTGTGGAATTTTGACAGTTTTAACCGTTTGTTTTAAAAAGGGTGTGGAACAACCCATTTCCACATTTACTGTAATTCATACTGCAACAACAACATATGTAACAAATCTCATATTCATACCTCTGATAGTTCATGAGATATAACCCTTTTAATTTTCAAGTTGAATGGGCGGTGCCACGCCCCTTTATCCAACGCCCCACAACCAAATATACCCTGGGACTATCAACAGGTCAACAGTACCACTTGGTAACATTTTCGTATCAATCGATCTATTAGAAAAGCCGTTAGAGCGATTTTTGAAAAGAGGGCATGGCACCGCCCACTTCCTCCCTGGATGTAATTAATACTGCTCCAACAACATATATACCAAATCTCATCTTCATATTGACGCCCTATGCTCCAATGGGAGTTAGAGGAACACATATATATATATCATCTTCATACCTCTAATAGTTCATGAGATATAGCCCTTTTAATTTTCAAGTTGTATGGGCGGTGCCACACCCCTTTATCCAATCACAACCAAATATAGCCAGAGACTATCAACAGGTCAACAGTACCACTTGGTAAAATTTTCGTATCAATCGGTCTATTAGAAAAGCCGTTTATTTCATAGATCCCCGAAGATGTGATTTACAATAGCTAAGTATATAAATTAAATGAATGGTTTGAGTAAAATGGAATAGCAACGAATTGCCAATTTCTATTCCCTAAATGTGGAAAACTCCAAACAATGTATTGCGTATGTTATCCGCGGGGTTATTCTGAAGATGCTCTGAAAAATTCATCAAAATCGGCACAGCCGTTTTCGAGTCCATACGTTGCAAACATACAAACATATATATATAGGAAAGGGGAGTTTTTATCTCTTTTGCTATTTTCACCCCCTAAATGTGGAAAAATTCAAACAATGTTTAGCCTATGTTACTTGCGAGGTTATTCGGAAGATTCCCTGAAAATTTCATCAAAATCGGTCCAGCCGTTTTCGAGCCCATACGTTACAACAATACACACATCCCCACACACACACACACACACATACATGTTTCGAAATGAATGCAGTGTTCGCTATAACTCAAGAACCAATGCACATACAAAGACCGTTTACACATAAAAACCTTGGTATTAACGTCACCTTTCATATGAAGTTTTCTAACACAATGCAACTTATTTTTATATATATAGATAAGTGAAATTACGATATTCTTAAAATTACAAGTTTCAAAATTCATAAGTCTTCTCTTTGTAAACCGATTTTCAAAATCTTACATCTGTTGTAAAGCTATGACCTTTTATTAAAAAAAAAATAATTTTGCAAATCGGTTAAAAAATAGTGAAACGGTGGCAGTTTAAGTAAAACAACTCCGAAAAAAAATTGCGAATTCTTATTTTCCCAACGCTCTCAGTTGATCATTACGTGTAATCTTTTACTGGAATTGAACGATACTAAAAAAGTATTAAAAATTTGAAAAAATCGAATGTAAACTGTAATATAATTGCTGATTTTCTGTAAATAGATAAAACAAGAAAATGATCAGAAAAACTAGAAAAACTTTTCAATGCAATTCTTTCAGTTTCACCAATATCTACTTTAAGTAAAAGGGTGCTTTCAAAGTCAAGCTTCATTAAAACGAAACAAAATTCGACTAAATGCCAAACATCTTAATTGCATATTATTTTAAAAAGATTATTTTAGAAGATGTGACTAAAATCTTTTAAAATAAAAAAGATCTCATTTTGTATGTACCTAATTAATTATTATTTTTATTAAACGTTTTTGAATTCACGTGAATTATTATTTTCCGTTTGTTTTTACGTTTTAATATTATTTTTATGTTTTTTATTAATAAAATTTAACGCCTACATTAAATTTGTATATTTTTCACGTAAGGTATACAGAAATAATTCGACTTATTCGATTAATCGAATTATTCGAGCAATTTAAAAAACATAATCGATTGATCGAGCAAATTAAAAATCACAAAATCGATTAATTTTTTAATCGAACAAAATCTAAACCCGATTAATTGTATACTCTAGAGTATATCCTAATAACACTACTAACACTGAGTGTTGCTTTACGTAGTAGTTTACTGAATAGTGAAAGATCTTTGTAATCGGCCTATAATTGTAAAAGTATCAGGCTATGAAAGTTTCACAGCATTAAAGTGATTAACTTTGACATTCTGTATTGCCAGCAGTGCCAAATGTTAAATTCAGAAAGCCTGACTTCTCCTCTACAAATGTGTAAAACATTTCAAAATGATCAGAACAATACTTTAAAAGTTATTTATTAGTCGCAGCGCCGAACAAATCTGTTTGATGTAATTTTTCGAATTATTTTTTTCTTATCTTTTTCGCGATATCTTGTTTGGTTTGGAAGTTATTAATATCAGTAATGTGTAGTACATTTGAAAAATATTCCAAATAAAACAAGTTTTTTGGTTCTCAAAACATGACTGTAGGCGCAGCGACGATATATTCTGTTGTAATTCTTATGATCTAGGGACATTTTACCCCACAATACGAATTTCAGAATATCAACATTTGTCACAGGATCACAATTAGTATTAACACTCGCCACAGTAGCAAAGCCTTATCCTAAAATCCATCACATTCTATAAATTCTTAGCCAATCTAAACCATAACCACATATTGGGGTGCAAAATACTAATAAAATTCTAACATTTAGAAAACTTTATGTGTTACTTACAATAAGCGAATAACAACTGTATACATTAGTTGGGACGACAAATATAAACGTTCATCATGCTCCGATTGCTTATGTCGGACTGATGGGTTCTTCGACTATGTCACATGGATGGGTGGAGATTACGAAACGGAATATCAAGTGGGACAATTGCTAAAAAGGAACAAACCATCATTGAGCATTTCCATTTTTTGCTCGATATGTCACTGCGAATGAGAAACTTTACTTATGCCAAAATGGAAGACACCAACAAATACAACAAGAACGAGTCCAACTGATATACGGCCTAAAGTTTTTGGAATGGTTATGGTATGTTTGTTATGTTCAGTCATGTCAGACTATGGGTTTGGTTTGTGTCATTCCATGGAGCCCAGTGCTAGTACATTTCGTTTAACCATTTTGTTGGTGCCGTTGTCAGTCTATTTTTTTTTTTTTTTTGGAAAAGAAATGTTGCTCTCTGGTATTTTGATGTTTATTTTGGTATGGTTTTGTTTTGGCTAACGGAATGGAATGATTTGATATAGACGGTTGGGCTGTTTTGCCAAAAACGAAATATTTATAGACAAATTTTTGTTTAACATTGACGAAACAATGTCCTTGCTGTCCTTGCCATTAGTTGCCGCCTGTTTGTTTGCTATATTGCAAACATTCCTTCCTCCACACCCCAACCTTAGGCGAACACAACTTTTCCATCATTTGCCATATAAAAATCAAGGAGGAGATTGGGAATTCGGTCCGAAAGGACGTCAATAAATTCTCAAAATTGTTCACATTTTGTTTTATTTTATGGTTTCCACTCCATCCATTGATTTTCGGTCCAATCGTTGTCGTTCTTAAATGGAAGACGAAATCGACGAGAAATCTCATAAAATGTTTAATTTATGCTTTTCCATATTTATTTTTTTTTTTCGTTTCATTCTTATTTATTCTTGTTTTCGTTTCCTTTCTGCTTGTGTCCACAAATCGTTGTCAAAATATTGAATTTGTTTGTGTTCGCTCCGTCATCGTTGTCTGATGATTATAAACCATTTTTGGTGTCAGAACTTTTGGAGCTAGAGAAGGAACGAAGGAAGGACCTTCTCTGCCATCGTTGGTAAATAGCGTTGTTTGAATTGAGATATCATAAATTTGTGTTGTTTATGAAATAATCAACATCATTTATAGTAAATTATGTTATATTTTAGTAAATGTATGGACATTCACATAAATACATATATCTGCACTTATACAGTATACATAGTTTCTATGTCAAATTATGATTTGTCAACAGAAATACAAAGTAATTAAGGACAAATTTATACTTAAACCATTAGACATTTGACCATTATAGTTATATCCATATTCAAGTAATTACATTTGTTATACTTCTAGCGTACAGACCAGGCTGACAAAGTGAACTCGACCGTAGTAAGTTAAATTAAAAAAAGAGAAGATACAGTTATACGGTTTTGTTCACAATAAAATACTTATTTGGATATATGGTGAGCTTATGATCTCAAAACTGTAAAGAAACAAACAATTTGAAGTTTGTTATACTCGGTGTTTTCAAGAACTGGGCATCGCCAAGACCATTTTAGATCTTGATTTACACCCATACAAGATCAAGCTGACTCAAGAATTGAAGCCGATGGACCATTTGACGCGACGTACGTTCTCCGATTGGGCTCTGGAGAAGATGCGCAAGTGCTTCATAAATCACCACTTCATCCACAAAAAATCACTGTTTGGTGCGGTTTGCATGCCGGCGGCGTCATTGGATCATAGTTTTTCGTCGACAATAACGATCGTCACGTTACTGTGAATGGCGATCGGTATCGAGCCATGATTACCGATTATTTTTGCCCCGAATTGAAAAACGTGGACATGTGGTTTCAACAGGACGGTGAGACAAGCCACACAGCATACGTTACAATCGATTTATTGAAGAGAAAGTTTGGTGAGCGTGTTATGCCAATTGGCCGCCTCGTTTGTGCTACGTTAAATCATTGGTCTATGCCAACAAGCCTACGACGTTGCATGAACTCAGATCCAACATTGAACGCGAAATTGCGGCCGAAAAATTGGGTTCAACGAATCGATCGCTGCCGCGGTGGCCATATGAACGTAGTCGAGTTCCATTCATAAATGTTTCGAGCATAAAGTTTTAGAAATATCTCAATTGGCTCGCGTTTTATTTAAAAAAAGTTTTCAAGTCCTTATTCGAAAAACCGTTATATTAAGATCAAATTAGTTTTAAGGCTTTGATAACTCCAATAAACCTACGCTGGTCCTTTTGAAAATTCACCAGTATTAATTTAATATTTAGCAAACTGTTAAAACAGATTAACCTCATCCAACACTACCATGACGGTTAGAATGCGCGACTACCATGCGGGAAACAGTCTAGCTATCTAAAATTCTAAAACTAAACAATTTGAGAAGGGATTGCATTTTTTTTATTAGCAAGTCTTTCTTTTATGATGTATATGCAAGTCTTCCATAAGGCCTTCGTTTAGAAACCAACTATGGAACGCCTTGCCATCCAACCACACCCTATTTAAAAGAAAGAGGGATAACAAAAGTAAGTTCTTAAAGGCGTTCTTTAAGGTCTTCTAGGTCCATCCGTTGCAAATTGGAAATATTTTGGAGCTTCAATTATCGGTTTTGTGGTATGTTTTTTAGTACCTTATTTGAGGCTACATCTCTCAAACGATCTTCATGAAATTTTTAAAGCATTTTACTGTGAATTCTTGGCTTAAAATAGGGTTGTTATACCATCACCCGTAGGGATGAAGGTATATATCATTTGATACGACCCAAAAGTGTAACACATAGAAGGAGTGACTTTAGACCATAGGTTTCTTTGAACCAAATTCGATTCATGACTTTTAAAGTCGTTTGAGCCATGTCTGTCTGTCTGTCTGTCTGTCTGTCTGTCTGTCTGTCTGTCTGTCTGTCTGTCTGTCTGTCTGTCTGTCTGTCTGTCTGTCTGTCTGTCTGTCTGTCTGTCTGTCTGTCTGTCTGTCTGTCTGTCTGTCTGTCTGTCTGTCTGTCTGTCTGTCTGTCTGTCTGTCTGTCTGTCTGTCTGTCTGTCTGTCTGTCTGTCTGTCTGTCTGTCTGTCTGTCTGTCTGTCTGTCTGTCTGTCTGTCTGTCTGTCTGTCTGTCTGTCTGTCTGTCTGTCTGTCTGTCTGTCTGTCTGTCTGTCTGTCTGTCTGTCTGTCTGTCTGTCTGTCTGTCTGTCTGTCTGTCTGTCTGTCTGTCTGTCTGTCTGTCTGTCTGTCTGTCTGTCTGTCTGTCTGTCTGTCTGTCTGTCTGTCTGTCTGACTGTCTGACTGTCTGTCTGTCTGTCTGTCTGTCTGTCTGTCTGTCTGTCTGTCTGTCTGTCTGTCTGTCTGTCTGTCTGTCTGTCTGTCTGTCCGGCTGGTTCGCACGATAACTTTCGAAAGACGCAACCAAATGTTTGGAAATTTTGTAAGCTATAACAGGATTAAGTTTTGGAAAAAATTTTGAAAGCCTAGCCACGCCCCTTCTTGCACCTCCCATACAAATCTACCTTTCCGCCCACTATAGAGATGGAGAAATAATATCAATAAATTAAACGTGATCGTACCCAATTTCTATTTTTAGTAAAGCTATAAAAGGATAAAGTTTTGGAGAAAAAAATTGGAAGTCTATTCACACCCCATCTGGTACCTCCCATACACATCTGGTACCGCCCACTTTAGAAATCGATTAATATTATTAAAAGACCTAACGCGATCTTGTCCAAATTCTGTATTTGGTAATGTTTAAGCAGGATAAAGTTTTGGAGAAAAAATCTGGATGTCTCGACACGCCCCTTCTGGTACCTCCCATACAAATGTACCACTCCGCCCACTTTAGAAATAAGGTAATAATATCAATACACTCGACACGATCGTGCCCAAATTCTGTATTTTGTTATGTTATAACAGGACAAAGTTTTGGAGAAAAAATTCGAAGTCTAGCGACGCCCCTTATGGAACCTCCCATACAAATGTACTTTTCCGCCCACTTTAGGGATGTACTAATAATATCAGTACACCCAAGGCAATCGTGCCCAAATTCTGTAATTAGTAAAGCTATAACGGGATAAACTAATGGAGAATAAATCTGGAAGCCTAACCACACCCCTTCTCGTACCTCCCATACAAATGTGCCACTCCGCCCACATTAGAAATCGAGTAATAATATCAATATAACAGAAAATTATTTGTTTTACTGAGGGTAAGGGTAAATGTAAGTTGGGTTGCCCGACTGAAACTTTCTAACTGGTTTTAATTACAAATCGGTTAATTTCAATAACTCAAGACTTAAACAATATCTTATACTAGGTGATGGTATTTATCAGTCAGTTCAACTGACTGAAATTTCTGTACTGGTTTTTTAATTCGCTGTATAAACAAGAGACTAACAGATTGTTGCAGATTTCAGTTTTATTAAGGAATTCCCTTTACGAGTATATATTATTCTGTGCATTACACTGCTTGGACATCACCTTTAGATGGATTTAACAAAATTATTTCCTTCAACATTGCTATATTACTTGAGTAACATAGTCACAAAAAATCCAAAAGATTTGGAATAGAAAACATTATTGCCACATTCCGTTCAACTAATTTGTCTTCCCGCAACGTTTACAGATTTATATGGATACACACCCAAGTCCCATATGTATGCACAAGAGGAGCTATGATTGTACTTAAGTTAATTGTTGAACAATGTTACGGCCTATTAAAAACTGATGTTTTCTCTTAATGACCAATGTCATTTTAAATCAAATCCTACACTTGTTTTCCAAGACATTAACGAAATTTACTGTGGCCGGGTGAAAAATGCCATTATCGTATTTTAAGCTCTTTGTCACTTTATTACGATTCACTCTTTCACGCGATTTCTTCAGTTGGGACCACGTCGTACGGTGCAAATTTTCTTTCACACTGTTGAGTGATTTAAAGGAAATTCATATTTTTGGAAATGAATGTTTATCAAATAAAATTATGATCACTTTGCATTCCCCATGGGGAAATTTACTTTCTTCATCTGTACTCTTTGGCCGTTGCGTTGGAACACTTTTTTTTGGGAAGATTTTATGATAATTGTTTGTGATATTTGGACATTTATGAATTCCCGGTAATTAAAAGCGAAATGATGATGGGTGACGGTGTTGATGTGTATGAGCTGTTTTGATTGTTTTCCGTGATGCTTGATGTTAAGCTAAATTGAGACAGAAACATCAATTAGTCCATACAATATATGAATTATTTTTAATAATTTGCCAACGGCGACATCTTTATGAAGTGGTCTGAATTGTAAATAATAATAATTGAAAACGTCGTTAAATTTATTGAAAGAAATAATCCCGTAAATTATGTGGCTTAATCTATAGTCAAAATGGTTAACCAAATATTTGTGATTAATGACAGTAAATTGTAAAACATTGAACAATAAACGATGTCACAGTATAAGTTTTTGTTTGAATTGAATAATGCACAAAGCCATTGGCATAGTGATATTTGTGGCATAATTTGGACAAAAAGAGTTTTTGAAAATGTATTCGTAAATAAGAGAATATATTCTCTTATATAACACCTATGATATTTGAAAGATTTTGTACAACAAACTGCGCACTTTGGTTGTCGAACTTCAGTATGGTTGGCCCTTCGATGTATTATTCAAAACCAATTTCATTTCACAAGCTTCTGTGATAAACCACGTCTTTCATCCCCTGACACATTGCCATGTATTCCGCTACTATTGAGCTCAGAGATACTAAACTCTGTTTTTGTGACTCCCAAGCAATTGGGTATCCAGCTAAGAATAAAACGAATCCACTGTAAGACTCTGTCATTCACATATGAAACCCAATCAGTATCTGTGAATGAAATTAAACCATTATTACTAGATTTATTAGTCAAAATACCCTTCGGTTCGACACTACATGAGTTATATCAGGAAGAGATATGACTGATTAATAATTCAGCAATCCTATTAGAGATTGATAATTGATGACGTCAACACCGCTGCAATTCATCTTAGTACACTTCTCTAGTACAAAATCATTAAGAATCAGCATGTTTGCTGGTTGACAATTTGTCATCTGCCACTTATCCAGCAAATCTCTCACATACTTTTACAAACAGTTTAAAATACACTGGCACGGCACGGCCTAAAACTAAATGCCTTACTTTGGCATAGAAAAATTTAAAGTAATCTTAGTTTAACAAAAAAAAACCTTGTAAAGAAGCTTAAGCTTTGTGGTAAAAAGAGGAATCGTGGGGAAAAAATTTCCTCCATTTCTCATATTCGAATATTATCGGTCAAATTCAAAACTATAATTGGTGCTGGACATTTTCGGCTGATATCTACTTCGCATGTACATGTTTGACATAATTGTAGATATCTATTCAGCTGATGATGTACCATTGTGCATCAGTTCGTCACAAAGGGGTCTGAAGATGAACTCGTCATGGAGTTCGAAACGCGTCATCCTAGTGCGTGACACACTGAATTTGACCAAAAATATCAAACAATAAAAAAAAACCAGTACAGAAATTTCAGTCAGTTAAACTGACTGATAAATACCATCACCCAATATAATATATTGTTTAAGTCTTGAGTTATTGAAAATAATCGATTTGTAATTAAAACCAGTTAGAAAGTTTCAGTCGGGCAACCCGACTTACATTTACCCTTACCCTCAGTAAAACAAATAATTTTCTATTTTATTGATATTATTACTCGATTTCGAAATTGGGCGGAGTAGTGGTACATTTATATGGGAGGTACGTGAAGGGGTGTGTTTAGGCTCCAGATTTATTCTCCATAACTTTATCCTGTTATAGCTTTACTAAATACAGAATTTGCGCACGATTGCGTTGGGTGTACTGATATTATTACTACATCCCAAAAGTGGGCGGGAAGGTACATTTGTATGGGAGGTACCATAAGGGGCGTGTCTAGACTTCCAATTTTTTCTCCAAAACTTTGTCCTGTTATAATATAACAAAATACAGAATTTGGGCACGATCGTGTCGAGTGTATTGATATTATTACTCTATTTCTAAAGTGGGCGGAGTGGTACATTTGTATGGGAGGTACCAGAAGGGGCGTGTCTAGACTTCCAGATTTTTTCTCCAAAACTTTATCCTGCTTAAACTTTACCAAATACAGAATTTGGGCACGATCGCGTTAGGTCTTTTAATAATATTAATCGATTTCTAAAGTGGGCGGAGTGGTACATTTGTATGGGAGGTACCAGAAGGGGCGTGTCTAGACTTCCAGATTTTTTCTCCAAAACTTTATCCTGCTTGAACTTTACCAAATACAGAATTTGGGCACGATCGCGCTAGTTCTTTTAATGATATTAAACGATTTCCAAAGTGGGCGGTACCAGATGTGTATGGGAGGTACCAGATGGGGCGTGAATAGACTTCCAGTTTTTTTCTCTAAAACTTTATCTTGTTATAGCTTTACTCAAAATAGAATTTGGGTACGATCACGTTTAATTTATTGATATTATTTCTCCATCTCTATAGTGGGCGGAAAGGTAGATTTGTATGGGAGGTACCAGAAGGGGCGTGGCTAGGCTTTCAAAATTTTTTCCAAAACTTTATCCTGTTATAGCTTTACTAAATACAGAATTTGGGGACGATTCCATAGGGTGTATTGATATTATTACTCGATTTCTAAAGTGGGCGGAATGATGTATTTGTATGGGAGGTACCAGAAGGGGCGGGGCCATGTAGCCCATTTGCAATACCGTAAGTAGTTTTGAGAAAATAATAACTCGTGCAAAATTTCGAAACATTTGGTTGCGTCTTTCGAAAGTTATCGTGCGAACCAGCCGGACAGCCACCCGACAGACAGACAGACAGACAGACAGACAGACAGACAGACAGACAGACAGACGGACATGGCTCAAACGACTTAAAAAGTCATGAATCGAATTTGGTTCAAAGAAACCTAGGGTCTAAAGTGACTCCTTCTATGTGACACTTTTGGGTCGTATCAAATGATATATACCTTCATCCCTACGGGTGATGGTATAAAAATCACTTTTCTGATCGTAAGCCGAATTTGATGTATCATTTGATACACTAACGTAAATTTAATAGATAAATTAAAATGTTTCCTCGAATCCCGTCTCTTTCTATATCCATGCCAATGTAATATTTTGCAAGGCCTTTATCAATAGCATCAACGTATTTATTGAGATCTAAAACTAACTTTAAAACTTTCTCGGATGAACTTGACACCAATAAGTCATCAACGTAGACAGCGATTAGCACACATTTAACTTCCGGCCTTCTCACGTACAAAAAGTTGTCGGACTTGCAACGCAGAAAAACAATTTTTTCCAGGATCTCATTTAACTTTCGGTTGCAGTCTCTTCCGGCCCATAGAGCGACTTCTTTAATTTACAAGCTCTATCTGGATGCCTTTCGTCAACAATCATTTCGGGCTGTCTCATAAAAACCCCTTCTTCCAATTCTCCGTTCAAATATGCAGACATAATATCGATGTGGTTGACCAAATATTGTTTCTGAGCGGCCACGGCGAACAGCATACGAATGTCAGAATGTCTGACAACTAAAGAAAATGTTTCGTTATAATCCACATTTTGCTTTTGCAAGAACCCTTGAGACACTAATCTAGCCTTGTGTTTCTTTAATTCTCCATTTGGTTTCTTCTTTGTGACGAACACGAATTTACGCCCTACTATATTTTTTTTTGGCTCGGTTTCTCCACTAGTTCCCATGTATTATTTTTCTGTAGATTGCAGAATTCCACCTGCATAGCGTCTTTCCTACTTTTTGCGTTTCTGCTCTCCATCACCTCAGCTGCTGATGTTGTTTCCTTATCTATCGCACAATTTAGCATTGCATTTGTTGTTACAGGTTCAACCACATGAAGTTTTCGAAGACGTCCTCTCCTCCCCGTTTTCACCTATTTTGGCCTACCTCCTTTACGCTGCTTCCTCAGAATCGTCTGTTAAAGTTTCATCAAACTCTTCTCCAGCTTGATCTGTGACAATACGCTCAATTGTCTTTTCAGGAATATTAACATTTACAGCAAACCAATTGTCATCAACACATTTGTCTTGACCCCATCTTCGGTAGTATCTTTCTTCATTTGCGAGAAACTGTCTTCAAAGAATATGATATCGCGAACTATTGTAATTGTTTTTTGTTCTCTGTTATATAGCCTGTATCCTTTGGTTTGATGAGAATATCCGATGAACGTAAGTCTCTCTCCTTTCGGTACTAACTTAGATTTATCGGGTTTTTTTTATTTAACGTCACTACGTCACACCGAATATACGTAGGTGGGCAACAGAAGGTTTTCGTCCAAACCAACATTCATATGGCGTTTTGTTCTTCAGCACTTTTGTGGGGCAACGATTTCGCAGGTATGTTGCATTATTTAAAGCGTCTGACGACAATGAGCACTCAGAGCACTCATTAAGGCCCATTATTGTTTCCATTGGTGATGTTGTTTTGCGAAGAGTCGACGATGTTATTTCGATTCTAAATATTGACTTTATTATATCAAAAGCTGTTTCAATGCACGACTTTATTCGAAGAAATTCTAAAGATTTTAAAGACTCGACTACATTTAAAACATTACACGTTCCTTTTGTAAGAAGACAGTTGAAATATTGCTGACGTTTTTTTTTTGAAAATTGACTGAAAAATCTTTAGGGTAATTGATTCAGAGGTAAAGCACCTTATAGTGCCATTGCAGCGCTATCAGTTGCGAATATAAACCACATATAAATTAAAAATTAGCGGCCTCATGTGTAAACTAAATCAATAAAATATAAGAACCTTGTCATAAAACAGGTACATTAAGGCTAATTTTCTATGACCTAAAAAATTTTTAATAAGAATAAATTAAACTTTTTTTTTAAATTTAGAGGCCAAGCTTATATAATTTCAGCCCAAATTTTTGCCCTAAATTCTTAATTGTTCATCCTGCAGCAGGTGGTTCTCATAGTAATGCGATTATATTATAAATTATTATATTCAAGCCATTTGGAACAATCGGTGTACCACC
Source organism: Muscina levida (assembly GCA_964034835.1). Classification (NCBI taxonomy): domain Eukaryota; kingdom Metazoa; phylum Arthropoda; class Insecta; order Diptera; family Muscidae; genus Muscina; species Muscina levida. Next base: position 50,457,480 of record OZ035881.1, on the reverse strand, counting down.
CTTTTCGAGATCGCAACAAACTTACCAGTTAGACATCTCTTGACAACTAATTACTGCACACAATGATAAAAAAAATTGTTCAACAACGATTCCGTACCCTTGCTGTAGCTGTAATATTAAACTTAATACGAATCCTTCACCTCCTGCTCCGATTTGCATACAATTCATAGCCAAAAAATATGAAAACACACAGCATTAATTATAAATTATGTCTCAATTTTTTGTCGACATAATGAAAAATTAAAAAAATGTGAAATGTCTGAGTCTCATATTATTTTCAATCGTTCGTTCGTTCGTTTGCTCATTCATTGTCCCAAACAAAATGTCAACATTTATGATTTGACGTGTATCCTTAATTTGCGAATAAGCCAAAATTAAAATGAAAACTCATATGTTTCAAGCCAGCACACACAAACGTTACCACCGACGTTTGCATTGAAATTTGTGAGGGGGGAAAAGGAGACGTTACACAGAAAACAAACCAACAACAACGACAATGACGACGAAAAAAGAATATTTATGAAACAATTGTGAGTTGAAAACTTTTTGACGTTTTTTCGCACATGAAGTGTTAGATTGGCATACAATGTTGAGGAGAGGTAGAGGGGGACGTATCTACGTTCCGTGCAGTTTTCAGATTTCAATTTGTTCCCAGCATTATAAATTTTTGCTCATTTCGTGAACGAACAGATTCATTTTTTTGCAAACTCAAAAAAAGAATGTTATGTAACATTTAACTGTCATATTTGGCATTGTTATATTTTGTACATTTGTAGTATATCCATTTGGGTAGGTAGAGTAGTGGTGTATACAATTAATAAAAAAAACAGTGGCTAATGACAATCTTTACATCTACAGTCAGATTAGACTTTTATCAGACCCACCAACACATGACAGCTTACCGTTTAACCACCTACACTTTCTCTGGCAAAGGAGATGGCTATCATTCCTAAATAAACGCCAAAGTTTATAATTATTCTTAATGTTTTACAATTTACAAATATTCAACGCTATAATAGGTATATGGGTAATTCCAGCCTTACGAATGATACGATCGTACGATTCAATTGAAAAAAAGCACATAACAATGTTAAACTTTTTTCTATTTTATAATATACTAGCTGACCCGGCAAACGTTGTTCTGCCATACAACTTCGGACCCGGCAAACTTCGTCTCGCTCCTAAGCTAATGCCTTCATATAAGCTCCAGGGTAATATTAAAAACAGACAGTTCAAATTTTAATTTAATTTATTTGAATTTAATCTAAATCAGTGAAGATCGATCTGATAAACAATGTATTTCGATTTGTTTTCCGGCGCAGAAAAGAACAATGAAGACGATTTGCCGACACGCGAACGAACAGCTGTCCGTGCGAAATCAGGACAATTCGAGGTTGATTTCACAAACTTCCAACTAAGCGCTTTGCGATTAATTGATTGTCATCACAAAAGCCAATCGAATGAGGAATTAAATTAGCTATAATTGTAAGGGACGATCGGTTGAAATAAACGGAATTCGTGGAATAAGGACTTCCTCTCCTTTAAATTCGCCCTTGATGATCGTCGCTTTAATCACATTGTTTATCAGTTTCTTGACAGACAGCCAAGTACCGTCGAACAATTTCGGATGATTCAAATTCCGCAACATGATTATGATCCCACCTTCAGCTGACACATCTATGGAGTTCAAAAATTCTGTCGGATAGTTGGTCGCCTCACTCTCGTCGGTCACGAACGATTTAACGCTGGTATTCCCAATTTCGTTAGTTTCAAAATTCGATGTTGTCGTGCGAGCTCTGTGCAAACTGTTGTTAGCTATCTCGTCCTTGTATTTGTCCCACAATGCTCTCGGTTTCGACGGTTGACACGTGGCTATGATGATCGCAAACAATTTGATTCGCTGCAGCAGAAACAGTTGCCTCGGCGAGCGTTGAGTCCCAATGCGTATCTTTTTCGAGCAAATGCAACCGTCTTCAAGCTTCTCGAAATGTGGCAACTAATTAAAACGAATAAAATTGAGACGCTCAGCATCGACCTTGACGTACATGTCAACGCTGTACTGTTGAAATAACCTGCGATATCTTTACAGACGATTATCACCATCTAGCCGAATCATCAATCGATAGGCATACAAATTCATTAAGCTACCCTTTTAATTCGTTTCTTCTCCTGAAATACGAGTTCGAACTTAATTGGAAAATAACTTGTAAACAAACATTTCGTTGTATTGACCATCTTTAAATTGAGGTGATAGCCATCCTCTCCACGACAGAGCATCAACGGGTATTGAAGTGCAGTGTCCACCATCCCGACGCTTGAGAACAATTTCTCCCCAACAATTACCACTGCGACTTCATTAGTAGTGGGAACATTAAATTGTCTTGCATGGCCTCCAGAGGTTCTTTCGTCTGCTCTGATAATGTTTTGTGGTCATCAAAATGCATTGTATCCAATGCGGTTTTGAACAATCTAACCAATGCGTTATGCTTATGCAGAACATTTTGCAATTGCTCGATCATTTCGACTTTAATCGCAGTAAAAATTTGTTCAACGTTGATCTAGTTTAATTGCTAAATCACCAAAGAAATAGTAACAATAGGTAACAAAGCTCCCGCTCGATGGTGTATTTGCCCTTCAATCTGAATATTTGAAAGCAAGTTAAAATACACAAAATCAGACTTTTTCGAAAACATCCGAACTTTGAGTAAACGCTAGCTTAGTTAACATAGCTTAGTTGGTAAAGATATTCCTAGAATAGTTAATTTTAAAAAATATTATACCTTCGTAATTTTTTAAAAAAGCAACGAAAAGAAATGAAATGTTTTGGCCTATTTTAAAAAAAATGACAAAGATTTAATTTTGTTACTTTTTGGAAAAAGCGACGAAGACATAATATTTTTCGAAATATTTTACTCAGCTCCACTAATACTGTCAGGCACGCATAACCACGTTTGTGTGGCTTTTCACTGTTCCACTGTGTAATGAGACGCCATTACCTTATAACTCGGATTGTAGCCGGGTTGATCAACAAAACATGCATTATATTTTTGTTACACGTAAAATGTCTTGTAACATTAAAAAAATTTACAATAATCCGAAATTTTCCAAGCTTTATAACGAATTTTCCACTTTTACGTCGACTGTAATCATTAAATCAAGCGAAAAAATTCAAATTCACCAAGAATTTTTATATTTTTCCATTCGAAAACTGATTTAGGAATAATTATCCAAAATTTTCACATTAACATCGTCCAAAATTTTCAAATCATTCGTTAAAATGCTAAATTTCGTCGAAAAAAAAAAATTTTTTTTGCATTTTCCGTAATTTTCCCAAAAAACTTTTCCTTTCGAAAAGCCACTACGGAACAAAATTTGCGATTTTCATCAAATCAAGTAAAACAATGCAAAATTTCGTCGAAATAAATTTCGAAGTAATTATCGGAAATTTTTCACAGTTACATCATCCTAAACTTTCAAATCATACGACAAAAAGCAAAATTTCGTCGAAAAAAAAATTTAAAATTTTCGAATTTTTCCGAAATTTTCCGAATTTTGCAACAAAATTTTTTTATTTTTCCATTCGAAAAGTCATTTGTAACAATTGCACACAAAATTCCATACAAAAAGGCAATTTTCGATTTTTCTAATTTTCCGACTTTTCCGAAAGATTTTCCCAAAATTTTCTTTCACATAAACCTTCTCCTGGTAATTACGAACAACTGAAAAAAAATTTCAGCAAAATCGGTCCAGCCGTTCTCAATTGATGAATTACTATACATTTTTGCCACCATTTTTATATATATAGATTTTGAATAGCTCCCTACAAGCTCTACATTATGTAAAAAAGGCGTCATACTTAAAAATCTACAATCCAAGATATTAACAAAACACAGGTTTACGTTATGCTACACGAAATAGAATAGACACTTCTGTGGAAATACCCATATTTGATCCCACGAAGATAAAATGACTCGAAACACATTATTATAAATGGAAAATTTAAATGCAAACAATTAACAAATTATCCTTAAAGAAAATAGAATAACCCATCTACTTAAGCTAGTTTCAAAAAAGCTTAACGATTTGTCAAAAACATAAAAATATCATATAAAAGTTCTGATTTCGTATTTCAAATCTAAGACTGCTTGAAATAAACTAAAAAAACTAGACACTCTATCAAACAATACTCAATAACCGAAGTAGGTTAGACATAATTACTCCAATTTTTATACCATCACCCTTAGGGATGAGGGTATATATTATTTGATACGAAAAAAAGTGTAACGCATTAAAGGAGACGAGTTAGACCCCAGGTATCTTAAGACCAAATTCGTTTCAGGACTTTTTAAGACGATTGAGCTATGTCCGTCTGTCTGGCTGGCTGGCTGGATGGCTGGTCAGCAGCATAACTCGAGTAATCCTAAACGGATCGGTATGAAAATTTACCAGTATCAATATTTTTCAAAACGAAATTATGGGATTGTAAATGGGCTGAATTGCCCCACCCCTTCTGGTACCTCCCATACAAAATTACCTATTTTTGGAAAATTAATATTTCTTCCATAACTTCCAAACGGACAACCGGAGGATGTTTAAATTTGGTCAGTTTATTTATCTTGCAAAAGTAGACAAACCCTAAGAAAACCGAAACCTTTGCCCCACCCATTCTGGTACCTCCCATACAAATGACCGAATTGACCCTCATACTTTTACATACATATCTTTTTTGTTAGTAAACTAAATTCACTAAAATTTTGTGTGTGATGTTCGCTTATGAAAAGTTGAATTAGGAATGAATATGGACTATTTCGGTTCACGTTTTCTGGTACCTCCCATACAAAATTACATATTTTTGGAAAATTAATATTTCTGCCATAACTTCCCAACGGACACTTGGGGGGTAATGAATATCGTCGATACATTTTTGTCGTGATAGGAGGTGAAACCTCAGAGACCCTAACTATTTGACACACCCCTTCTGGTACCTCCCATACAAATGACCGAACCCACCCACATAGTGTCACATACATATCTTTTTTGTAAGTAAAGTGAATTTACTCAAATTTTGCGTATGTTGTTCGCTTGTGAAAATTAGACTCAGGAATTAACATGGACTATATCGGTTTACGCCTTCTGGTACCTCCCATACAAAATTACCTATTTTTAGAAAATTAATATTTCTCCCATAACTTCCAAACGGGGGGTAATGAAAATTGGTCGGTAAATTTATCTTCTGATAGAAGGCAAAACCTCAGAAAACCTAACTATTTGAAAAACCCCTGTTGATACCTCCCATACAAATAACCGAACCCACCCCCATAGTCTCACATACATATCTTTTTTGTTAGTACACTGAATTCAGTAAAATTTTGCGTAAGGTGTACGGTTATGAAGATTTTAATCAGAAATGAATATGGGCTATATCGGATAACCCCTTCTGGTACATCCCATACAAAATGACTTTGTTGGAAAATTAATATTTCTCCTACAACTTCTTAACCGGCACCTGGGGGATAATCAAATTTGGTCAGTTAATTTTTCTTGTAATAGGAAGCAAAGCCTCAGCAACCCAAACTATTTGGCACACCCCTTCTGGTACCTCCTATATAAATATATGGGATATTTCCCCTTTTACATACGAAAAAAGTCAGACACGTTGTGCTGCCCCTAATTGTACCTTGTGTACAAATAGGAAAAATTTTGTATGTTTTTGCTCTACATGCAGACAAACAATAATACATAAGTAATTTTATTTTAAAAATCTATTAATTTCAATAACTCAAGACTTGAACAACATCTTATATTGGGTGATGGTATTTATCAGTCAGTTTACCTGACTGAAATTTCTGTACTGGTTTATATAGAACTTTCCAATGAACACGTCTCAGTCCTAACGGGCCCTTTACATTGGCAGACTTGTCTGGGAGACAAAAAATCCCTGTAAACATCTGCATTTTTCTTTACACTTCAGACATATCTGTCGAACTTTTTTTTTCACTAGCAGTCAACATGAACGGTGTACCGGAACATGCCTAATATTTCTATTATATTTTCCCAAAAAGATAGCACAACACTTTTTGAATGATATTTTTCTCAAAATATTTCTTCATTTGACTTTTGTTTGTATATTCTAACTAGTTTAACAATTTTTAATATTTTTATTTTCAAATTTTTCTTTGACACGAAAAAAACGTCTGACGAACCTGTCCCTACATTATCAGACATGTCTGCCCAGATTTATGAAAATCAAAATCATTTTGATTTTTTACAGACAAGTCTGCGCAAACCGAATACATCGCCCTAGACTGGGGGATAAGTCTGGGCAGACGTAATATCTCACAGACTTGTCTGCCAGTGTAAAGGGCCCTTAACATATTAGTCAGTTTTCAAACCAAAATGAACTAAATGATTACACAGTGAGACAAAATAAAGTGAAGTCGATATACCTGGGACGTGATACCATTTTTCTGGTAGGCTCTGCTGAGTACAATAATAACCTATTTTTTAAATTTCCCTAACACCCCAAAAATCTTGAGTTACGCGCCTTTACGCGCCTTTACGCGCTTATAAGCCAGTAACGTGGTTGAATATCAACTAATTTCATGTTTCTTGGTTTGATAAGAATTTACTGCCACCTTTTCAACGATATATATAATTGTTTAGTTAACTTATGACATCTGTCTGCCTCGAAATCGCAAACTATTTGTTTTTTTTTCACTATTTTGAAGGTTTGAATTAGTTAGTAGCCACTATATAATAAGGACACCTTAATGCTTATTATAACATATTATACAAAAAAAAGTAAATGGTTACGTTATTTATGTTTCTTTGGGAACGGGATTTCCATATCCCATACTGAAATCACACAATTGAAGAATATGTTTTTGGTGTTGTTTGTATTTTTTTCGACTAGTTTTGAAGTATAGGATATGCGAACCTAGACTAAATGCAGTGTTGAATAATTGTGTCAAATGTTTCGGTTTTCTGAGGGTTTATATACAATTACAATATAAATAAACCGACAAGTTGTCCGTTTGGAAGTTATAGAAATATTAATAAGAAATAATAATTGTCCCAATACAGGTACAATCTTATTTACATTCCCATTACTTAATTTTGATTAGGATAATTATAGGCTTTTTTGGAAAAGCTTTGGTCTTAATATGCTTGGGTTCTAGCACGTTTCATGTAAAACGTTAAACTTTTCTCGATTTAAAAAATTTGTATGATGGTTGGAATGCGCTACCCCCATACGGTGTTGTTACATTAACAATTTTTTTTATATTAGCTTGTTTGAAATGTGGTGCAAAATTTGCCAACATGACAAAATAGAAATGTTGTTATAAAACGAAATTCAATGCTAATATTATTTAATTATTTATCAACAATGGTTTGCACTCTGTGAATGTCGAATACATGGTGTCTCAAAAGGAAGTTTTTATTTATTTAGGTGACTATGAGAATACATTAAGTCTGATTGCCGCGGGCAATATGCCAGTAAGAAGCCCGGCTCTTGGGAATTTGATCAAAACTGGCTCCAGTCATCTTAAAAGAAAAAAATAAAATAAAATTTTCTTTCATTGTCGGCTCCCCTCGAATGTTGTTTGACAGCAACTTCGCAGTATTAAGCGTCGATTCAATCGTCGTGTCTAGTAAGAGCTTCTCAAAACAGTGACGTTCGCATTCGTCGATAAATAAGTAGGTGCCGTTAGTTGTGAATCTAAAAATAGAAAGCGTGTTATTTCACAACAACGCGAGAAGCTATCCCATACCTCATTCATGGGGGGCAAAGGGAAATTAAGTTTTTTTTTTTTTTTTTAATTGTGCGACGGTATCGTATAGAGGATTCTGCAGAATGCAAGGTTTTGTCACATAAGTGATGCGCCAACCATTCCTCTTATTGGAATATGGGTCAACAATTTTGAGAGAACAATTCAAAACAATTCCAAGGACATTAAACGAAAGAAAACGCGAAAAGTGCAAATCATTCTGTTTGTAGGATCCGAATTTGCGTAGAAGATGCTTAAATCTTGATGAAATCATAGTTAGCATAACGATCTTAAACTTACAAAACCGTACAAATTGCAATTGTTGCAAGAAATAAAACCCCAGAAAGTTCATGGCAAATAGATAACCAGGACTAGCGACATAAACATCCCGACTTAACTCCTATGGACTTTTTCTCGTGGAACTATCTTCAATATAATGTTTATAACAACAAACCGACTCCTTTGGTACATTAGAATAATAATATTCGCAACGAAATCGCAGCCATTATAGAATCGTCCTACTGACCTGTCACTTGAATTTTAAAAATAAATGCAGTGAACGTAAAGATTTACATTTAGACGATATTATTTTTAAGAAATAAGTTCCTAAATACTGCGTTTTGATAACACTGTGCTATGCGAAAAAAAGACAAGACCGATCTCGACGGTTTTACCCTAATTCAGACACGAGGAATGGAACTGCATCACTAGTTTTTTGAGTTACAATAACGGCTTCATACAAACATGCTGTTATTACAGTAAGATGTCTTTATTGCCATTATACTTATCTAATATTATATAATAAAGAAACTGCCACAAGATTTAAGTGACCATATTACAAATGGACTTTAAAGGCTTAGTGTAGTGCATTACCCATGAATATCGATCATATCGTTTCTTTTTTGCTAATATTCACAGATTTTTCTACAAACAACTGAGACCAACTGGTGCACTGACTTTTGACTGCCTGAATAATAACATAACATACATACGCATGCAATGAAACTCAGTCTCATATGCTGTTGAAGGGTAGTGACATTGCAGGATGATGTAGACCCCACAACGAGCGATGATGATGGTCATACCGATGTTGATGGGATGGTGTGCACCGAAGTCTGCTTATGTGTTGGACCCATCCTCATGTAGTAAATGGAATACATATGTGTAAGAGAGCATTTGGATTTTTTTCAGTTCCTGCGACAATGAGACATAAATTTAAATGACTATTGCAAAAATCTGACATTTGATATTTGAATTTTTTTAGGCAAATATAAAATAACAAATTCAGACATAGGACTGCTGGTAATTGCATATTTTACAATTACAACCAATAATATTTCACAAGCACTAGATGTCACTATTAGTGTGTATGATACAACAATCCAGCAATACATTAAATAAACTATACAATAATTTAAGCACAAATTCGATTTGCAATTGAGATTCAAATCAATTTAGATATAACAATTTATATACTTCCAAGGCCATTGACTCATTGTTATATGTATATATTTCTCACGTCATTACGTGATGATTAGTGGTTGTTTTTAATACTGAAAAGTATGTGTTAAATATAACACGTCAATCTTGAAAATAAAACATATCATACAAAGTTGTCCTTTAGCTAAATCTAAGGTCATTTTTGCTCGACCGAATATAAAATATGTGTATTCATCCATACATATCGGCGTCATTCACAACAGAACACAAAAATTATCAAAATTATCTATCAAAGAAATCGCATAACACAGAAATCCCACTAAAGAGAGAACAGTTTATTTCTTCAGATGTCATTGATTCGTTGTTCTTAATTTTGTCAGTGATTTATTAGAAATTCGCTAAGAAATCGTTTTCATTATTCAAAATAATTATGACAACAAAACAAGACCATCACACGCCATCAGATCGCGAACGCAAAAGATGACAACGAACTTAAAGATTGAAATTTATAACAGAAGTCATCAGAATAAAAGCTACAGACAACAACACAGTGTTCTCGTTGCTGTTCTTCATGTTGGCTGGCATTCTGCAAAATGAAATGTGGACAACAAAAGAAATAATAACAACAACATGGGTGGTTGTCGAAAAGTATTTCCTCTTTTTTTTTGATATTTTGTTTTGGATACATCTGACGGTGATGATAGGGACATTGATGATGTCGATGACGCTGTGGTGTTAATTTTTGTTGTTGTTTTTGTTCAACAATATGCGAGGATAGCATGATCGGTAAAGGAATAACGATATGTTATCTCTCTCAATTATGTATATTTATTTACTTTCAAGTTATTGCTTAAGTGTCCCTAAACACTTAGTAATAGCCTTATGTGGTGCAAAAAAAACTTTCGTCTCTTTGATCTCGTTACTACCAATTCTCACAATATAATCTTACATTCAGTTGTGTCGAGTTCGTCTATAACTAACACTAACACTTATATGTGCCCATGCTCCCACAGAAAAGAAAAGCGATGAGGACAAAGACGAGTTTTACGAGAGCCTAGAAAATGTATATGACCGTAGCCCCAGCCATAACATCAAAATTGTACTAGGCGATTTTAATGCTAAAATAGGCAGGGAGGCCGCATTTGAGCGTACAATCGGAAAATTCAGTCTGCACACCGAAACGTCGAACAATGGCATCAGACTGATTGATTTCTCTGCGGCAAGAAATATGGTAGTTAGTAGCACTAGATTTGACCATAAAAGTATTCATAAGGCAACATAGTTATCTCCAGATCAATTGACGAGGAATCAGATAGATCACGTGGTAGTCGATGGAAGGCACGCATAGATTCTGGACGTGTTCTGGACGTACGAGTGATCAGGGGTGTGAACATTGACTCCGATCACTACCTTACCGGAGTTAACATTCGTACAAGGCTAAGCATTGCGAAAAACGTACGTAACTAGGCACAACTGCGGGCCACAGAGGTAGCGGACGCCTACTCCATCCACCTAACTCAACTGCTGCGGAATGCTCCAACCCCTGATAATATAACCTCGCAGTGGCAATATATAGCCGACTCCATAGAACGGACTGCGAGAAGCGTACTTGGGTACTCAAAGCCGTCTCAAGAAGATGCCTGGTATGATGATGAATGTCGCAATGCCACGAGAGAGACGGATGCTGCATACAGGGCAAAACTGCAGCCAATGGCAACGCGAGCTGTTCGTGAACGGCACAGGGAAAAGAGACGAGAGGGAACTCGCATTTTTAGAAGAAAAAAGAAGGAGCTGAAGAAGAGGCAGGATGAGTGCACTGAGTTACTCCGAAGTAGAGGGGAAGCCCGAAAATTCTACAAGAGATTTAAAGCGAAAATGCGTGGAACAGGGTTGCCCTCCTGCAAGGACAGCGATGGTCAGCTAGTGACGGACACGGATAACGTTCTGAAGATATGGAGAGATCACTTTAGAAATTTACTGGATACTGACACCACTCCAGAAGACCCCGCTCCAATCCATGACGATGGTATTAACTGTCCACCTCCGAGCCAGAGCGAGATACGTATGGCCATCTACCGCCTTAAAAACAACAAAGCTGCTGGAGCCGATGGTCTCCCTGCTGAATTGTTTAAGGCTGGCGGGGAGGAGCTGATTAGGAGCATGCATCAGCTCATGGAGAACATCTGACAAGAGCAGAGCATGCCCGGGGATTGGAGTCTCAGTCTGTTATGTCCCATATACAAGAAAGGAGATGGTAGTGAGTGTAAGAACTACCGTGGAATAAGCCTATTACCAATTGCGTACAAGGTCCTTTCAAGCATATTGTGTGAACGTCTAAAGCCAATTGTAGAAAAACTTATTGGACCATATCAGTGCGGCTTTTAACCTGGCAAATCTACGACGGATCAAATATTCACCTTACGACAAATCCTGGAAAAAAAACCCATGAAAAGCAGATCGACACCTACCACCTTTTTGTCGACTAGAAAGCTGCCTTCGACTCTCCGATAAGGAATAGGCATTATGAGGCCATGTTTGAGTTTGGTATTCCTGCAAAGCTAATTCGACTTTGCAGATGTACCTTAGAAAACACCAAATCCTCGATTAAGATTGGTAAAGATCAGTCTGAACCATTCAACACGGAAAGAGGTCTCAGGCAGGGCCACATGCCACTAGCCTACGCCGATGATATAGATATCGTTGGCCGAAATCTGCGGGATGTTACTGCAGTCTTCTCGGCAAAAATGGGTTTAGCGGTCAACGAGGACAAACAAAAATAATGATTTCGTCGAACAAAGAGTCCTCTCGATGGGGACGCAGCGTCAACGTTGAAAATTATTGTTTTGAGGTAGTAGATGAGTTTACCTACCTCGGATCTTCCGTCAATAAGAAAAATAATGTCAGCCATGCTGCCGAATCATGGGTGCTTACGTCAACGTAGCTAAAAGAGTCAAATTGCAACGACTACGATGGCTGGGTCCTTGTGCCAGGAAGGATGTAAATGCTCCAGCGATAAAGTTGTTTGAAGGCGAACCTGAAGGACGGCGCAGAGCAGGGAGACCCAAACTCCGTTGGAAGGACCAAGTGGTAGGCCAAGTGCCACCATCTGGTAGGACTAACTGGAGAACACACGCGCAAGACCGAAGCGTGTGGAATTCTTTAGTACTTCAGGCCTCAAACTTATGAACCACGTTCGTAAGTTGTAATGGGCCACTTAAGTAAGTATATGTTATTAAGGGTGTTTTTTTACTTATAGAACTTCTGCCAACCGGCTACCAACTTAATGAGAATGTTTGACTTTTTTCAGTATACTTTGGCAAATCACCATCTAAAGACCTACACCAGAAAAACGTTTACAATTCGTGGAAATTTATTTCTAAAATTTGCGCCATATTACAGAGCTCTTCATCTTTATGATCATTTTCAGCGATGAGGCTCATTTCTCGCGGCCTTACGGTTATGTTAACCAGCAGAATTGTCGTTTTTGGAGAGACCACAAGAACCATGAGACTCCTGTGTATTTTAAAAATATCACTGTTTGGTGCGGTTTACATGCCGAAAGCGCCATCGTCCTATTTGCCTATAGGTCCCAACAATACCGAGAACGGAGAACCTTACAGGCAACCTGCCATATAGGACGTAAAAACATCACTTTTTTCAGCCAAACGTTTGGTGACCGAATTATCTCAAGAAATGGACCTGTGAATTTGCCACCACGTTTGTGCGGTTTGACATCTTTGGACTACTTATTGTCGGGGTACGTCAAATCTCTGTTTTAAGCTGATAAATTAAAATATGCAAAAATCTCACAGAGCCATTTTTCACCAAGAGAGTCTTAAACAAAGCGGCGACAGTCTGTCATGCGAACTCTTTAACATCCTAATGGAGATAATCATCCGAAAGGCTGCAGTTAACACGACTGGTACCATCTTTAATAAAAAGCCACATCGTGCTCGCTTTTGCCGATCATATAGATATTGGCCGCGAACTGCGGGATGTCAAGCATTGAGAAGCATAAGTGGATCTGAATATACCTGAGGACAAAACCTAGCTAGTTGTTTTAACGAACAAAGAATCTACACAGAAAAAAATTACGACAAATGAATTGTCATATTAAATACCATTTCGTCAATACAATTAAATATTTAATTAAAAAGGCGCCAACAACCGAAATTGTAAAAACAATAAACAGTGTTGACACATTTACAATTTTTTTATTTTTGTTGAATTTGAACAGTAGTAGAAAATTTGTAAATGTGACAATTTACAACCACTCTCAAATGGAAAAGTTGTTATAAATCGAAATTGAATTCTAACAATTTTATTTAATTACTTAACAACAATTGTGTTTTTTTTCTGTGTACTCGTTTTGGACGTTAACAAATATAAATTTGAAGCGGTTTAAGATTTTGTCTACTTTGGCTCCGTCGTAAACAAAAATAATAATGTCAGCCTGGAAATCAAGAGACGCGTATTGGTCGCACACCGCCACTTCTTTGAGCTAAGCGATCGTATTGATCGCAAAGCCCTCTATCAACGAACAAATATCTAACTCTACCAGACACTGATCTTACCTGTCTTCGTACAGAGCCGAAGTGGCTTTTTATAACGTCGCTTTTATGGCCGGCTTACGGTCTCCTTTAGCGGGCGTGCACTTTGTATATTGTTGAGCATTTATGAATTCAATTTTTTTTATTTTTTTGTTAGTTTATTTTGAAATAATTCCTTATGTTCAACTAAATATAAACAAATAGTAGATACCATACCATAAATAATACACTGCATTTATGAATTCAATTTTTTTTTATTTTTTTGTTAGTTTATTTTGAAATAATTCCTTATGTTCAACTAAAAATAAACAAATAGTAGATACCATACCATAAATAATACACTGTCCTAAAATCGGACTCTCAAGTATTAATACTATACATACATGCATTATTTTAAATTAAATATTATTATTATGTAGTAATATTGTATATGTAAAATAATTATAAATTAACGTAAAGAAAATAGAAAAAAAAACTTTACTCTTTTATTTTCGGCAAAGATAAAATGAAAGCTTTGGTTAGGGGGTAAAAAAGAAAAGTTATTGGTTAAGCCACCAAAATTTTGAAGTATCCATGTTAGGAATGATGTTTTTATCTCCTCTGTATATAGATGTATTAAACCTAGTGTTTTGTATACTAAAATATAGGAATGCCATTGTGGTCTTGCATATATCCTTCTTTATCTAGGTATACAAATCCTTCAGGTGGTATATAACCTGTTATTAGCGTGCTCATTATATATATGTCGCAGGTATAGTACGGTGCAGAAATTAGATTGTTCTCTTTACAATCGAAGCTTTTCATAATGTGGCTTCTAATCAAATGGATAATAAAATTGTCGATTCTACTAACTTTAGCATAATTATATAATTTCTGATTTGATATGTATTTTGTAAATTGACTATCTGTAGATCTGTAGAGTGATGTGCATGCTCTCAAACATTTTCTTTCGAAGACTCGCCGTTTCTCCATACAAGAACGCGAAATATTATACCTGTATTCCATTTTCCCCACGAAACAATTTGCATAATATTTTAAATCTGCTTTACTTAGTATATGATCCAATGTCTACTTTTTAATATAATTATGTCAAAAATTCTTTATATCTGATAATAAGCAGATACGATAAAAATACCTAAAACTTAATTTCCCTTTACACCCCATGAAGGAGGTATGGGATCTCCCGAATAGTAGTCGCGTGTTCTAACAACTTTACGACGACCGGTTTTTTAAAATAATGGTACTACATATATATAACCATAACGTTTAACCATAAGATGTATCATGACTAACAATGTCGTTGGGCGGCCCTAACTCGATTTTGAAAAAAATGTCAGTAAATACCGTTCTCTACGGTTACTTTAATATACACAGCGTTATACAATGCTTATCTGTAATTACAAAATTTTGCAAAATCAAATAGTTTTCTGCCTAAATTCGACCTCAAAAAGCTCGTCAGTGTAACGTCAAAGCTTCCAATCTTGAAGCCCACGCAAATAATTAAATTGAGAGCAGTGACATTTTAGTATTGTCACTGTTGATTTAGCGATTTATGGCCACTATTTCACGTTTGTCATACTCGTACAAAATATTTCAATGTTCACATGCTCGATGCTCATTTGTTTTTAGATTTTCTTGGGGGCACAGCCTAGACCACTTTTTTCTTTTGTGCTCGTTTGCATTTCGTTAGAGATTGGGGTCTATCAGCAATCAAAGCCATTAAATTGACAACATTTTATAATGTTTATTAACATTTGTCTTATTCAGTTGTGAATATCTGGGAATTTTCCGCTCTAACCACTAATCGCTCATATTGTGTGTAATACAAAATCATAAAAATTTGTGCTATATTTATATGAGTGTATATAATAAAAAAAAACATAATTCATCAGGAGGCATAGTAGATAGTGATGAAAGTAGTATAGTTATTAAGTGACATGTTGAAAAGGCAATGAAATTTGTAGTATGTATCATTTGTGAGTAAAATAATATATGTAAAAAAACTGTAGGAGGAGGAAGAAAACAAATATAATTTTTTATTATTATTACCAATTTGTATATCATTTAATAAGAAAGTATCAAATTTATTTCCACTTCCCTTAAATATCAAATATGTTTACACTACTCGATCTCTTGCATAAACGACGCTAGCTCATCAGTGAAAGATTCCTTATTGAAACCTGTGGTATATAGTCTCGAACATTTGTTTAATTCAATGAGAACATTAATTTGAACACTTAAAAGTTTGTTTTATTAAGACAAAATAATATCGTATAAAAATATCTCCAGACCCACTTCTGCCGACTGCTTCTCAAACGCAGTCCACGGCCAATGATATCTATGTCATCGGCATACGCTATGTCATCGGCATCGCACAACAGACTATCTCTAAAACCTCGCTTGGTAGAAAATGGCTCAGTCAGATTTTTGTCCAGCAAAATCCAGCAAAGTCGTATCAGCTTCGAGGGGATACCAGCCATAGCATACAATAATTTCTGCCGCATCGTACTGTCGAATGTAGCTTTGTAATCGATAAACAGATGGTAGATATCGATCAGCATTTCTGGGGTCTTCTGCAGGATTTGTCGTAGGATGAATATCTGGTCGGTCGTGGATTTACCAGGTCTAAAGCCACACTGATAAGGTCCAATCAGGTTCGCTAGAATGGACTTAGTCTTTCACATAACACATTAGGCAGGACCTTGTAAGCGATGGGTAAAAGGCTGATCCCGCGATATTTGGTACACACATTTGGATCGTCTTTCTAAAGCACAGGACATAGAACACTCAAATTGCAATCATCGGGTATACCTTCCTTGAGCCAAATCGTATTTATGAGCTGGTGCATGCATGTTGCCCTCAGCTTTATTGTTTTTAAGACGTGCAGTTGCAAAAGGGAAATTAAGTAATTGCCCTGCTGATCTCATTTTGGCTCAGTAGTGGACAATCTTACATGTGGGATTTCCTGTTCCAATCCTGGCTCTCTCTTTTTTGGTCCAAACACGCTTTTTCCGCCTGAAGAGGCGTGTCATCTCCCTCCTCTTCTCATTATAACGCTTCGTCACAGTTGCTATTGGCTGCAGTATTGCCCTGTATGCAACATCCTTTTCCTCAGACATTTCGTGACATTCTTCATCGTACCAGATCTTGTCTGAGCGTTGTTTTTCATAACCCAGTAAGGATGTTGCGACAGTGGTCATAGAATTCGCAATATGCTGCCACTACGTGTCGGAAACATCAGAATTAGGGGGTTTGTTTGCAGTAGTTGAGAGAGTTGTTTGGCGTAGGCATTGGCTATTTCGGTAGCTTCCTTTGCGTTTGGTTACGAGCATTTTTAGCACTACTTAATCGCGTGCGTACCTTGGCTGCAACTAGGTGGTGATCCGAGTCAATTTTTAAACCTCGCATCACAGGCACATCTATAACGCTTGAGACATGTCTTCCATCGATTACCACGTAATCAATTTGGTTTGTTGTCTTTTGATCAGGGGATAAACAGGTTGCCTGTTCGAGGACGTCCGCCAATTGGATAGAGCCACCATCCCTGTAGAGAGTTCGGACATTCCAGATACATATCCGTAAATCATGGTTCTTAAAACGTTTGCGGGGGTAGTCAACATTTGGGGTTGTTCTTGTTTTGTCTTTTCTTCGTATTTTCATAATAATTAGTTTGTTTAAGGAGAATGGCTTATAAGGACACTGCGCTCGATTCCAGTTTCTGCGGATTGCGGAATGTTACTGCGGCCTTTTCAAGCTTTGAGAGGCAGTCGGCAGATGTGGACATGATGAGGACAAATTTATTTTATTTGTTTCAACGAACAAAGAGTCGCTGCTTAAACCTTGACAACTATAATTTTTAAGTGTCTACCTTGGCTCCGCCGTAAACAAAAAGATACAAATATTGATCGCAAGCCGCTGATATTATGCGATAAGCAAGCGATTAAATGAGAAAGTCCGCCCTCGATGAACAAAAATCCAACTCTACCAGAGTTGCTCTACAGCGCAAAATCCTGGGTAATGAAAAAGAAATAAAGAGTTTGGAACCTAATTAGTTATGTATTAGAACCAATGCGCTCTCAACTTCCACCTGCATCATTAAATCTTCTTAATACAGAGTGTTTTTTAGACATATGGAACATCAAATAGGGATAACTGTAAATCTAGCTTTTATGCTAATGAAGTGTGTTAAACTAAACTTCTGGACCACATAGCTGCAACTTTGTCGAATATCCCTAGCAACTTCTAGCAGTTGTGCACGTTGATGGTCAATGATATTATTTTCCAAATATTTAAAAAGACAGTCAATCCACTGTGCTTCTGCATCAGTTTCTTATCGTTCGGTCATGCCAGTGTCTGTGCGTCTTTGCATCGCATTTGAATAATGTGAATTAATGTGTTTTATTGGTTTATTATGATGTGTCTGTCAGCTTTGTCTCTGCTTTTCGGATGATTTTTCCTCGAGTGTGTTTTTTAAACGTTTTAAATGTTTAAAAATTGTTTTATTTTAATTTTTGGTGGAGGAGGGAAACAAAATAGAAACAAAACGGATGATGAAAAAAAATAAATCTATCTTCCATTTGTTATGAGTTTGTTATACAATGTATTAACAGAGTATTCATAGATGGATGTCTGTTGTATATTTGTTAAATGCTTTTTTTTTGTTTGTTTGATATTTTATTTGCTCATTTGTTACTACTAGTGGTGGTGTTAGTGGTGGCGATGGTGATTTTGAGTTGTTTATTTAGACAATTTATGAATGACACTGACGACATTTTTAAACTTGAACAGTTTTTATGGTTGTTTTGTCATTGGTGGGAGGTGGATTTGCTTAATTGTAATTTATTATCGATCAGTTTTAATTATGAATTTTAAAGTAGCACCATTATTTCGCCACCACATCTATAAACTTTCTTGTTTTATTTCACTTAATTTAGATAAAAATGGATCGAGTTGTTATGATTTACCAAAATACACATAGAAATTATTAATTGTTGTTGCGGTCTTTTATTATAGAAACGTTACGCAAAACCCAATAGAGAAGAATATTGACTAAAATAAACGAAACGTTATAAACGTCGATGGCCTTTTGCTACTATGATTCTAATTAGATGACTTTAAGTTAATTATTTAACGGGAATTGAGTTATAATTTTTAAAGTTGCATAGTATTTATTTTTATCTGTCAATACTTCTATTTTCATATTTGTGAGAGTATTTAAATATATTGTAGATATTTAGTTTGAATAAGAGAAGAAAAGTAGTTAGTCAGATTTAAGAGTAGATCTATAAGCAAACAGTAAGTAAAATTAAATATACCCTCACCCTCAGTAAAACAACAAATTTTCTATTATATTGTAATTACTACTCGATTTCTAAAGTGGGCGGAGTGGTATATTTGTATGGGAGGTACCTGAAGGGGCGCGGATAGGCTTCCAGTTTTTTCATAAAAAACTTTGTTTTGTTATAGGTTAACAGAATACAGAACTTCGGCACGATCGTGTCGAGTGTATTGATATTATTACTCCATCCCGAAAGTGGGCGGAGAGGTGCATTTATATGGGAGGTACCAGAAGGGGCGTGTCTAGACTTCCAAATTTTGCTCCAAAACTTTATTTATACCTTTACTAAATACAGAATCTGGGCACGATCGCGTTAGGTCTATTAATAATATTCACCGATTTCTAAAGTGGGCGGTACCAGATGTGTATCGGAGGCACCGGATGGGGCGTTGCGAGACTTCCAGGTTTTTTTTTCCAAAATTCTATCCTGCTACATCTTTACTAAATAAAGAATTTGGGTACGATCAAATTCTTGGGTACGATCAAATTCTTTATTTAGTAAAGCCATAGCAGGATTTATTGATATTATTACCCATCTCTAAAGTGGGCGGTAAGATGAATTTGTATGGGAGGTATCAGAAGGGGCGTGGCTAGACTTCCAATTGTATTGCAAAACTTTTTTCTGTTCTTGCTTAATTAAATGCAGAAAATGGGTACGATCCCATTGGGTGTATTAATATTATTACTCGATTTCTTAGTGGGTGGAATGATGAATTTGTATGGGATGTATCAGAAGGGGCGGGGCCATGTAGTCCATATGCAATACCGTAAGTAGTAGTATTGGGAAAATAATAACTCGTGCAAAATTTCAAAACTTTGGTTGTGTCTTTCCATTATTTAAGTTCCTATGCATAAAGTGTTTTTGTGTTATATTTGACCGCCCCAATCTTAATCTAGCGATTACAAGTTGATCTTTTCTGGATTGCCGCTCTGAATGTTCGTAATAATTGTTAAAATGCTTATCTTCTTCCGATTACTTTGTTTGTTTCAATTAGATGTTAAATTTTCTAATACCAGCGTAGTTGAGGTTGAGGGATGTTGCGTTCATAAATTCTCTATCAGTTAATTCATGTCCCGCTATTTCGGATAATCTGGAACTAATATACTAATATTCTCCAAGAGCAATTGTCTAATAGTTCTTGCAAAGTACTCTACATTGTTGAGTTCGTTATGGCTTCAATAAAAGCTAGGGAGTCTGTCACCATTGCAAATTTTTCACATGTATTGCTATTATTTGCGCAAAATAGTTAGGACTATAATGCAACAAGACTGATGCTTTTATGACTTTGTTGCGGACACCAAGGGCGTAGCCAGGATCCGACGTAGGGGGGGGCAGTCGGTTTTACATTTCATATTAATAGTATGTTTACAAAAAAAAATTATAACTAAGTATACAACGAAATATCAATGCTCATTGTTTTGGCAATATTTTATTAAACAAAGGTAGACTATCGAATTCATGTAGTACCAAAATTATAATTTTTATTTACTTTGGGACGCAATTCTTGAGCGATTTTAAAATTTTTTTCTAGTGTTATTGAAACATAATTGTTATTTTTTAAAATGTTTCAAAGTCGATGAAAAAATAATTTTTGACTTTAATTTGAAAAATTTATGGGATTACGTGTCCAAAAATTTTTAACTTCCGCAGTTATTGTGAGCATATGTTACAAATTGAACTAAGTGAACATATAAGCAAAAACTATAATGTGCTGTCCACAAATATTATCCGATTATAACAAATCTTTATATAAAACCTGGAGAAGTTTTAAGAAATTCTTCTGTAAAAAATAATATATACCAAAAAGTCAGTTTTAAACTGCAACTAAAATAATATTTTGTGTTTACAAGTATGCTTATTATAATATGTTACATCATCTGTCAAAATAAAGAAATTTGTTAAATCCAAAATTATTTAAAATTAAAGTCAAAAATTAATTTTTCAGCGAATTTGACAATTTAAAAAAAAATAACGGTTAGGAATTTATAATAAAAAAAACGTACATTCTGTGCACAATTTTGTTTCCAATAATACACAAAAAAAAAAGATTTTGAAAATAGGTCAAGAATTAAAATTACATATGTCCAAAAAACCATTTTTACCACTGTGGACGGTAGGTTTAAAACAGTTTATGACGATAAAAAGTGTAAATGCCACTGTATTTTGGGTTGATCATATATCAAAAAAATGCTTGTATTGAAATCCTAGGGGATCCTCTTTTTAAAGTATCGATATTTTTCTTTCTGCGGGCTGGACCAAAAATCTTTTTACTTTTTTATCGACGACAGTAAAAAAACCAGACAAACGAGATAAAATCTGTTAATTTATTGTAAAAGTACACAAACAGGGATTTAATTATTATTCATGTATTTTCTTAGATTATTTTGACATTGCATTAAAATTTTACATTTAAGTTAAAAAACCTAGTTTGATAAATAAATAATTTGATCAAACTTCTATAACCTTTAAAATATTGAAAGTCCTTTAAAAAGTAAACGAAACCTCGGATAAAAAAGTGAGTATGCAGTTTTCCTATAAATGGTCACTGCTATCACTTGTATATTAATTCGTCCATGGGTCATTATTGGTATCGCATGGTGTCATATACTTGGTATTGGGAATAGGATTTCAATTACAATCAAACCTGGTTTTAGAGTTAAGGTTTGTATCCAAAAGTAGAAGCAAAAAAAATATTCGGAACAACTTTCTACCAACCGAATAGAAGTTAATAGCTGTTAAAATTGAGTCAAATTCGAAAAATAAAAAAAAATCTATCATATCGTAGAACCAAAAATTGTCTGTGAAAAAGTCATTAACTCAACAAAGTGCACTAAAGTAAAGCTTCGCAGTCTATATTTCGCATGTTAAGGTGATCAAAAAATAAATATATTTTTTTTATTGTAGGCTGAAATTCATTTGTGTTTTTGATTCTTTGACGCATTATCTGAAGAATGTCATTATATATACTTTTAAAAGTGCAATAAAGTTACAAAATCAATTTGCTTCCATGTATTTTGGCTATTTTAGTAAGATCAAATATTCCCATTAAAAACGGGTCACAACTTTCCAGCCTAAAAATAATTATGGAAACCCATTCCCATTACAAACACATGCTTAGAACAAACACATATATTAATGATGACCAATGCCTCACTTTGCGTCGTGGTTACGTTCCAAAAAAACACGACGCAAAGTGAATTATGATTTTCTATAGCAAACCATGTAAAGATCGAAGAAAGGTTCCAGGGTTACGAAAACAGTACTTTTAAAAAAGAAAATTGACCAAAGTAAACTTTTAAGAAACAAAATTAATATAAAATTTTATTACATTCATACACAAAAAAATTAATTAAAACAAAATAAAAAATGCAATTAATTTATAAAACAACATACATATAATACAAAAAACAAAACATTAAACATTCAATTAAAACAAAATAAATATTAAATTAATTAATAAAAAAAAAACAGAATAAAAATTAATCAGTTTGAACTCAAAACAACGCAACTTCGAAAATCTAACGACGCACTATGATAGTTTTTGATAAAAATTTTCGAAGACAAAGCCGAACTCGACGGTTTTACCCTAAATCAGACACGAGGAATCGAACTGAATCATTTGTGAGTTACAATGACGTTTTTATACAAAATGTTTTTTAACGTTTTTTTTTACTTTCAGTAGTGTTTTATGTGGTAAGCTTAACTAAACAACTTTGTCAAGGACGGCATATCCGACAATTGATATATAAAATGCGAAAATCGATTTAAGCCCATAAGCTCCTTCCTGAGAAAAAGTTGTTTATGTAAGTAAAGCTTATCCGAAATCCCAACTATAGCTTGTCGAAAATCTATTCAACCCGTTAAACCATTATTGTAACTCAAAAATCTTATAATGCAGTTCGATTCCTCGTATCCGAATTAGGTTAAAACCGTCGAGTCCGGTATTGTCTAATGTATTTAGTCTCAAGTCTTGTTAAAAGAATCGATTCGGAAATCGAGTACGGAATCATTTGCCTCAAAAATTCTTAATTCCACACTCAATTGCTTTTTTTTTAAATATTTTTTCCGTGTTCGTTCAATTGGCTGCATTTCGGGCTGTAGCTCACGGATTGCCTTGAGTTTTTGTATCGCATCTGGATTAAAATAATCTATGATTTTCAAATTATCTTGTATTTGGTCCACGAGAAAAAGTGTAACGTATCAGCTGCCCCCCCCTGCCCCTACCTGGCTACGCCCTTGGCGGACACTATGCTTAATTAAATTCTATCTAACGTGAAGTCCTTCAAATTGTTACGTTTTTCCAAAAATTTTGTAAGATAAATTACCATGAGGGTATCGTCCTTTTCCATTTGGATAGGGAAACATTAATAAGATCTTTATTATATTGCCAAAGAGGAAAAGTAGTCGCTATGCTTTTGTTGGTATCTGGGCACAGTAAAATTGATACGGCAGTGGTCCTAGCGGACGAAGGGCGAATGGGTTTTCACACGTTGATGCCAGATAATGTACCATTATCCTGTGGCTACTGACTTCAATGTTGGCTAATGTTTGTCGGAAATATAAGTGATGGAAAAGCGTAATCGGGAAATTATTGTTCACAAAATGCATGAAAATCCAACTTGATCAAGATCAATGATAGCAATATCTTTGAAAATGCTAAGATCAATAGCGTAATCGATTTTTAAACGTTATAAGGTTGGCTATTAGAAATTAAGAAAAAGAGGTGGACCAAATTGTACCGAAAACCATTCGCGGTTAAAAGTACATAAGTCTATATAATGCAATCCTGAGCACTCTGATGCAGATCGATGCAAAAGGTACAACACAAGTACAAGCATGGCGCGAAGAATTTAATTCGTTGAAAAGATGCCTTGTTATTAAATACTTGGTGTGCAAAATAAACCGCATTGCTCATAAACGTCCTCCATATGATAAGTAGTTACGAAATCCAGTGATGTATAATCGTGGACGTTAAGACCTATGTAGAAATGGGTACGAAACTGCTAACCGGCCAAAATTTTTCGTGGGATATAGTAGAGGAATTGTCGAGCAAAAATACTATTATAAAAATTTACAAGATTGCAAAACTAGCTCCGATTTGGCTGCCAATATGTAGTTGTGGTCTTCACAGCAGGCTAATTCTGACGCACTTACGTCAGAAGTTTACATATCTGAATGTCTGTAAAAACTTATTTTACCAGTATTTTACTGGTGTAAAGTTTTGACATCGCCCACAATTCCAAGGCGACTATTAACTGCTACTAAAACAACCACATTCATGTCATCTCAAACTGTCAAAATCACCGCTACTATGAAGGCGTATCCATAATACAGATGGAATTACAGTTTTGTTTTCTAAAAATATGTAAATGTTGACATGTATTCACGGAGAGCTGAGCTGTTGAGTACTGACATCAAGATGAGATGTTATCGATTAGGTTCTATATGTCTATGTCCTAATTTTCCGTCCGGTAAAGTTTCTTCTTACAAAATTTAATTTCCCATGTAGTGTCATTATTCAACAAAGCCTTTAGTAAGGTGCTCCCTGCGGAATTCCATTTTCAAGAGGATATGTATACTCGTATGAGTACGCTGTATCGACCTATACTGCTATTTTCATGTCAGTCAAATATTTTATAATGTAGTCTTAAATTTTTGGTCCGATTATCCATTGTTCAAGTTGGTCTATTATCGTATGAATTCCAACCTTATTACATACCTTAGCAAGGATATTATAAGGATGTTTGTCTTGTATAAGTATGTTTGTCCATTGTTCATGTTGATCTAATATTGTATGAATTCCAACCTTAGTATATAAAAAAAGACTTATTTTCTCTTTACACCCTATGAATGGGATGCTTTTTGCTATGTTGCGAATTAACACGCTTTCTATTTTATATTCACAACAAACGTCACCTACTTGTTTATCAATTAATGCGAATGTCACTGTTTGAGAAGCTTCTACTAGACATGCCGATTATCCCGCGTAGTAGTCCCGTGTTCTAACCACTACGCCACGGCTGGTTCCATACTTTATCATATGCCTTAGCGAAATCCATGGATATTACAGAAATATAACAAAATTCTAATTGTTGGTAGTGTATTAGTTTGTTTGTGGTGATAGACCAATAGATAGGATTTGTATTACCTTGTCGGGTACTTTCAACATGCATGGATTGGGGGATAGCGGTCTGTATGATCTAATATTTGTCTTTTCAGAGTTTGTTTTCAGTATTGGTATCACAAGACTGTTCTTATAAATTGGAGGTATTAAGTTTTTGAATATATTATTATAAATACTGTAATTCTATCTTTGGTTACACTGGAGAGATTTTTTATCATTTAATAAGATATTATGTCAATCACCGGTGTTTTGCCCTTTAATTTATTGCAGGCAGATGTTAATTAAATGTTGTCCATATCTTATTATTCAAAGCCGCTGATTTACATGAATTTAACTTAGTTGTATTCGATATTAAATGCTTTTGTTGTTGTAACAGGATAATGAAATGGTTGTCCCCAGACTCTTTCGAGCAGTGCCCGGAAAATTCGTTAGCCATAACTGTATAATATCCTTGGATTTCGCTAAGGCATATGATACGGTTGGAATTCATACAATATTAGATCAAATTAAACAATGGAGAATCGGACCAAAAATTTACGACTACATTATAAACTAGTTGACTAAAATGAAAATTGTAGTACAGGTGGATACAGCGTACTCATATAAAGATCTCTGCATAATGGACTATGGCTATGCGCTTTTTTATGTTAGTTATTCTGACTAGAATACCTGTGGTAATAGACTACATATCATTTGTAATCGTTTGAAAAGCTTTTTATCACTAATATATCATAATCACATGCTACATTCCTACAAAAATGTAGACTGCAATCAACATTTTTAATAAGCCAGTAATACCGAGTCGAGTTGAACATGTTTTTTAACATCACATACAAAATATTTTTTTTCTAAAGTCACTCGTATTTTTTTTTTGTTCTACGAACGTTCCCATCGCCGCCTCTCACACCCGCCCCAACCGACCGAGGGGGCCTCATCCCCATAAGGTGGAGATAACGTACACACTGCGAACCGGTCCGAAGTGGAGAGCGAACAATATAGAATGTTCATATTCGGATACAGATTAACTATCATCAGCCGATGCAAAATGTACCATACATACTAAAGAGCATAGAAGCCAGTACAGAAATTTCAGTCAGTTGAACTGACTGATAAATACCATCACCCAGTATAAGATATTGTTTAAGTCTTGAGTTATTGAAATTAACCGATTTGTAATTAAAACAAATTAGAAAGTTTCAGTCGGGCAACCCAACTTACATTTACCCTTACGCTCAGTAAAACAAATAATTTTCTGTTATATGACTCGATTTCTAAAGTGGGCGGAGTGGCACATTTGTATGGGAGGTACAAGAAGGGGTGTGGTTAGGCTTCCAGATTTATTCTCCATTACTTTATCCCGTTATAGCTTTACTAATTACAGAATTTGGGCACGATTGCCTTGGGTGTACTGATATTATTAGTACATCCCTAAAGTGGGCGGAAAGGTACATTTGTATGGGAGGTACCATAAGGGGCATCGCTAAACTTCGAATTTTTTCTCCAAAACTTTGTCCTGTTATAACATAACAAAATACAGAATTTGGGCACGATCGTGTCGAGTGTATTGATATTATTACCCTATTTCTAAAGTGGGCGGAGTGGTACATTTGTATGGGAGGTACCAGAAGGGGCGTGTCTAGACTTCCAGATTTTTTCTCCAAAACTTTATCCTGTTATAGCTTTACTAAAAATAGAATTTGGGTACGATCATGTTTAATTTATTGATATTATTTCTCCATCTCTATAGTGGGCGGAAAGGTAGATTTGTATGGGAGGTACCAGAAGGGGCGTGGCTAGGCTTGTAGCCCATTTGCAATACCGTAAGTAGTTTTGAGAAAATAATAACTCGTGCAAAATTTCAAAACATTTGGTTGCGTCTTTCGAAAGTTATCGTGCGAACCAGACAGACAGACAGAGGTGATGGTATAACAACAGAATTATAACAAAGTATATAACATACATTAATTGAATACAATAATGATAACTACAATTTAAAACGAAGTTCCTACAGACTAAGTATTGAGATAAGTTATTATAACAGACTTAATAGAGTCTGGGAATGTGGAGAAGTCGATTAATTGATAAATGTCATTGAAGTCTGAACACATTTTACGCAGCGGTTCAGATACGGCATAATTATGGCGTCTAAAACAAATGTAGAGGGGTTTGAAATATCTAGAAGTCCTTAATGGGATATTAAGATAAACTCGTGAGAGAATATATTCCGATCTTATATCACCTCTGAGAATTTTATAAATCGTAAATAGAGTAGGCAATTTAATTAGAGACAGTCTGCTGACGTATGGTGGAAGATTGGAGTTTGGATCCCATCGAAGATCCCTGAGACAGAACAGTAGAAATTGTTTTTGAACCGACTCTAACATATTGATATAAACATCGTATTGTGGATCCCATACAACGGATCCGTACTCCAGAATGGGTCTTACAAGTGAAGTAACAAGTTTCTTCGTAATATACGGGTCAGTAAATTCCTTAGCCCAACGCTTTATAAAAGAAAGAACTCCATATGCCTTGTTTCCTGTTGTTACAATGTGTTTATTGAATGTTAATTTTCTATCAAGTAATATTCCTAAATCTAGAAATGATTGCAATAATCAAATGCACTACCTGACCTCTGGTAATTCATATACAACCTAGTTTTCAAGTTCTTCAGTTGTCTCAAATATTTAGAGGACCAAGGGGTTGAATCAGGTTCACGGTCAACAGTAATCTTAGGCACAGATTTATCCATGAAATCCCGTATAATATCATAAAAGATTAACAAAGCCTTGTCCAGACCGAATCGATCATTACAAAGTAATAATGATTCCCAGTCTTCTGCTCCGATAAGGCTATTAAGTAATAAATAATTAGCACGAGAGAAACAGATAATTTTCTTAATTGACTGATGAGTCCTCAGGACAAGTAAGAGGATCAACACGAGATACTTCGAAAACATCAGAGTCATCAACTAGAACTAGATCGAGGATTCTATTCATCGAATTTGCAGTGTTATTAATCTGGACAAGATTTTGCAGCAATACGCATTACAAAATCAAAAGACCAATCGGAAGGCGTTAAAGGAGTTAAGTGTTTAGTATCAGGCAAACACAACCATGATACTAACGGCAAATTAAAATCACCCATTACTATTATACGATCCATATCAGAAGTCATATTTACTACAAAAGAAATTGCATCTAAATGCCGGTCATAAATACTATAATCGGAGGATGGAGGAATGTACGAACATGTGATAAAAAGTTTAGCAACACTTCGTTTTATCGACACTGCCAAAAATTCAATGTCATCAATGTTCGTTTGCACAATTTCATAATTGAACGAATTAAGTACGGCAATGAATACACCGCCACCAGTTTTGACCAATCGATCCCTACGAGCAATGGAAAATCTATTACATAAAATCTCCGAATTAAGAATATGAGGCTTTAACCAAGTTTCCGAAAATACAATTACATAAAAATAAAATCCAAAACTATCAACGTAAAGAGTTGAAAGTTTTGTGTTTAGTCCACGAACATTTTGATATAAAACATTAATAGCTGAATTTAGTTTTTTGAAGCCGATAATTGAGGCTTTGGCAGCGACGCTAGGTTGTAACGCCTCTCATTGCCCATATTTACAAATTCCTTTACCAATGCGTTTGCAATGCGGCCAAAAATTGGCGTCTAGCATTTGCGAAAATAAATTTTCCGGGACAACAATTTTGAATGAAGAAAGCCTTTCCGAAAAAGCAGACAGTAATATCGGGCGAGAAACGAGAAATAAAAATTGTTCGCCTAGCCGGAATCACAGTTCTTGGAAGAATTACCATTACCTTTGTATATCCTATAAATATTCCTTTACAATTAAAAAAACATTGCATTTATTTTCCCTTTACAATTTCCAGCCGTGATGTAATGTCATGTCCATTGTCTAATGTTATAGGTTTCCAACAAAAATAATTGCGTTTTCAAAGAAAATGTTTACAATACAACTTTCACTAAAACCCAAAACAAACTAAATCACTTTCGATACTTAACTAAAGGATCAACACAATTTGTTTCCACATAGGAAAATGCACCATTACTTGTACCTAACAAAGACTAGGATTTGGAATAAAAGTAAAATAATGTTTTTGTTTGCATATGCTAATCCACGGAACGTTACTGTTTTTAGTTGTTCCCATTGACTTTTGGGTATAGAATAAAGGGCTTAAATGCCAGTAGTGATATTTTGTCAACAGACCTCCCCTAAATAAGAAAACAAATTTAGCATATCTAATCTATTGTCTAACTACCGCTGCTTACTTTTGGGAAAATAGATGTTTTGGCAAGATATTGAAGTTAACGTCACTTTGCAACATTGCGCATGACTGAGAGGATTAAATTGAAATCCGGCGCATTGTTACCGTGTTCGTTATGCTACCCGGGCGTTATCTACAAATTGTGCGCATGCGCAACACATTTACAGCCGATAATGCCCAGTAGGAAGTACAGCGAAACAAGGAAAAGTGAAAGTTGTAAAGCAGGTAGTGCACTCGAACCTTGAGATAATTGATTTGTTTTATTGTCGAGTAAAAGAATTTAAAGAAACCACGCAGAGGGCGTTAAATTGTGTTCTTGCTTAACATTTCTCATGAATGTCAGTGTTGTGTTGCTTCAATGAAAACGACAATAACTTAAACGTCAAGAAATTTCTTATGGTTTCACCTTTAAAACACCTTTTAAAGTGAAAGTTGGTTTTTTGAGACAGTTTTGTTCATCAAAGTCATTTCGTTTTATGATCATATTAATATTGTACAGTTGTTAATAGCGATGCTTCATTATAAATATCGTATCTCTCCTCCCCAGCTGTTGACAAATGTATGAAAACAATACCAACCCATCGTGGCCACCACCACAAATAGCTCATAAATTCGTTATAAACATTCAGATTTTTTTTTACGTCTTAAGGTCACCGTTATTGTTCGGCCCATCTGAGTTTCAATTTATAAGAGACAATCAATGATTTTTCTCTTTGTATGCTTTGATTGTCTAAATAAATTGCCGACTATTGCGACGGTGTCTTGCATTATCATCATTTGAAATCATTAATGTGACATCTCATTAATCAGACACCGGCAAGCGAAGCGTATTCCATAACTTTGGCATTTATACATTGATTAAGTCAATATTATTGAGTAAAATCAACAACAGCTAAATATTTTAATGATTTGTTAAATGTCCAATTTAGTAAGCAAATATAAAAGTGTGCGTTAATCACGATAGCACAATAGAAGTCATAAATATTTAATCACATTCCATTGTTTCGTTTGTAGCGCCGGTCGATCAATATTCGAGATATCTTACTCAGTGTCAGATTTTATAGCAGTAGTAATGTAATATGATCATGTTTAATATTGAAGAAAAAGTATATATACATACATTAATTCTTTTTTTTTAATTTAGTAATAATGTGTAAACTCTTTCTGTCTTTCATTGGACCTCAATTGTAATATGAAAAACAATTTTTCAACTGACTTTAATTATATACCTAAGATTCCACTACGAAAATATTAGCTTTTTGATAATTAAGCAGTTGTTAATAAAAGAACAATGTAAGAAGCTGCCGCAGAAATTTGCAATTTAAGCTTGTATATTTAAACGGGGTTTAGCGTCCCGAGAAAATAGCTAATTCTTATGTGAAACAGCTGATTCTCCTGAAGAAAAGGGGAGCTTCCCGAGATTACGGTGTGTGATGAAGCAAAATTGGAGTAATATTAGAATCAGCAGGAAAAGTGTAAGGGTTACTCTCTTTTGCGAAACAGTGTTATTAAATAAAATCTGCTGGTGGGCCACAATGGCCATTCGGAGAGCTCGTATCAAAGAGTAAGCTCGCTTTCGGTTTAAAAATCATTAACTAAATAATTGATCGTTCCTTTGGTTTATTCGTTTTTTACAACACTGTTGAGACCAATAAAGCTATGTAGGGATATCGCACGGTGGCAGGTCTTAGATAAAGCCAGACTAGGTTTACATGAATGGAGCCGATCGCGACATGATGATCCATGGTTCTATTCCTATCTCAGTCATCTACATTTCTTTGATCGATGTTGTTTACAGCAAGTTCGCAGTATAGATTCGAGGTAATCGGCATGTTAGTAAAAGCTTCTTAAACAGATTACGTTCGCTTTCGTCTATAAAGATGAGGTGCCGTAATGTGAGTCTAATAATAGAAAGAGTGTTCATTCACAATACTATTCAATACCTCATTAAAGGGTGCAAACGAAAATGATGTTAGTAAGGGTTAAAAGAATTACGTCTAACTCTCGTCGATTTCTGATTTTGTGGTGGTTATCAGGCGGAAAGATTCAGGATAAGAGAAGACATTTCGCCCAAAACCGGAAATGACATATCGCCCAAAACATATGTAATGTTAGTTGTTGTTTACATACTAATTATTTGTAAGTAAACTGAATTCACTCAAATTTTGCGTATGATGTTTGCTTATGAAAATTGGACTCAGTTATGAATATGGACTATATCGGTTTACGCTTTCTGGTACCTCCCATACAAAATGACATATTTTTGGAAAATTAATATTTCTCCCATAACTTCCAAACGGACACTTGGGGAGTAATGAAAATTGTTCTGTTAATTTATATTGTGATAGGAGGCGAAACCTTAGAAAACCAAAGTATTGAACACACCCCTTCTGGTACCTCCCATAAAAATGACCGAACTTTCCCCCATAGTCTTACATACATATCTTATTTGAAAGTACACTGAATTCAGTAAAAATTTGCGTAAGTTGTACGGTTATGAAAATTTGAATCGGGAATGAATATGGTTTATATCGAATCACCCCTTCTTATACCTCCCATGCAAAATGACCTTGTTTGGAAAATTAACATTTCTCCCATAACTTCTACACCGGCACCTGGGGGATACTCAAATTTGATCAGTTAATTTATCCTGTAATAGGAGGCAAAACCTCAGCAACCCTAACTATTTGACACAGCCCTTCCTGTACATCCCATATAAATAACCGAAATATCGGTTACATACATATAATTTCTGAATGTACACTAGGGTGGTTTTAAAAAATCGATGTCGGATTTTTTTTGGCGGCACCCCACTATTTTGTTAGATATTAAGATTGCCAAAGTTTGAGCACAATTCGAAGATGTTAACCCGTGCCACTGGGGCCTCAAAGTTTTGAAAATCTCGAATTTTTGGCAGTTTGGCGACTTTGCCGACCCATATCTCTAGAACGGTTTAATATATTTGCCCGTTTCATACAGAAAATTGAAGGCGATACTGTTTATAATATTTTATACACTTACTTAATTTCCATTAACACCCCATGAATGAGGTATACGATAGCTTCTCGCGTTGATTAACGCGCTATCTATTTTTAGATTCACAACTAACGGCACCTACTTGTTAATCGACGAATGTGAACGTCACTATTTGAGAAGCTCTTACTAGACATGCCGATTGACTCGACACTGATACTGCGAAGTTCCTGTCGACAAAATCCTGACTATTTGGAGAACGTATTGTTTTAGTTGCTCGTCCTTTATAAGTAATTGGTTGTAATCTGTGATGAGCTTGACTCCTCGCTCTGCCATGTCGTTCACAGCTTTCAAGTTGTTTACCATTCTTTGCCCCTTGATGTTCTGCGGCCAAGTTGTAGGATCTTTTTCCAGAAATTCGGTGTTAATGTTTAATCTCTTGAACGACAGGTAAGTCTCACGTGTAATTAGAGCTGGGAGATCTTTATACCATCACCCTTAGGGATGAGGGTATATATCATTTGATACGACCCAAATGTGTAACACATAGAAGGAGTCACTTCAGACCCTAGGTTTCTTTGAACCAAATTCGATTAATGACTTTTTAAGTCGTTTGAGCCATGTCCGTCTGTCTGTCTGGTGGCTGTCCGGCTGGTTCGCACGATAACTTTCGAAAGACGCAACCAAATCTTTTGAAATTTTGCACGAGTTATTATTTTCTCAAAACTACTTACGGTATTGCAAATGGGCTACATGTACCTCCCATACACATCTGGTACCGCCCACTTTAGAAATCGATTAATATTATTATTAGAACTAACGCGATCGTGCCCAAATTCTGTATTTGGTAAAGTTCAAGCAGGGTAAAGTTTTGGAGAAAAAATCTGGAGGTCTAGACACGCCCCTTCTGGTACCTCCCATACAAATGTACCACTCCGCCCACTTTAGAAATAGGGTAATTATATCAATACACTAGACACGATCGTGCCCAAATTCTGTATTTTGTTATACTATAACAGGACAAAGTTTTGGAGAAAAAATTGGAAGTCTAGACACGCCCCTTATGGTACCTCCCATACAAATGTACCTTTCCGCCCACTTTAGGGATGTAGTTATAATATCAGTACACCCAACGCAATCGTGCCCAATTTCTGTATTTAGTAAAGCTATAACAGGATAAAGTTGTGGAGAATAAATCTGGAAGCCTAGACACACCCCTTTTCGTGCCTCCCATACAAATGTACCACTCCGCCCACTTTCGAAATCGAGTAATAATATCAATATAATAGAAAATTATTTGTTTTACTGAGGGTAAGGGTAAATGTAAGTCGGGTTGCCCGACTGAAACTTTCTAACTGGTTTTAATTACGAATCGATTAATATCAATAACTCAAGACTTAAACAATATCTTATATTGAGTGATGGTATTTATCAGTCAGTTTAACTGACTGAAATTTCTGTACTGGTTTTATTGTATATAAGATATTATAAACAGTGTCACCTTCAATGTACACTAAATTCAGACCAATTTTGCCAAGGTAAGCGTTCATTGAACGTTAATTTACGATAAACAAATCAGACACGTTGTGCTGCCCCTAATTTAACCTCCGGTATAAATAAGTCAAATTTTTTAAATTTTTGATCCGCTAGCAGACAAAATATAATACATAAGTAATTTAAGTCTATTATTACCTATTAATTTCAATAACTCATGACTTAAACAATGTCATATATTAGGTGATGGTATTTATTAGTCCGTTTACATGACTGATATTTCTGTACTGGTTTTATAATTGCCATGATAAAATTGAAAATGAAACCAACCAACATTTTCTCTGCAAATGTCCAACAAATGCTAAAAAAAAGACAACAATGATATCCTATTTTTACAGACTTCTACAATATAGCTCAGTTGAGCATGCAAACAAGTTGGTGCATTTGAAAGCGATGTGAATGGTGCCGATGTAGTATACAGCAACATATTTTCCTAAAAGCTTCTTTAATGAGAAGCTAAACTTCGTTCTTATTCTATAGGCCACTTTGTGTTAGTTTAAAAATCATGTTGACCCAATCAAATGCGAGAAGCTTCCATACATTAGTTATGAACTGCAAAGAGGAAATAAGTTAAGTTAAGACTCAATCATCGACTGCCACGGAATCGTAAACTGACTAATATAAATATACTCTCGTGCATACATTTACTCTAAACAATGTTAAGTACATAGTGTAAGTTGTACAGGAAACGCATTCAAAGCTTCGAATCAATATAGATTTCAGTTATACGATAAGTTCACTTTTCCATATAACTTCTATTTAGATAGACTGATCAACTTTTAGGCTATAAATAGAAGAATGGTGAATTCAAAACTTCTATTTAATTAAAGAAGCTTTCGATATCTAAGTTTTACATATACAGGTGACAGTATATTAATAGAAAACTTAATTTGGATAGCTGTAGTTACAATATCGTACAAAAAGCGTAGTATTGTTCAAACCAATCTGGCACACTCTTTCAAATCGTATAAACAACAACAAACATACACACTATAGATTCCGTTAAAAAAACTGTCATCTGATTTGAAGTGATGTCGCCGGTTATTAGTTCAATTCTTAAGAGATAACCGCGTGACTACCAAATATTGTACTCTGATCTTAAATTTCTTATAAAACGGTAGCAGTTTATAACGCTCAATTTGATTTCATAGAATTTCAACAAGGTTCTTGCAAACACAAATTCATTCAACTGAAATAATCACTTCAAGCATTTGTGTCGCTCTGTTCATTTTCAGAGGAAATAAAAAAAAAAGTTTCAAACCCAAATAATTAATATTTACCTGATTTACCAAACAGTGGACGATGCAGCAGAGGAAGAAGCGGATGGCAAAAAGAAGTCACATCCACATCACGGATGTGATCGTAATCATTCACCGTACAAAGATCATGTGTCAAGCAAATCACTTCGCATCATATCTCAGGGATGTGGTGGAGCAGTGCGACGAGGTGCGGTACGGTGCTTAATAGTGGAATGGTCGAAACGGACGTCAGAGATGAATATTCTGACGATGATGGACATTGATGTCGGTTAGCAACTTTAGCGCTGCTTATCACTTTCAATGTACTAAACCGATTTGTCTTAAGTGAGTGCAGAAAAAACTCTGATCTTTTTGATATAATTTTTGGCGCGTTTTTCATCGATATCAGGCAGCCGAAGTTAGAGAATCTTGATAAGCGTGCAGTTCTCATACGCCGAGCTCAACTTGGAGGAAAGCCAAACCAAAAGTAAAATATACGAATTTGTTGTCTTCCAGACGAACTGACATTAAATTAAATTGGATTAGTATGGTACACAAACAACATTACGGTTAGA